>CAHIKZ030000353.1:237500-317500 GCA_903632075.3 Acanthosepion pharaonis
CCTTATTCTCCCGATCTTGCTCCTTCAGACTACCATTTGTTTCATAGCTTACAGAATGATTTGGAAGAAACAGCTTTTGTAACACAGGAAGAGTTTAAAACTGACGTTTTTGTTCTTCGAAACAAAGCCAAAAGAATTTTACAGTAATAGAATTAGTATGCTTGTTAATAGATGGAAGGAAGTCATAGATAATCAGGGAAAATGCATTGTTGATTGAATCTGTAATTAAATGTAACATTTGGTCACTTGTTTTCTTTATTCAAAATTCGGACAGAACTAATGGGATGACCTGATACTTAACATTTCCAAGAGAGAGTTGAAATTTCAAAAGCACATAAAGAAACAGAGCTTGGGAAATTTGATACACCGTTATTGAAAGTAAAGTGAAACAAACATAACAATGCATAAGCTACCTAGGGTACCTGAGTAAAATGATGGCGGGTCAAGGTTTAGGAGAGCAAAATTTATTAAGAGATACAAAGGAGAAGAAACTGTGGAGAGCTATGACCATCAACGTCTGGAAAGGAAACAGCCCATAGAAGAAGAGGATTAAGGCGGTTATATACGAACAGCTCATTATCGGTGGTTATGTCTCTTTATATCTTGTCTTTTTATGAAATTCAACTGCTGTATTTCGAGCGTTAATGAAAGAGCTCTTGAGCAGGAAGTGAAATTGAAGTTCCGAGTTCAAACACATACTTAGTATGTTGCGTCTGGAAGGGGTATACATCTGTCTCTTCTACTCAGCGATAGGCTAAATAACATATTAGAATAATTTCTCTAGTTGTGGTTGGCAGCCGTTCGAGGAAAAGGAAATCTATGAATTCAAATATATGGAGAAATCATCAGAAAACCATTCTGTTATATTTCACAGACAATTCAGATCTCCTATGTCCTGAGGGTTCATTGCATTTTAGATAAAGTCCTTGTTCTGCAATCCATTTATTCATACAAGGTAAGAAAAATACCACTGTGTTCCTCCATTTGTAATGCGTTCAATATTAATTGTTATGGTTTAATTCTCTCGGTCGTTATGTATTTTTTAAGTTGTGTTTTGTGCCAACAGAATATTTCGAAATCAGATGAATGAGAAGAAGTTTTGAATGTCAAAATGGTTTCCACCCTGGTTTTTGAAAAATCAAGAAAATACGAAAAGTAGCTTGCCAACTACATTTACATCTTTACGATTAAAAAAGACTATTTAAAATAAACTATTTAAATCGGCTTAGAAGTGATGTATTTTGCATCATGAGATTATGCAAAGACAGTCTGCGACTTTATTTTGATGTGAGTACAATGGAATATACTGAGATGATGGTTTTTCATTCAGGTGTAATATTTAAAATAAGCATATTGTGACACTATTTAGGGTTATATGAAAAAAAAAGAGAAAAAAGGTGAGAATTAATTTAGGTGATAAGAAGCTATCACGAAAAGACACTGAGCGATGTTATTTTTTCTAACAAAGAAAAGTGGTAAAGAGTTTATTTTCATTAGCGAATAAAGTAAGATACCGGATTTAATTTGATTTATGTTATGACGCAATCTGCCCATGGCAATAATAAAAAATCAGGTTGATCAAGTGGCCTAGGAAACAGAAACTGGGAGATAATGATAATCAGGGCAAGCGCTTTGACCGAGAAAAATGTCCGCTGGACCACCCACAAGTTAGAAAGAAAGAAACATTAAACCATTAACTATCGTCGGAGATAACATTGGTTTGTAAGAAAAACACCTGTTTTATTGTCCAAACCTGGATATGATAGAAATTTTTTTATCGGAACGGATAATTGGCACCAGGGTGCAAAGTCGTCCAGATGACCACCAACTTGAAGTTGGCGAAAATCTCAATTGACGAACTCCAGATTAAATTCAGTTATAGAGATTAGGTCGTGGGAGGTCTGCTCATGGAAGAGAAAGAAAAGAAAAAAAAAGGAAGGAAGATAATTTATTTATTTTTTCCTTTGAGCGATAATTGCAAACACCCACGCTGCTGAACGTTCATTGGCTGAAGAGTGGCCTGAGCGGTAGGCGAAGGTAAACTATGAAGAAGGAGGGGAGGCGTGTTGACGCCCCCTGAAGGGATTGGTGTGGGATGCCACTGTGAGAGAGAGAGGGGAAACCGTTTGACGCCCTCTGAGGGGATTGGGTGAGATACCCATATGAGAAAGGAAGAATTTGGGAGGACGATTCCCTTAAACTAGAAATTAAAGATTTCCAAAAATGGAAAGTAATAAATTTTCCTGACCGAAAACAAAGAAAACATTTAATGCGGATTTAGATTTATCAAGGAACCTCAAACCCCGACAAGCCCGGTTTTTGTCGGCGTCCATATAAACAGAGTCGCAGCGAGTGGACGGCAGTTTGCAATTGGGGTTTAAGAGACAGGCAGGCAGTTGCATTTGAGCTGTGAGCTCTGAGACCCGCCTCGCATGAACCTGACTGAAAGATCCACGCATTCTCGACCTCAACTTCTAACCAAGAACAATTTATTTTTGAAGAACGACTTAGACTCACACCACCAAAACAAGTTTTACGAAATATCACCTGAAGATACACCAAAAACCAGTTATCGAAAAACAACTTAAGATGTTAAGACTCGCCTAACAAACACAAAGTGTCACGAATCCATATTAGCGGTTTGGGAGGAAGTGGCAGTCCTGTTTTCAGCAACCAGATATAAAATATTGTTATCCTTTTTTAACACATTTGAACTTTTCGAGTTGTTACTGTATTTTCTTTTACATATACTTGTGCGGTATTACCCTTGTCCGGACTCGACTTGCATTACGGCCCGGCGACTGATTGATTTCGTCTACCTAAGATCAAATCACAACGTGGGTAGGTTAGACTAGAAATCAAAACAGTTGCTTCGGTAACCAGAAGTTGGAAGCGAGATGGGAACGACAAGGCTGATAACGAATCTAACCAGATTCCCATCCGAATCAACAAAAGGTTAGAACGTCACTTTTGATGCCACGATCAATACCAAATCACATTGGTCGTCGCAGGACAGGACGGGGCACGGAGACAGCCGGGGTGACGACACAATGTGAATAGAATAACTTCTTGTCACAATTGCCTTAATTTCTAATCATTTTCTTCCTGGTGGCAATCGGACTTTATGATAAAATGAATGGCTGCTTCGGTGTGGGGTGGTGGCTAATCCCTTTTGAAGAAGCTTGCACAGTCAGATTAATGTTTCTTCAACAGACGCAGAAAGAACATGTAGTTTAATATACAACTACTGTGATGGGGCATTAGTTACAGTTTTTGACAGAGACTCGTTAATCCATAGAATTTAAGATCTCTCCTCCTAATTCATGCTCCGTTTTTTTATAGCGAAGGCAGATTCCATTTCAAGGGCGGTAAATGTGGATTACTTCACATCCATTTTTTTAAATCCTTTCAATATGAAAATCTATCAGGAGGTCAAACCTTGCGACCATATATGGTGTAAACTGACGCGCTAGTGACATTGGCAATGGGCTTTTCAATTTTACTTATATGGGTTTCCTGTTGATCACCTGACAATATATTCTGATGAATACCAATGCCTGTGAAAAATTATAGAAATTCTCTACTATATTTATGGTTTTCACTTTTTGTAGAAGTCGCGCTTCTCATTAGGTTAAGAGCTTTTATTACTGCTGCTCCTGGTCATGGTTCCCTCAAATCCTATTTATACTTTGCTCTTGGATTTAAAGCCTCCACGCGCCCGATAACTTTTATCTGGCGCTAACCGGGTCTATACAGTTGTTTGCTATATTTTTTTTAATAATAAGGCAGTTTTATGAAATAACTACTGGGGACTATCGTTACATCTGCTCCAGTATACAATTTGAAATGAAATACTTTACTACATACCTTTGTAGTAACTTTATCTTCAGTTTGTCAAGCTTCCTTCGTAACCGCCTTAATTCTATCGTTAGTAATAATATAACCAAAGAAGTAGTGTGGTTCTTTCTACCTCATTTCACGAATTTTAGACCTGTCAGTCCTACACTTGTTTGTACAATGTCCATTTCTTGAATACTTTCGGCAAATTGCATTTTTGCCCGGACAGTCGTTTTGAGTGCAAGATGGCAATCGCCACAACGTATACATTTATTTGTTCTTATTTTATGGTGTGCTATAACTTGAGGCTTTTTTTAAAATATTTCTTTTGTGTTACTCTGCTATTGTTTGCTTTTGTTGCATTTGTGTCAAAAGAAATATTTCAGTTTGCTGCTTGGAAGTTTCATATGCTCTGTCTATATCTATAAATTGGTTAATTTGCAGTGTAACACACCCACTCAGTTCGGATTAAAAACTTCCAAATTACTTACATTTATGTGTAACTGTACATGCTCCATTCGAATCTGGCTTGATAAATTTGATAAAATCTACCGTTTTGGAATTATCGACAGTGAAATTTAGGATTCAATCGCGTCGTTGGCGGCTGCCATTACTCGCGTTGTTTGCATACATTCGCTGCAGAAAGCAAAACGCGGAAGACTATGGAAAGGTAAGCAGGAAACTGACCTTTCTTGTCTAAATTTGTGGCAATTACTGTGCACGAGAACTATTTAAGATGACACGCTTAATTTGCGCAATAATACCTATAGTGATAGCTATTCTGCAGCGAATGTATACAAACAACGCTCGTAATGCCTGCCCTCGACGCGAATGAATCCAAATTTTCACTGTCGATAAATCTAAAACGGTAGATATATCAAATTTATCAAGCCAGATTCTCATGGAGCATGTACAATTACACCTAAATGTAAGAATTCTGGAAATTTTGAATGCGGACTGAGTGCAGGTGTTACACTGCAAATTAACCTATATATCTGTCCAGGCTGATCGTTTTATCTTTTTCCTTGACTGTATCAACTTTAACCCTTACAACTATTTGGTTTCGAATTAATATGTTTTGCATTTCCCCTAAATTGCACCCTTTTGCTAACTGTCAATTGAATCAATCATATTCTTTTTAACAATGGAGAATAAAATTGTTTTTCTTTTTACTTTATAAACTGTTCGTAGTTTAGATGAAAAGAGAAATTTTATAGAAAAAAAATTACAATTTCTTGTAATTTACATTATTTTTACGTGGTAACGTTTTTTTCTTTCAGACGCTATGTGGCATAAGTTCTTTCTGGTAACATGTGCCGTTGTTTAATTGTATTAAATTACAGAAGGGGAAAAGAAGAGATGAAATCTTTAACAGTTTGTTTTGACGTCCAAACTCGTTAACGCGTAGAATTTAAAATCTGCCCTCATTCATGTTCCGTTTTTATAGCAAAGGCAGATACCATTTCTTTCAAGGGAGATAACCGTGGATAACAGTTGTTACTTCAGGTTGTTTATGATTCGCCGAGGTTGAAAAACGGACTGGCGGACACACGTTACACAGCGTTTTATTATCATAGATTTCACTAAATCAGTTATTACATAAAAAAAGAAAATTCAATGAAACGCATAAACATTAATTTGATACTTTTAGCTAGTAAATAAAAATATATTTGTGAGCCATCTGAAACGAGCCGTTTTATGATCAATTAGAAGTCTTTTCACGCAGTGCAAAACACCAGTTATTATATTATCTGTAAAAATGTCTGTTGCGACGCCGGAAGTCGTAATTCATTTCTGAAAAAATAAAACAAAACAATTTTACGAACTTAAACTGATTACGAAAAGCAATTAGAAACGAACGCATTAACACGTAGAAATATTTTGAAAAAATTACAACCATTGCAATATATTTAAAATAAAAATTGCGAGTTAACTTTTCAAATTTGTAGAAGCAAAGATTTTGAATACTTGTGCAGATAGTAATATCTAATATGAGAATGGAATAACTCCTAACAACACGGTAAAATGAAATCACTAAATAGCAATTAAGCTATAACCAACTATCTTTTTTTTGGCCCGAGGATAAACATTTTCGTGACCAATATTTTTCTATATTTGAACAAATGTGTCCTTTGCTCTTTCCATCCGTTTGCAGTATTGCAATTGAATTGTGTCTGAGCTATCTCCAAGTGAATGTAGTCAATCAATTTTGAGGTCAGTAGGGTCTGTTCTAGTTTCTCTCCAGGGAAGAAAAGCCAACCTCCGCACTACCACACATTCTTTAACACCAACCTGACGAGAGAGTATAAATGTAATTTTATAAAAATGCCTCAGTCTCTTTTTGTATAAGAAGAAATAAAGTTGTCAACACACATTAATGTTAGCTGATCTTTCTAGAAATTTGCTTCACCCCCATCAGTGAATGTTGTGCAAAGTAATATTAATGGCAGAAAATGTGCTTCTGCCAGTGGGCTCCTTGAAGTAGATGTCTTCCAAATTATTAATACTCTGGCTTCTGTTCCACTGCCGCTGAACACGTAAAGGCCTTGTCGTGTCCTTGAGTTTCAGACCTCCAATTTCTTTTCTCTTAATGCGTAAAATCTTATGGTAAACTGAGCCGTCTATAGAATCGATAACGGTTAACCTTAGATTAGAAGCAGTTAAGCTTGTAATGTTCGAGAAAGCACCCTTTCGGGAGATTGTCCTACAAAGTGAGAGTTCTCAGGAAGAAACTGTCTCATTGCAAAAAAAGAAAAATAAGAAAATACGAGGAGAATGACGAAGTGGGCGCAGTGTACTTTTAGAGCGGGTCCTAGCTGTGAAGGTCTGAACTGGAGGACATTAGGAATGTAGCTCGTTTGAAAATTTGCTATGGAAATAACTAGAGAGTAGCAAGTGGATAGTAACGTTATATGGGAAAGCGGTTTTAAGGTGGGAAATAATTCCTCACACACAAGGCAGCCTAATTTCTTTCGAATTCTGTCAACACTGGATAGTGACACTAGATACGTCAGTAATATTTTACTTCTGGTCTGAACAGATTTGTCAATATAGATCACAGCAGGAGGAATCGGTTACTTTCGTGACAACATGAGAAACTGGTTATTCTCCCTGATTATTTTCTGTGACAGGCGCGGTGCAGGGAACGTTACCCTTACCTAATAATAAAATCAGATATTATTAGGTAAGGGTAACGTTTCCCTGCTAAGTGCCTGTCACAGACAAGAAATAGTGCCTATACTAATTTTTATCAGCTGCCTTCGAAAAGATATTCTATGAATTCAAGGGAGATAATCAAAAATCTCGTAATAGCTATAAATAGAACAGGAACCGGAAGAAGATGGCCACATCGTCGAAGGACAGAAAAGGAGGGAAAAAAACGTAAGCTAGTAGAGTTCACCGTCCAAGTATACACTAGCGATAATATTAATATAAAAGTTCTATTTATCAAACAGATGGCTGTGGAGAAAGTGACCAATAATTTGAGAAGTGATATCCGCAATTGTTGTATCGTTTGTTTGTTTTTGTTTTAATCTGTAATCATAATAAAGGAATTAAAGATTTCATTGAAGAAAATCAACGCTCAGTCAAGTCCTGCAATGTGATGAAATTTTATTCAACGCTTTCATGAAATACTGTAAGCTTCACAACGATCGTTGATTTATTGTTTTGCTATGTGAATATTTATTTATATTTCATTTTGAATTTTTTTTTTATTTTACTTTTATTTTTTGCAAATGTTTTACTTACATTATCCCCCTATACATATGTATATATAGAAATGGAAACAATTAGAGAGGGAATCATTATTTGGGAGCGTTGGCCTTGTGAAACACTATCAAATGATGATCACACTTATTTTATATTGTTTCTAGTAATTTCATTTTTATCACTGTATAAATATCTCACTCATGCGAGGATAATTATGCTGAATGTAAATGTAAATGTCTGGAAGTGTGTTTTAGTTTCAATCTATTCCTTTTTTTTTCGCTTTAAACGCGTTGTGTGGAAACGTCTGGGTACTTAAATGTTGCTAAGCATATTTCTTCGGCTTCAGAACGGCAGTTCATTTATGTAGTTTTAAAGGTTCGGTTTCAAAAGGCATTAGACTGAAATACATGTTTGAGAGGAGTGTTATATATCATCATCAATACTAGAAGGTGCAGCAGGCGTTGTTGGTGAAAGACGTTTTAAAATCGTTCTAAACCGGCAGAGCGTGTGTTCTATCTAAACAGCAAACAAGTCCGCAAAATATTTGGATATCATAGAAACGACAAGGGATGACAATGACCAGAAATTTGACGAAGACTCAGAAGAGGAAAATATAATCAGACCTAGGTCCCATTTAAGAAGACATAAGGCCATTTGGTTTCAATAGATAGATAGATAGATAGATAGATAGATAGATTAATTCATTGATTGATTGATAGAAGGATGGGTTATTCTGACTACTATGGTGACTTTATCAAATCTCGTTGAGAATCCAGAACTCACGCCAACATTTTCAGAAACCTCCCGGTCAATGTTCGGCAACACAATGACATTTTGTCTCTTTTCCAAACGGAGTATACAATGCCTTTCATCTTTCGCATCTTCTATCTTTGCTCCAAAACCTGAACGGTCTATCGAGGAAAATATAATCAGACCTAGGTCCCCTATCAGAAGAAATCAAGATACACGTCAAAAATCACAGTTTAGATTCCCGAGAATAATTAGAAGTCAAAGATCAACGAATGGCATAAGACCATATGGTTTCAATGAGTTGTAGTATTGTATGTAAATGAGATACTGCTATAAAAGCAGAACGTCGCATTACTATATGTTAACCTGACAAAGTAGATTTCAGAGATTTCTCTCGTTCACAAAAAACAAAAACATTATTGTTGGTCATTATCATAACGTTTACTTATGTGTAAATGTCTGCGTTCCTGGTTTGTTAATTTGTTTATTATTTACTGAATTTATTAACTTATTGTTCTTTATATATATATATATATATATATTCGATTTTCTAGTTACATAGTAAAATTTTGTTTTCATGTCCGAATTTTGAAATGATATCTCATCGTTTATTTAGTAGTTGGTGTTGGTTCGGTATATATATATATATATATATATATATATATATATATATATATATGTTGTGTGTGCTTAGTTTCTTTGTTTCCAGTCTCATTTACTTACTCCTATGTATATACAGTGCTGTTCGAGAAATATGACTCACCTGATTATTTTTTACTAAAAATATTTTTTTGTCTATTGTTTCTGGGGTTAAAATAATTTTTAATCTTACTAATATAAAAACCCTTTCCCGACCACCTAGGAAAAAACTTTATTCACCCTAAGGTATTCTACTGATAATTATAAATTTGGATATAAATGAGATTCAGGAAAAAATGACTAAGATATCGTATTCTAATTATTAATCTGGTAAAGAACTTTTGACAAAATATTGAAAACTATTTTACAATACACTCAGAACAATATTCTAAAGAATTCTAGAACACCTTAAATTAAATCTAGAGTATTCCAGAAAGCCTCATACAGTATAAAACAGGCAGGTTTGAAATAGCCATTTCTCAGAACCACTTAAGGCATCTGTTATTGCCCCTCAAAAAAGCAGGCAAGTCTACGAGAGAAATTGCAGAAATTGACATCCATCAAAACCTAGGATCACCCCAGCGATCGAAATCAATCAACTGTCTCGAGTGCTTAGGGCGCAAATGATGCCATCTCCTGCCCCAAGGAATGAAACAAGGGGACGCCTTCAAAAGATTGATGATAGAACTGGCAAAGGTTTGTTACAAACGTTTCGGCCGTTGTACGCTCCGGCCCTCTTCAGGTGGTTGGAATTTCGAACCGAACCCTTTATTTCGATCCATGGGCCGAAAGGGTAGACTGTTCATTTGTATGCAGGATAATTCCACGTCCGTGAGGACACATGGACCTCAACAGTGGATAAAAGTAGAGCTGGAGAAAGCGTTGGATTTAGATCGAAATGGACAGACCCAAAGAAGGTGATATTACCTATTATAAATAAATTATACCTCTATTATTCTTTATTTAAATTCCTGGTTAAGGCAGTAAGTGAGGAGAACATTTATATCCAAAATTATAATTTCAGAGGGAAAATTAGCAGGAGATAACTGATAACATGTCTGATCATCCATCAAACATGGCACGCTGGAATTACATTTAAGTCAAGTTTAAGGGACATTCCCAGTTTATACCTGGGCGATTCCTGTCGGTCCAGTGTGTCCAAAATTTCCCTACTTTGAACCTTTCTCTCCGTGCTTCATTTCTGCGTGATATTGCATATTTATAATTAATATTTAATAAATGTTTGTCCTGCTGATTATATTCAACGGACAGAGGAATAAATAAAAAATGGGCCCTTTTGTAGATGTTTTTTTTTCCTTTTGTCCTTGTATTATATAATTAACCTATTTTACATATTGTCCACTGATTATATTGGGGCCCTTTCTTTTGTCCTTGTATTATATAATTAACCTATTTTACATATTGTCAGAAGCACACATAGACCCTTTTTTCGAATTTTATATATATATATATATATATATATATACACGTGGGTAAATAATCCAAGTGAATCCAATTCACCTTCTAAGGAATAAGGCTAATGTATTTTTCTTAGGAGGTTAAATGGCCATCCTTATGGGATATTGAATTTCATTAAATGTAAATTCTATTCTCTCCCTCTTCCTTTCTCTTTCTCTCTCTATCTCTCTCTATACATACACACACACACACACACACACACACATATATATATATATATATATATATATATTCACTACAGTATTAATAATTGTCGCAATCGAATTAAATCGAATCCCGATGAAAGATTATAACATTTCCGCCTAGAAAAACACGGTTTCAAAACCCATGCCAAATTCACTATAATTGAGAGAATAGAAAAGTTCAGAGCAGATAACATTAGAAAAATTTTAGAGTTCCATGAAAAAAAAAGTGGACACAACGTTTAAAAATGCACTATGCAGCCAGGCTAAACCATAGATTTTACAATATAGATAGTATTAATATATAACCCTACAAATCAAAACCTACCTACATTTATCACCCACAGAAGGTTCTAAGGCCTCACACTTATACACACAACCACACGAATATACAGACTTACACACATCATGATCACTCACTCCATAATGAGTCAAATGATAACACACACACACTGTCAAAATGACCAACGGAATTGAGAGCAGCATTAATCAATCAAGTTCTTATCTCAAATAACCTGTTAAAAGAGACCAACACAAGGACGGTCCAAAATTCATGTTGAATTTTTTTTTAAATTAAAAAAAAACAAATGAAAACTACAGACAAAATTTCATTTTCTCCATCAAGATATTCATTTCTGTAATTCACTGCTACCAGCACGCAGAATATTTTTTCTCATAATAATGGCCATTTTGGCCGAAACTAGTTGAGGAATCTAAATGAAATAATAATGATAACGAAAGAATATTCATACACAACCCAGTGTGTCTGAAGTTTTAAATTTTTAATAGTTTTTTATTATTCAATATATATATATATATATATATATATATATATATATATATATATATATATAGTTTATGAAAAACTAGGTAATCCGTATGGGTGAACCTAAGGAGGATAAAATCCAGAGAGCTCAATGTAAATCCAGAGCAAACAAAAAATATCAAATCTCGTTGAGAATCCAGAACTCACGCCAACATTTTCAGAAATCTCCAGGTCAATGTTCGGCAACACAATGACATTTTGTCTCTTTACCAAACGGAGTATACAATGCCTTTCATCTTTCGCATCTTTTATCTTTGCTGCAAAGCCTGAACGGTCTATCGAATGCATGTCAAACAACCGAAGCGTTTTCACAATCACACTTTGTTATGCGTCATGGAAATACGCTCGCGGAAACCGAATTTCTAAATATAATACAAATTAGGAATTGTTAGAATCTTCGACAGTTATTGAGATATTTTCATTTTTAATTATCATAATATATACATTTTCAACGCTATTTACGTATTGCGGCTAAAAGTTATTTTTTTCATCATGAATAATATGTAAAAAGACAGTCACTAAACGATTATCTTCAAGAGCGATATATTTTTCTTTTTTCTGAATTTTCTCAAGATTTGTTTGAAAGGTATTTTTCTTATTGTTCCCTATGATTTTAACTTATATGAATTTAAGCGCTGTACTAAATTGGCAGCAAGTTCCCATAAATTTAAAAACTGAGTAGGTTTTTTTCTTATAGTTCAGTAGACCCGTGTGTCTTAGTGGCCTTACTACATTGTAAGGAAAGAAACGATATATATATATATATATATATATATATATATATATATATATATATATATATTATCTTACTTATTATAAAAACGCAGATTGTTTGTGTGTGTGTGCGTTTATATATTGGATCGGTTTTCCTACATTTCAACAAAACTTCAGAGGACTACATAAAATTACCTTGCGGTGGTTCTAACAGCGCCAAATATTGCAAAAACAATTGTTTTTGCACAAAATTAATTTGAAAGCACGGTTAAGTGTATCGCACAAGGCCGGAAATTACTGCCGGCTACGAATGCCGTTAACTTCCGGTGACTCAGCGTTTTTTTCTCAGAGAACGGTACACAAATTAAACAAATGAAATCTAAACATATACAAGTCATCCTAACTAAGAATAATAACCGGAAACTACTTTAAATACACATAGTGTCCAAATTTTTTTACTGTATTCAATAAGTAAAAATCATAAATTCTAAAAGATTACAGAAAGGCTACTAAATGAATACGATTTGTTAGATCATCATAGTTATTATAAAACCCAGGTTGTGTGTGTGTGTGTGTGTGTGTGTGTGTGTGTGTGTGTGTGTGTGTGTGTTTTCGTTTATATATGGGATCGGATTGTGTGTCTGTACCTTTATATATTGGATCGGATTTCCTACATTTTTTAACAGATTTCAACAATACTTCACAGGACTACGTAAAATTACCTTGCGGTGGTTCTGACAGCGCCAAAAATTGTTTTTGCACGAAATCAATTTGAAAACACGATTAAGAGGCATCACGAGAATGAAATGGTGACAACTCATATCGAGTTATACTTATTATAAAACCCAGGTTGTGTGTGTGTGTGTGTGTGTGTGTGTGTGTGTGTGTGTGTGTGTGTGTGTGTGTGTGTGTGTGTGTGTGTGTGTTCGTTTATATATGGGATCGGATTTCCTACATTTTCAACTGATTTCAACAAAACGTCACTTTTTATTTGGCAGGTAGTGTTTCTTATTGTCTTGCACACTTTTTTTTTTTTTTTTTTACATACAGAATGCTTTAAAAATTCCATTTACAAGACAATTGTTTATAATAAAATTCTATTCAATCGGTAAACTCATAACAATTGAAAACAATGTTTTTGTTTGAGTTTGACCAATTCGTAAAAAAAAAAAAAAAAAAAACAACTAATTAAGACATGCGTGTCCGTCAACCTTAAACAAATAATCTTTGTCAATTTTATTTTTCAGACTTTATGATGGTCGATACTTGATCTATCTCTTACTGTTAGATCCTCGGGCAACGCTGGACTCTACTGCTAGTACACACACACACACACACACACACACACACATATATATATATATATATATATATATATATATATATATATATATATATTGTAAGGAGAAATTATATATATATATATATATATATATATATATATATATATATATTATGTAGGATATTACAATCGAATATATGTACCAGCTACAACATTGCCTTCCATGTTTCGATGCCCATGAAATCGTCTCAACAGCCGACGCTAATGGAAACTTATTACACCGCAAGTTGGATGCACTGATGTAGCGTGTTCGATTGTAATATTCTATAAAAAATAATTATTGCTGTACTATTGTATCGAGTCCTATTTTTTTATTAATGTATGAACGCTTGAATTTAAATTTAATTCATTCTCATTTCATTTGCTTATATATATATATATATATATATATATATATATATATATATATATATATATATATATATATATTATAATAAAAAAGAACAGTAAGATATATAATCTGGTGTTCGTATTGATATTTTTATTTTTACCAAACCGTGCTCAATGTAAATTTACAGATCATAAATAATAAAAATTTACTTATTTAAAATATGGTTTCTTCGCTACACAAGAATTACCATGTTTCAAAAACCGAGGCTAAAATCTTCAAATTTAATTACATACTTAAATTAAAACATTAGTTCTGTTTCATAATCAAGCGAATTTTGGAATAACTTATTTTAAATTTTACAATTATATAATTAAATTTGAAGATTTTAGATTCGTTTTTTGGAACATGGCAATCCCTGTGTAGCGAATAATCCATTTTTTAACTCAATTTCTGATATATATATATATATATATATATATATATATATATATATATATATATATATATATGGAGAGAAATGAGCTCGGTTTCTGGTGATATTTCCTTTCAAATTAACATTGGTTTGTATAATTCATTCTTAGACAAAGACTACGGAAATATGTTGATTTCAAATTCTTGAGTAAATCCTTTTGAATAATAAATAATCGCTACGGCATGATTGATGTCTGACATGTGAATTTCTTCACAATAGTGACTAGAATTTAAATGGGTGAAAATTTGACAAATCATATAACCCTAATATGCTATTAAAGACGACAGTAAATTCTATCAGTTAGTGAATTTAACTAGATAAAAAACAGTTATATTAAAAATGAACACATAAATATGTATAAAAGAGGTATTGCTGCTTTCAGCCTGTAAAATGCCATAGAGCCACTCGTGGTAGAGTATTACGTTAAATGGAAGTTTATACTGATAGGAGGGGGATATAAAGGTTAACTCTAGATATGTACAGGTTAATATTGTAGTGATCGAGGAAGTATCCTCGAGAGTCGGTTCCACAGAGGAGTGGTTCGCGGGAAGAAGATGTTCAAGTGGAACTGGCTTCTCAACGATGGTATACAGAGTGAAAGGTTTACTGCAATATACGTGGCATGGTGGGTCCTAGCCGAGAAGGGTAGACCTAGCAGAACTAAAGAATGAAGTTCATCCAAGCACTTTCCATGGTTGGCGTGGTAGAAAAAAATTCGTTATCCAAAAGCACTCGGAGACGCTTTGAATTCTATCGAGACTTAAAGTGAGGACTTTTCAATTTCCTTCGCAGATATGTCAAAAGTATTCCACATGATAATTTTCCGCATGATCTGGGTCTAGTAAATGGAGTGGATAGCATGAGGAGTCTGGTACTTACTACGGCGGAACAAGGAGTCGATCATTTTTACCTCATATATGGGGATGGATCGTAAGTGTTCCACTTGAGGTGATGAGGGAGTTGAAGTCAGATAGACTCTCAAGGCGCAGAACCTCCCCGAGGGACATCCGAATATATATATTTTAATTTCATTTTTCGTTTGATTTCATTTTTGGAAGTGCTATCTGATGATCCGGCGTCCTTTAAAAGGGATCTGGTGAAATAAATTATTATAATGGTACCTTAAATTGGTCTGTTATTCTTTTAAATATTAGCTCTTGATTTACATTGAGCTCTCAGGATTTCATCCTCCTTGGGATTACACATACGGATTACCAAGTTCTTCATAACATCCCTTTCTTAGACGTTATGATAAAATTAAGCAAACATACACTTTCTACCAGTCTATACAACAAACCCACAAACCAACATAAATTCCTGCACTTTAACAGCTGTCATCCCTTTAAATTAAAAAAATCTATTGTATACAGCTTATTTCTAAGAATCAAACGCATATGCTCAGACCATTTATATTTTCTATACAACATTAATAACTTAACAAAACAATTCCTAAAATGTAAATACCCAATAAAAATAATAAAAGAAACACTAAATAAAACTATCCTGATAAATCGTAACATACACTTCTGACATACAAGAAAAAAAAAACAACAATCGGATTCCATGGTTTTTTAACCACAATCAATATTCCCACACACTTATTCACAATTTAAAAAGGATTACAAGAACCTCCAGTTAGACAAAAGATCAAAGACATTTTCGATAAACCACCCATAAATGCAAAGAAACAATCACCTAACCTATCAGCTATCCTCACCAAATATCTAAACAATAGAAACCAATCAGGAAATTACAAATGTAACAAACCTCATTGCTTAGTTTGCAAACATTTAATAATAGCTAATATATTTTCTGTACCCAACAACAATATCAATATACAGCCACCTAACCTCACCTGCGATAGCCATAACGTAATCTATTATTTATTCTGCAACTTATGTCCTAATAGTGGATATATTGGTGAGTCTGGAAATAAATTTAGATTTCGTTTCAATAACCATAAACAAACAATACGTCAAAACAATCCTTATTCCCCCATAGCTAAACACTTCAATCAATCAGGACACACATTAGAAAATTGCAAATGTTTATTGATAGATTCCGATTTTAATTCCACATACACACGCAGAAAAAAAGAAACATATTGGATTTTAAAATTAAATACACAAACTAGGGTTGAATAGGGACTTAGGTGTTTTAAATCTTTATAAATATTTCAATAGTTATGCAATTTTTTTAGATATAGTTAAAAAAAATTTTAAACAACATTTAAAATATTTATGACAGATTTAAGTTAGGAATATCCGAACAGTGACGTTTCATATCACGTGACGTCCGCGTCTCGCGAAGGACGCTACTTGCTAACAAACAGTAATTTTAATTTATTTGTAACAAACAGTTATTTCTGATGAAAGATTGAGGACAATTTGAAATATCAAATATATTTATAAATAAATAAATACTTTCATAAAATAAAACATTATTATTTTTCAATTTGAAACTTTTTCTATATATATATATATATATATATATATATATATATATATATAAATCTCTGTATTCAGGCAGCAAATGTTCTTTAAGGTAAATATTACTAAATACAGCAGATATTAGGTGCCGATTAATATTAATGGTCGACTTTATCAAATCAGGACATTTAAACAGAAATGATCTATGGAAATTTGGACAGTCTTTAACGGGTATCTCTCTTTGTCTCAGACGGATTTTTTGAAAGGCCTAACATTAAGATTAATCAATACAAACATCTGTATATTTATATATATATATATATATATATATAAAAGTCATGGATAACCTACCATCCCCACCTACGACTCCTAGAGCGCTTCCATCAGCGCTCCCTTTGTACAGCTGAAAATCACCAGCATTTGCAGCTATGTTGCTGAAGTTACAGCTACGCTGAGCAGGGAACGTCTCCAGAATCCTGTAGTAGTGGAGACTTCTGGGGTTATTGGCCCTCGTTCGATGGCGTTCCTTCGGAGGATTGGCACGATTGCGCCTCGATTAAGGGACGAGCCTCGCGAAACGGAGTGGCTCTTGCAGCGTGTCTCACTGGTAATGGTTCGAGGTACTGCTTTCTCCATCATTGCGGCTGGCAGAGGATAAAAAAAATGTTTATAGTTGCTTTGTTCAAACTTTTCTTCAGTAAATAAATTTCACTTGCTCGATATGTGACGAATTATCGCCTACTCAAGATAGCACTGTATAGCGTACACTGCACTGGCCACCATGACAGGGGGCCATCGAGGAAGGGTTATAAGAACTCCGTCGGTACCTGACACATGACCATCGCCAGTGGTCGACACTTGCTGTTGACCGTTAAGCCTGGTGCCGCTCCGGCTACCAGCCCGTCTCCACTTTAGAGGACTTTAGCAGGGCCAACCTGAAGTAGAAATGCCACAGGAGAAAGGAACGAAAAACCTCAGACG
Source organism: Acanthosepion pharaonis (assembly GCA_903632075.3). Lineage (NCBI taxonomy): Eukaryota > Metazoa > Mollusca > Cephalopoda > Sepiida > Sepiidae > Acanthosepion > Acanthosepion pharaonis. Next base: position 255,194 of record CAHIKZ030000353.1, read on the forward strand.
CTATACCAGACCAGACCTTTAACTGCAGTCGCTGTGGCCAGACTTGCCTGTCACGTATTCTCCTGGTCGACCATCAGCGTGCCTCTAGTCGGCATGGACAGCCCACTTCATAAATCTTCGTTCGCGAAGCCAAGCCAATATATATATATATATATATATATATATATATATATATATATATATATATATATATATATATATATATATGCATGGTGGTATATATTCTCTTGTAAGTTGATTGAAAAGAAGTTTAACTTCTATTTTCTACGGTTAATTACTTATGAGCGGTTGTTTTGAGCAAGTTCTTACATACCCAAAATTTTCTATGTGAAGCATCCTGACATGCTCGTAATAAGACACATGGCTAGAGAATGGAGCATTTGAAACACGCATTTCCCGAATATATTCGTGATAAGTGAGCATCGGGAAACTTAGCGTAATTCGAAACCGTTTAGTAATTTTCATTTCCGAATCCTCCTACTCTTTATAAATTGCAAATTGCAGGGAATTACGTCTTCTTAAACGATTTTTGCAGCACCATAAAAAGATCATGTAACTGTTACTTCTTGATACTCTGAAAGTGTCGAATTATTTTTCTCCATATTGGCAAAGTTCGCTTTTGCAGTTACTGCTTTATGTAATTCTTTTTAAATATTTAACACTCCATCATAACTCTTATGCTCACATCACTATCTAATAAGAATGAATGTAAAACTATTTAACATTTCACACTTTGATTTGGTTTTCTTAGTTTGAAGCAGTTATAATTTTTCTATAAGCTTCGGCTCGGTGAATAGTTTACGTAATATGTTCAAAAATATATTCTCAGGATGAATTGTCATCACAGTTATAAAGATTTATTAAAAATAGCGTTTTAGCTTCGATCAATTTTTATTTCATATTTAAATTCCTTGGCTTAATATAGTATAAGTTGATTCTTAAACTTTCTACACACAGGCTTCCCCCGCTCGCTGCCGCTTCGCAAAGTAAGATATATTCACTACTTAAAATCTTTGAAACAAAAATTTTAAATGTACATTTCATTCATAAATTGACTCGATATATTTAAGAAAAGTTTTACAAATAGATGCCAACTTGTTGATGTCGAAGTAAAATGCTAATTTCAAACATTTTTCTACACTATATAAGGCGATATTCCTAAACAGAATTATCTTTTATATGGAAATCAAAACAATCCTCGAATAAAAGAACAGTAATGAAGTTTACTAATGAAATCAATATGAAAATCCTGTTTTAAATCAATATGAAAATTAGTTAAACCTGAAGAGTGATATTAGATATTGAGTATTCTGTGTGTACATTATTATAAAGTAGAGCTTGTGCTTTTTAAATCTCAGAATTCTTGGGAGAATTGAGCTCCAATTAGGCATTTATTCATATAGATTCCATAATATTGGTTTTACTTAATTAGCTATTATGTTTCTCTAAATCTTCAAATGTAAAATGTATAACTAATTCTAATTTCTATTTTCCCATCTTTTCACTATATTAATTGTTCCCTGTTCTGTCACCCATAAAAAAATTCTTTGTAAGGAAAATAAGGATTTACGTACATCCTATCGTCTTAAATTAAATGGCAGCAGAAGAAGTATCGTTGAACTTTTAAACGGTAAGCCTAAACATTAATTCAACACTTAAATGCAGCGATCAATTTTGAGTTCTTCTGTAGTTTATTGATACCTGTTGCATCTACTCTTGCCTAGCTATTGTGATGAGGGCCAAACCAAGAATCCTCCACGTTAGCTAGCTGAAATGCCAGCCGATAGGGCGGCTTTTAAGCTAGTTTATCATAAAATGTGAACTGCAATTTTGAATACAAAATGAAAATAATAAGTTATTCCCCTTGACCCATGAAAGAAACGATAATGGCTAGTATAATATATTAATATGTATTTTTAACCTGGCATAATCTGGCAACCCTGAATCTGAGCTCAACGAAAATCGTGTCATGTGCCTAATTTTTCTAGGGCTTTTGAATGAGCTATGAATCATTGAAATCGGACCAGTGGAGTTGCTTGGACACATACACTGTACTTTTTATATAAGATTTAAATTCCTTTGCTTAATATTGTATCAGTTGATCCTTTATATTATTATGTTGGAAAGTTCCATTGTGATTTTTCATCAAGGTGGAATAGATGCAAATGCTTCTTTGGTTATAATCGATGCTTTTCATTCAAATATAACGTGTTCTCATTATCAAGGCATTTCGCGCGATAATGGTAACGATCTGTTTAGTCAAATTTCAGTCATTTTATGAGCAGCGACTGGGAAATTTTAGAAGGCCACGCTTTCCTTGATTGTCTATTCTGAGGGAGTGGCAGTCTTGTATGGATTGAGAAACGAAAGTCTGATTTTTCTCTCTGCTTTCTGCGTTGTCATCTGAACTCCATCTTGTTGTTTTCATTTTTCTCGCCCGCCCCTACTTCTGCATAATGAATATGGCGCCAATTGCTGGGTCCAGTTCGATTCCAGTGAGTTTTTTCCTCAATATATAAATCCTATGTATTGGACAGGTTTTTGATCTCGCGGACGCAGAATTCTTCAGGTTTCATTACGAAAAATGCAATGAGTAGCAAATATGACCTTTTTTTACAATTAATCCTTTGCCTGTGCACATGTTTTTTAATGATTTGAAAATAAGCTTATATTAGAAGAGTAAGGTGGGATACGCTTAAACACTCGTATTTAGTCATATGCACATTTCTGTGTGATTTGTGTTATCGTAAGAAGATCAACCAACATTTATGAATAAACAAATGATAGGCTTTCTTTTTCTTTTTGAAAGTTACAACATATAAACTGACAACAATTATGTCTCGTTTTTACTGAGTCCATAATAACTGGTTACACTCATGATAGTCCACCAAAAATAACATATTTGGTTGGATTCGAGGTTTGGGGATGGATTATAGTTTTACTGTATACGCTGACCATTGTAATTTCCATTGGATTTTATGGGGAACATACATTTCATAGTTTTATCCTGGAAGAAACAAACAGAGAACAGAACTTTGATTTAGCTGCGAAAGAGTCAGATGATGAAGACAATTTGGAAAAGTTGAGACATCATTCCCTCTTCATTCATGTTTTGTATTATCGAACTGGGATATTTATTGAACTGTTTCGCTAATTCTGTTGCGGATAACATACGATTTTCCTTTAACGACTTGTAGAATCTCAATATTAGCATTTATTTTTCGTCCAAATCATGGGACACCTTCGAGAGAAAAATTCCCTGATCGGTGCTGACAATACCATAGGTAGCATATCTGGAACATTAATGATAGCGACAGCGAGTATTTCTAGCCACTTGTGTTCCTGAAGCGCTCTCTTAAATTTAAACAGTATACCATGTCTGTTGTTTTTTATGTAAATTCATTTTAAAACGGTAAATTCGATACATATTTTACTCTAACAGATAGTAAAGTAGCCTGCAATGAATAATAATTATATTACTGCAAATATTAAAATGTTCCCTCAAACTAATCATTTCAAAAATGAAACATATCTTTCTTTCCGCCTAATGTAAGCAATAATTCGTTTCATTTCCCATAATCACATAAATTCTCCTCCTGGGTATGACGATAAACTAAGTCCAACAGCGAGGCCTCTGATCAAGAGGTTTTGACGAGCATGGAACCACATCTTAATTGCTGGTGTTCCCAGGTCCACACTGACCCGGAAGAAGGCTGAATGGTACAACGGCCTCAACGTCGTGAATGTGACAATAAAGATGTGGACAACTGTCCAAACAATGTAAATAATTGAAATAATTACCATAACTCATCTCCAAAATCTAGATAGATATTAAATATTTCCAACAAAATCTTCTAAAAATCTATTTTTTAAATTTGTTTGTTTTTGTCGCCAACGTCATGATTTTATTGTTTAGCCCAAGTTAGTGAATGTGCAGACTTCGTTTGAGGGAAATGAGCCAGGTTTAGCGTATGATTTTGTAAAAAGTAAATTGCACAAGCACATGTAATTCACAGACGGAAAACTCAAACATACACATACACTTAATATACGCTCGGACAAAGTCACACTGAGAAAGCGTTTGGCGGACAGATATACGTACACGTGCGCTGGTAAAGGTATTTAAACAAAGATCCGAATGAAATTTAAATGGAAATGTCTCTAACAACAATTCATGAGTAATAGGAAAACGTATAAGCTGAAATGCGCGTCATTTGAATGTATTTTTCATAACTTCTATATTTAGAGTGAATATTTTATTTCTAATCAATGTAGTAGTTTAAATGAACAACCGATTTAGACTGGTAATTTTATAATTTTGCTCACAGCGAAGCGATGAGTACCAAACATGTTTTTGATAGACGTTCCCTTCAAGCATCTATCTATCTCGTGAGATAATAATAAAGTCTTAGATACAGTCTTTGATACAACTGAAACAGGAATGTTCTTTCCAGGGCCCAGACAACATTTTTCCTCTTATCACAAATAAACTGTCATCGTGTTTTGCAACCGGATTGTTTTCATGAGAAAAAAATCCATGTTGATAGCTGCTTACCCCCACGAGTTCCATACGGAAATTTTGGTATGAATTTATTTCTATAGACATTCCATGTTTGTTTATGGCCAAACTTTTTTCCTATAAAAAAAACTGGATGCCGCCCAAATCTAATGAGATCAGCTCACTGTGCCATTTTAACTACAGCAAGGGAACAAGCGAATCGTGTCTTTTCCATGGACAACAATGTAAAATGACGGAAATTCTGTTTGAATGCTAATACTCTTTTCACTAACCATAAATTCGTTAATAATATTCTTACTGTCTATATTTCTAAGATGAGGTATTATGTACATTATTTACATTATTCGGACTATTGTCCTCATCTTTGTCGCCATATTTATCACAACGTTTCGGTCGTTGTACGCTCCGGCCTTCTTCAGGTGGTTGGAATATCGAACCCTTTATTTCACTCACCGGGGTAGACTGTTCTAGTTCCACGTGCCATGTTTGAATGGATGTCAGTTATCAGTTATCTCCTGTTAGTTTCCCTCTGAAAGTTCTCCACTGCCTTAACCGGGTATTGAACTCACACACTTTGGGTTCTGTCACTGGAACTAACCAACGCCTTTATCCACTGTGTCATGTGTCCTTGAGGACACATGGCACATACTGAAAAATCTAAGTTTATAAACTTGGCTTAAATGAAGCTATTTAACAACTTGTGTCTGACGAAATATAGGAACAATTTTGATCCTGTCTAAATTCGACATAGTAAATACGTAAGATGGAACACTCTTATGTAGAACTATTTCAGAAGCTAATTTTATAGTGCGACCAAATATGATTCTCGTATTCATGACCTTGTGTCAGACTGCACTATGTTTAGAAAATATTAATATATCGTACGCTTTAGCGCGTGATATTTAATGTTCTCATCTTTGCGCGATATTTGTACGTAAATCAGTTTTCGAGACATTTCTCTCTGAATTACGTTACCATTTATTCTCTAATAGCAGATATTCGGTAAAAGAATTATATTAATATAAAATGAAGCGGAAATAAAAACAGTCCCAAATTACTTACATTCGGTCTAATGTAAAACACGGGCCATAACAGAATTGATAGAAACGTGTCCATTATGCTTTTTTTTATTTATTTATTCTCTTCTTTGACAGACTTATATTTACATTATTCCTATAAGCATATATCTGGACCCGAGTATTCAATATGAGGCTACAGCCTTCTTTCCAACTTTTGATATTCAACACATTTAGATCAATCATTGTCTTTTCTTGCTTTCTTTCTGTCTAGTAGCTTTATTCCAGTATCTATCTATCTATCTATCTATCTATCTATCTATCTATCTATCTATCTATCTATCGCATGCATTAACCCACTCACACTCTCTCTTTAACTGTAATATACACTTTATCTTTTCTAATATATTATTCTCAGAATCAATTCTATATGCGTCAATTACTTTCTATCTCTCAATCTATCTATATCATTCATTTCTACGTATATCGTTCGTTTAATATCTATATCTATGTCTTTTCGTACCGGTCTCTCTCTCTCTCTCTCTCTCTCTCTCTCTCTCTCTCTTTATATATATATATATATATATATATATATATATATATATATATATATATATATGTGTGTGTGTGTGTGTGTTGACTTTACATTTACATAATCTGTCTCCATGATATTGAGCACATTTACCCATAAATATAGCATAATCTAAGACTATATTTGATCATATAACTGTGTATGTATGTATCTAAATATTTATACTTATATGTATGTATATATCTATCTATCTATTTATATATATATATATATATATATATATATATATATATATATATATATATATATATATATATATATATATATATATATATATATATATATATATATATATATATATATATATATATGTTGAGCGATAGATATAATTCTATTCATTGTCTATATATCTCATTCCAGTTTTCACATATCAATTTATAAAATGTAGCCTTTCCCACAACCGTCCCGTTCCCGTTCTTGTTTTTATCCTTTGTTTAATTTCTTTTCCCTGGGGAGGGCACTAAGACTTATTGCCATGCAACTCTCCTAAAGTTATCGCCTAGCTATACTCTTCTCATGAATCTTACCACCATTTCATTCAAGAGGTCAGATAAAGAATTATCAATTCACCATATCTACTCGAAATTAACGCCACGCGTAGCAAAATGTCAAGACAGCGCCATTTATTAAACATGCTCATATGGGGTCTGTTCGGTAGAGCGATTTCCTTGAGAAAATATTGATTCCTTTTGACGGTGGAGAAAACACATACCAGACGGTGTCTCGACCTCTTTCGCTTTTTACTGGCTAAAAATAAAGAGGGTATTAATAAGTAGTTGGTTTTACCGACAATAACAATGTGCAGATCATGCTGTTGTAACTCTGTGCATGGGTGAACGTCGAATAAAATATCTGATTTCAGATCACTGCCAATTCACTATGACTTTAAAAATTATTATACGCTAGATACCAAAATTTCAAGTTGTAACAACTCACAAGTGTTTGGTTTCAAATATATGGCATTTCTAAGTTTGGTCGACTATTTCAGGAAAAAAAAAAAAAAAGGAAAATGCCAGCATAAGGTTTCCTTTTTTTTTTTTTTTTTGTAATTTCGAAAAAATTAAATTGTAATTATATTGTTTTAATAATTTAAACATAAGAAAGGTAACAATGACATTAAAATTCAATGGTTTGAATGGATCTATGTGTGAATTAATATGAAAAAAAGAAAACATTTGACCTGAAATAGAACGAATACTTTGAATCAATAGCTTCGTCCACCGCAAGGAAAATGGCTCCCTGTGCCGCGCCAGGAAATGTTTCTCGCCGGAGTCGATCCTTCAAATCTACAAATCAATCATTCCCCCTTGCATGGAGTATTTATGGTCTGGAGCACCTTCTGTTTGTCTCAAGGTCGTTGACAAAATCCAGAGACGGATATCCAATGTAATTAGCCCTGATCTGTCATCTCGTCTTCAGTCGCTCTATCATAGACAGCCGTCGTCTCCCTCTGTCTTTTCCAAATACCTTCACGGTAACTGCTCCGATGAGCTGCTTTCGCTGGTTCCCAGACTTCATGAATTTAAGCGTTCAACTAGGCTGGCATCTCACTCTCACCCTTTCACTGTCGAAAATGTTAAATGTAGTCGTCTCTTCTACTGCAACAGCTTCATATCTCGCACTTCTCGCCTGTGGAACTCACTCCCCATTTCTTGTTTCCCTGATAGCTATAATCTCCAACTTTTCAAATGCAATGTCAATCAAGTTTTCCAGATGCCTTGAGCTATCCCCTAACCTTCTCTTCATCTTTTCGTCTATCAGACCTCTTCGCTCTCACTTCAACTCTCAAGCAACTAGCACCCCTTGCGTGCTAGTGGCTTCCCGCCTTGCTTGGGGTGAAACGCTTAAAAAGAAAACATAAACACTTTGCCTATCCTGCGCATCAGATATGATGTAGAGGACATGTGATTTCCACGTCCGGGGATCGTATATGGTACACACGAGCCATGATTTTTAAAAGATTGGTAAAACTAAGGAAGTTTAAGAAAAGAGTCTACTACTGAGCAGGAAGTCTAAGGAAGGGCCTAATCTAATATGTTGTTCATTATGTATGGCCACAGGACGCTTGGCAGACAATGTAAGGGGCTCAAATGAAAGACAGCTATTTTTCCGCTTCATTAAAATGATTATAAAATTTGCATCGCATGTGATGCATAACGTTTTTGCTATGTGAAACCCTATATATCAGCACTTTCTATTTGCCAAATAAGTTGAGTTGTCTTGCAATAGTTTTAAGTGTGAAAACAAGCATCAGCGTTTCGATCGTACACAAGAAATTGCCCTGGACAGACAAATGGTTAAATGCCCTGAACAGGCAAAGGGTTAAATTCCCTGGACAGGCAAATGGTTAAATGCCCTGGACAGGCAAAGGGTTAAATGCCCTGAACAGGCAAAGGGTTAAATTCCCTGGACAGGCAAAGGGTTAAATTCCCTGGACAGGCAAAGGGTTAAATGCTCTGGACAGGCAAATGGTTAAATGCTCTGGACAGGCAAATGGTTAAATTCCCTGGACAGGCAAAGGGTTAAATTCCCTGGACAGGCAAAGGGTTAAATGCCCTGGACAGGTAAATGGTTAAATGCTCTGGACAGGCAAATGGTTAAATTCCCTGGACAGGCAAAGGGTTAAATTCCCTGGACAGGCAAAGGGTTAAATGCCCTGGACAGGTAAACGGTTAAATGCTCTGGACAGGCAAATGGTTAAATGCCCTGGACAGGCAAATGGTTAAATGCTCTGGACAGGCAAATGGTTAAATGCTCTGGACAGGCAAAGGGTTAAATTCCCTGGACAGGCAAAGGGTTAAATGCACTGGACAGGCAAAGGGTTAAATTCCCTGGACAGGCAAAGGGTTAAATGCTCTGGACAGGCAAATGGTTAAATGATCTGGACAGGCAAAGGGTTAAATGCCCTGGACAGGCAAAGGGTTAAATGCACTGAACAGGCAAATGGTTAAATGCTCTGGACAGGCAAAGGGTTAAATTCCCTGGACAGGCAAAGGGTTAAATGCCCTGGACAGGCAAATGGTTAAATGATCTGGACAGGCAAATGGTTAAATGATTTGGACAGGCAAATGGTTAAATGCCCTGGACAGGCAAATGGTTAAATTCCCTGGACAGGCAAAGGGTTAAATGCCCTGGACAGGCAAATGGTTAAATGCTCTGGACAGGCAAAGGGTTAAATGCACTGGACAGGCAAAGGATTAAATTCCCTGGATAGGTAAAAGGTTAAATCCTCTTGACAGGCAAAGGCTTAAGGAGATAAAATGTTAAATGAAAAAGAATTAAGAAGACAGAAGATAAAAATTGACATACATTTTTTATTCTTAAAAAAATTAAATTGGAATTATATGTTTAATCATTAAAACATATGAAAGTTAATGAAGCTACTAAGATGCAAGAGGTTACTGAGTGTAAAATAATACGAAAAAGAAAATAAAACCATTATTAAGGAGATGGAAGAATAAAAAGAAAATAAAAGAAAAGGAATTAACTTGACAGCATTAATAAATCATTTAGAGATTTTTGACATTCCAATTCCATTTTGTTATTTATTTAAATACTCACCATTATTTGCAAGGATTTGTTGACACATATCAGGAAGTTCTTCGATACCATTTTAGTCAACAACAGGTGAGCAACCACATCCGAAAATGATTAATATTTAAAATACAATTGCGGCACAATGCCAAAATGGGTTGAGGCTGATCATCACTATTTTCTGTTTGTTTATCGCAGTTTGATACTTAGCGTTAAACAAAACACTTTAACTATTGACGAACTCGGGACACTATTTGGACAAACATGTATAGACTCGTTTCTTCTGGAGCACTGTTAAATGTACTTTTAGTGCTTCATTATTCTTTTTAAAAAAATCTCTAAATGAATAATACCACGACAATCACACCATACCAAACTCAATTCTTAGGATCAATTGAGAAATCGGAGAGCGGAGTTCGTGTCCTAATCGAATTCATTACATTCATTTACGTACATGTGAATTCAAATTCCGACTGAAAATCTTACTATCGATTTGCGCATCGTATGTTTATGATCTCTGCTTTTCTTCGTCAGCTTTCGTTCGGATGCGTCGGGTTCGTTTGATGGAGCCGGCTCAGGCGACCTAGTGAATACCGCAATACATGCAGTTTCTAGGAATAATAATGTACTCGAAATGTATTCGTAAATGCCTCGTATGATTGATAGTTCTTTCTTTTTATCTGCCGTGTCCATTCAGGACGTAGGCGATCATGGGCCTCAACTTCCCCCTATTCCTTGTGGCTCTTAACAGCTTCTGTGTTTCTGCCAACTCTTCCTGACCACACTCCTCCATACACCTGTCCAAGCCCGCCACGTATATCATGCGCTGCTTCCCCCTATTTCTTTTCCACTCTATTCGTCCCGGGAGAATCAGATTCTCCAGGTGCCCTTCCTCATCATGTGTCCCAGAAATTTCATCTGCCTCTTCCTTATGTCAAACATAAGCTTGCTCCTTGTTTGCATCATCTCCAAGACCTCATCGTTTCTCACATGCTCGGTTCATGATATCCTCAGCATCCTTCTGTAGAACCACATCTCCGCCGCCTCGTGTCTCTTCTTCATCCTTGAGGATACCATCCAACATTCGCTGCCGTATAGGAGGACAGATGTCAGTAGCAGCTCAGTAATCTTTTTTCTTTTTTTTTTTGGCAGCATATAAATCCTCCTGTTTCGCAGAACTCTGCCCTGCTTCTGGAATGTATACTTGGTAATCCCATTCCGTGTTTGAATCTCAGCGTCGCACCTACCATCCGCCGTCAGGACACATTCCCGATACTTAAAGTTCCGCACATATTTAGTGCCCCGGACCTGCAAATCGCATTTTGGCTCATACTTTTACAGATGACCATGCATTCTGTCTTCTTGTAATTTATGCTTAGTCCTTTCTTCTCGCTCTCCCTTGCTACCTTCAGTAGAAGGATTTGTAGTTTCTTTTCCGTGTCTGCTATCAGTGCCATGTCATCTGCGTATCTTATGTTGGCAACGTTGTAACCGCCAATGATGAATCCCGGTAGGATCACCATTTCCCTCAGAATTGCCTCGCTGTATAGGTTGAATAAGTCCAGTGAGAAGACACAGCCTTGTCTTACGTCTCTTTCTATTTTGGTATATTCGCCGAGTTCATTCTCGATGCGCATGCATGCTGTTTGCTGCCAGTATAGGTTCTTGATTATTCAGATAATTTTTCCGAATATATCAAGGTTGCTGAGCAGTTCTAGCAGGTACTTGTGGCGTAATTTGTTGAATGTTTTTGCTTAGTCTATAAAATATTGTTACACGTCCTTCTGCATCTGTATTGTTCTTTCCGATAATATTCTAAGCATGAATATCGTCTTCTTTGTTCCGGTGTCTTTGACGAACCCGCACGGTTCTTATCCTATCTCTGGCCTGATTCTGCTGCGTGCTCTATTCATCAAAATACGGAGAAGTTTTGTGACGTGGCTCATTAGGCTGATTGTTCGGTGGAGCTCTCCTTCCTTTACGCCTGGTTTCTTAGGTAGTGTTATGAAAATAGATCTGCGGAGATCCCCCGGCACGTCTCCACTGTTGTAGCTTTCATTTATTATTTCTCTGATCTTATCTATGCCAAATTCATCTTATGTTGTTAATATTTCCGTTACGATTCCGTCTGGCCCTGCAGCTTTGTTTCTGTTCAATGTGGCCATTGCAGCTTCTACTTTGGTTGTTAGAATTTCAGATCATTTGGTAGTCCTGTGTATTGCTGGTTGTTCTCTTTTGTCGTAGAAGAGTTCGCCAATATACCCAGCCCAGCAGTTTCGTCTATAGACACCTACATGTGGGGCATCAACGAATCTAACGTGTTATTATTGCATCTGAAGAAGTGTAGATGAACAGCATTCAATATATATATATATATATATATATATATATATATATATATATATATATATATATATCAAGAATGTAATAGGAAATTTAGTGGAGATTTATTCGAGATGTATTAAGTTTTTTTCTGTACTGATATATATTCTATTGCCCTGTATACAAATTCATTGAGCTGTCTTCATGGATCTATCTTTATGTTTTAATTTAAAAAGACCTACTTGGATTTTCCTCATCACTTACGATTCGATATTATCTTATATATATATATATATATATATATATATATATATATATATATATATATAAAAGAAACAGACTGCCGACTTACGGTGTTGAATCGAACGTTCACTTTCATATTTGAATATATTCTATTGCTGATATTGATCGCTTTTACCGATAAGTATAACATTCCTTAAAATTATATATATATATATATATATATATATATATATATATATATACATTATATACATATGCTGGAATCTCTCGCCGTATGAGGTCAAGCAACTCAGGTTCTATCAAACAATAGCCAGCAAACACACACACACACACACACACACATATATATATATATATATATATGATAAAGAAGAACAATCAAGTCAACACTCAGAAACTACAGGCTGTTTCATGCTAGACACAGTCGGCCTGAAGATTGCGTCTGGCATGAAACAGCCTATCGCCTCTGACTATTGACTTCAATGTTTTTTATACTTATATTGACATACACTCTATCTCTGATATCGAGCAATTATCCCATAAATATACCAAACTTTTAAACTATATATATATATATATATATATATATATATATATATATATATATATATATATATATATATATATCACTGCCATAAAAAAAAAAAATATTTTTATTACCACTCATGTTGATAACAGATAAAATGTAAAACTGAAAAACAGGCTATCTAACCGGTTTCGACCCTCGACCAACAGAGCTAAATCGAGGTTAATAAATTAAGTAGTATTATCACTAAAAATGATGGACAATATGTATTGGGAAAAAATATTTTTTAGATGGAAATTAGTTGGAGTCCCATTATGAAGTCCTGTTTACACAGAGAGGGCTTCATTGATAAAATATAAATGACCCCCAACACTTTCAAGTGGTAATTTAAGTGGGATTTGTTAAGAATGGTAAATGAGTCCACACTGAAACTAGTAGCACAATTATGGCAATTTATTAGGTGTTCTGCGAAGGAAGACCTATATGTATTTGTCAGAATGTCCCTCTTACATTCAATGAGTCTCATTTGTGTCAAAATTCTCATGTACACTTTCCTCATTATGTGCCATAGGTATTTCAAATACTATCTTACTGATTTTAAGTATAAGCGTGCTTTTAGTTTTCATTTTCTCTAAAATTTCATATTTGATCAGATGTTTAGCCAATGGTATTCTCATCATCCTTCTGTAGAATCTTTCTCTATCAACCTCTGTTTCTTTACCATCTATACCGAGCAAACGAAATTTTCCCGTTTATTATTATATAACTGATTTTTTTTGTTTCTCCTATACGTGCCAGAAAAACATGTGGTAAATTATTAGTCTTTTCCCTTACATGGAAAATTACATTTATCTTTATCAATACGACATTCAAACGAGGCAGTTGCTCTCCGTTCCAGCAATTTGTAATAAATATTCCCTTCCTTTTACTAAACACAAGTGAAGACTTGACTATATCAAGAAACGATTTTATTTTTGAATTCTTCTGAATGCCTCTGTCGAAACAGATAAGAAAAATTAATGTTTTCAAATGCAAATTCCCGTGAAAACCGTTTTTGATATTTTTAGGACGCTTTTGTGAACGACATGCTAGATTTGAGTGAGTTTACAAACTATAGTTGAATAAATCTGAAAGCCAGATTTCCATAGCATCATTTTGTCAAAAGCGCAGGTAACTTTTTGCATTAACCTAATATTTGATTCATACAAGTCTAAGGAAAACGCTTACGTCATGAGTAACATCTTAAAGAACTGTACATGAATGCACAAATGCTTTTGGTATTTTACACCAGATTTCATCAGATCAACAGATATTGCTTTTTAAGCCAATTATTTTTGAATTTCTTGGCAGTGAAAAAAGGTAATTTCTCATTAACTCCAATTCTTTTTGGACATTACTATTAATTTTGCTTGTTTTTATTTTTAATAGTCTATTTCTGGAATAACCGCTAAATAATATCCGCTTGATTTTTGAAAGGTCTTTAAGGTTAATTGCATGCTTTGATATGCAAAACTTGTTTTATCAAAATGTCGATGAGCATGAATTCTTCTGAATATTTCATTTGCCTTTAATCAAGACGTATTGAATATCGTGCTGTTAATTCAGACTTATAGCATTCAATGTTTGATCATTTTTAAATTTTGCCATTAAAGTATATACAGGAAAGAGCGCGAAAAAATGGTGACCAAATTAAATGTTGATACTCGTTTTCTTCAGCCATTTTCATATTCTATAATATTTCGGACATGTAGACACACTAACAAGTTCTAAGCCTAACCACAACAAGAATCCGTATTAAATTATGTTTATTCTATTTAATCAACCTGATAGATATTAGAGGGTTTTCTAAACATGAGAACAAAATATTCTGAAATGTTTTCAGTTCAACCAAGAAAAGAATTTTTGGCTTTTTTTGTTTTTTTTTTAAACATAAATCTTTGCAAAAGTATAAGTCAGTCTCATTTATGTGAACCATTTTTAGTGTCTGAAATCACAACTTCTTTTACTCAGACGGTTAGACAGAGACCTTACCTAGTTTCAGGCAGAGTACTAGGTCACCAGGCAACATCGCTGTTACAAAACGTGTTGGGCGGATGTGGTACACTTGGATAATCACGTATCTTTTCTATTCACAATAGCATATCGTTTGATTAATTCATAAGATTTTCACTGTTTGACAACCTTTTGCAGGTTATTTGAAGTTAGTAAATATTATTGGATTATAAGAATATATTTTTAGATAATAGTGATTTTCTCATAGAGGTCCTACTTTTTAATACATAGATGGTGGAAAAAGAGGTTGATTCTTACCTTTCCCAATGTTATTTTCGCGTAAATCAATATAACGAACCCGACTGGTATTGAAGCTCGGATATTCGATTTCTCCTTCCCTGCTGTTAACCATTACAACATACGCACATCCATGCTTACAATCCATGGCATTCCTAAGTGTTCACCCGTATAGGTAATGACCAAACTTGACGTTGTTTAACTTTGGTGAATGGACAGGGAACAGGTGATTCGGCGTGATATGGTCGGATCCTCCAAAGATATTTGCTCATAAACAAATGTAACAAACCCGACTAGAATTCGAACACTGCTTCATATTTTGAGCCGTTATAGATTACATCAGATATTTAAGCTTGTAAACTTAATTATGTGGTGTAATGCCATACCTAATCTATAACTCATCTATGTATTTACCAGTATCGACGTTATTTAACTTAATGAAACGAACATGTGAGTAGCGACGAAGTTTTAGAGAAAATAGAAAGTAAAGGAAACTTATGCATAACCTCACGAAGATACAGTTGGGTTTTCTGGGGCATATAATTAGTAAGTAAAGCTTGGAGAATCTGATACTCACAGGACAAATTGAAGGCAAGAGAGACAGATGGGAAACAACGCATGACATACATAGTGAGCTTCAGTAAATGGATAGAAAAATGGCTTTAGGAGAAATAGCAGAAAGAAACAAATTAATTAAGAACTGCAAACGAGAGGAATTTGTGGAGTGTTGTGATTGGCTATGTCCTGAGGGGACATTGTACATAAAGAAGGTCGGAAAATGACAAGTATTTCAACGTGATAAAACCGTAAGCCAGATCACCCAAGGATATTTGTGCATAAAATAAATGCAACGAATCCCACCGGTATTCGAACCTGTGTCATATATTTCGCATTACGAGCCGTTAATTATTACCCCACGTGCACATTCAAGATTACAGTATCTGGTATTCCGCAGTTCTAGATACGGCCCAGCCTCGACATTTCTAAACCTCGATAACACTTGTAAAAAAAAAGAAAAGAAACTGTGTCGATGCACGAAACATATATTTAGCTAATTTGTGGGCTCGGAATCTGAAAATGACCTTACTTTTTCTGGCTTACCTACAGGTTTTAATGTACAGAAATACCCCATTTTTGGAAAAAAGAAGCTGTTTCTTTTTCATTTGTTTTCTGTACATATGATATTCTTCGAGGGCAATATTTTTCAAGATGAAATCGTAGAAACCTCCCCATTCGTATGTCAACCAACAAATATTGGTATATTTATTGAGAAATAGAATTTTTACAATAACAATCAGACCCTAATTCTTTAAAAAATAACACGATTGAATATACCAAGGCCAACAAGCATTTTCATAAAATCATTTAATAAACTAAGAGCAGAAATAAAACATTCGTGAACATAAGAACTATGGTAAAAATTTTCTCTTTCTTGATTGTCTGTCATATTCAATATTAAGTTCCTTTTAATACTTCAGCAGTATCATGTATAATGGAATAGGTGCATTCAATTGGGATGTCTTTAGTTGGAGTTTCTTTCCAACTGTAAAAACAAAATGCTCTCAGTGTACTTAGATTCCTTCCGTAGTGAAGGGATAAAAGGGATAGGATACATTTATGAATATCAAACAGAAGATTTTAGGATTTCATTTATTTATGTCACCTTAATTATCAGGTTTACTAAGGTGTATTACGGACAAAGTTAATCAGTTAATTACTTGGTAAGTTAAGTACTTCTATTTTAAAATTTTGCACTCAAAAACACGTTTGTTTCAGGTGGCTGGTATTAATTGCTCGGCCTACCTAAAAATTGATGGGTTTCTACGGGATTCATTAAATAAATTTTGCGATTAGCCAAGATTCGTGTATTGATTTTTTTACTCCAAAAATGAACAATTTAAGTACAGCAAAGATAGTAGCTAACCATGGAAAACTAAGGCCACTTTCGGAATCATCACCATTAAATTAGCTAAAAATGAGTTTTGTCTGTTGGCACCAAAAATTGTGTCTTTTGTGTAATTGGGCAAATAGTTGTGTTTTATAGCCGCTTCCTGAATTCACAAGGGCGCCTTTGAATATATATTTTTATTTATTTTTTAAGTAAGTTTCACCCTGTACAAGGACTGGTGGTTACTCGAGGTAGAGGGTTACATTAAGAGGCACGTTATGTGGACAGTAGAGGAAGATAACAGCTAACCTTAGACTTGAACGGGTAAAGATTATAGTGATGGAGGAAACATCTTTTAGGGAGTCCGTTCCACAGAGCAGTTCTTTGAGGGAAAAAGCTGTTTAAGTGAAACATTTGGACTTTATCCATACTAGAGAGGGAGACATGACAGTTGCTGCCCCAAATGTGATTCTGGAGATTTTATATTTCTGGCTTTAAATAATTTTAGTTCGCGTTAATTTGCTACATTGCTAAATCAGTTACTTTGTTCATTTTTTTAAAATATTTTCATTCTTCTATAATTATGGACTTAAATTATTCATGCTTTCAATATTGTGAACCCATTTTTCTTCTACATGACATGTCCTTTCAGGACATTGACATTCATTGCTCTCCACAATTTCGAGTTTTTTCTAGGTATTAATAATTTTTTCTCTTCAATCGATTCAATAAGATCGCCATTAATGTCAACCAAAGCTTCCTGACAACGTCGGAATCTTCTGAGAATCTTCTGGACAGTCTCTTTGTTTATTTTGTTGAATTCTGCCATAAACCGTGCCTTCAATTCATCTTTGGTGTTAAAAGGAGTTTTGTTGTCCTCTCTATCGCCCCACACATAATAATCAAGGGGAGTTGCAGTTTGCGGAGTTAGGTGGTCAGATGTAAATAGTGATGTGTTTTCAAAAATTGTCTGATAGCCATGATTTTGGTTCTTCTGCTTGTTTAATATCGTTCAGAATCCTGTTTCTAGACACAGGGTCTTCCAGCAGTCACCCTCTTGATCAAGGAGAGCACTACTTGATTTAGTCCCCCGTGTTGAGTCTGGGCTCAGATGGGAAGATAAATGGAGGCATAATATCGTTATCACTAGTGATCACTTCAAACACCTTTGTAATCACGATTAGACTCATCCAAATCGTTCCTAAATATCTACACTGTCGTCAAATTGACACCCAAACACTCTGAAATGTTCGTATTGGAGCTTCCGATGAGAATACCAAGCAGTACCACATGGCGAATTCAAATTTCTGGAGGTTTGACTTGCGTCATGGTGATCTTTTTCTCACAATACTGTGCAAAAAAACGCGCATGCGCGAAATTAAAATGTAAAATGGCGAATATTTACCCATCTCACCCTCTCTCTATCTCTCCCTCTCTCTCTCTCTCTATCTATCTATCTATCTATCTATATATATATATATATATATATATATATATATATATATATATATATTACAATGAATCATTCAAACAAAAAGTAAATTAGTAAAGTCAATGATATAAAATGCTAAATCCCTTCGCTAACAAAACTTTAAGGATTCATTAGCTTACCCATCAGTCGATGAATGTTATGATACTTGTTTTCCAAAATTATAAGCTGTATAAAGTATTTCTTTAATACCCTAGTACTTTCGACTGTACATTCAGTCATTTTAAGGCATGGGAATTATTTTGTTTTTGGTAAAAATCAGAGCACCCGAGACGAAAAAATATAATGTGAATCGAAATATGTTTTTTTGAAATGTGTTATTGATAAATGATGCAAACTTTTGGAGCGTGCTGTCGCAGCGCTAAGGTTGATTTTTTTTAAACTTAAGAGAGTGCGTATTTTTTTTACTAATATGGCAATTTGAGATTGTTGTTGTTGTTGTTGTTGTAGGAGTTTATCTGTCAATGTGGTATGAACTAAATTGTTCAATAAATAGAGTAATGTTTCAGTTGTTATCCCGAAGATTTGCACGTCGGATCGGTTCTTTTAAATTAAATATGTGGTGCAGTTCAATTTATATTACAATGAATCATTCATACAAAAAGTAGATTAGTAAAGTTAATGATATAAAATGACGAAATCCCTTCGCTAACAAAATCTTAAAGGTGCATTAACCTTCAAATCACTCGATGAATGTTATGATCCTTGTTTTGTTTTTTCCGTTTTAAATTATATGGTGTATAAGGTTTTTCTATAATACGCAAATACATTCGACTGTATATTGAGTGATCTTCAGGCATGGAAATTGTTTTGTTTTTGGTAAAATTCAGGTAGCATCCGAGACGAAAAAATAATGCGAATCGAAAATGTTTTTTTTTGGGGGGGTAAATGTGTTATTGATAACGGATACAAACTTTTGGAGTGGCGTCGAAACGCTAACGTTGAAATTTTTGAAAATTTTAGAGAGTGCGGTTTTACTAATATGGCAATTTGATAATTTTTTATTATAGGAGTTTAGTAGGCGTAATATGCGCAGTAATATATATATATATATATATATATATATATATATATATATATATATATATATATATTGTGTGTGTGTGTGTGTATTTAGGCAGCATTTTTTCATTAATAGATGTTTCATTAAATAATATAGACAAGTTTTGTCTATTTATTTTAAGCAGTTTGATGGGCTGTCGGATCATGTAATTTAATTGTGTGTATATTAAATAATATAGACAAACCTGTCTATATTATTTAATAAAAAATGTATTAATGAAATAATTCTGCCTAAATACACAGAATTTAAATTACATGATCCAGCAGCCCACTAAACTGCTTAAAATAAACAAAACTTGTCTATATTATTTAATGAAAAACATTTATATAATGTATATATACACACACACACACACACACACACACACACACACACACACACACACATATATATATATATATATATATATATATATATATATATATATATATATATATAAACACACTTACCAAGTATATGATTGGTGCATACGGAATAAATTCCAATAACCAATTCTACAATCTACATTCAACATCATCACTTGATAAGACACCAGGGGTGTTGAAACAAGATGGCTATTTTTGTAGTGATTTTATAACATATTTTTGTTATAATTTCTAAATAAATAATTATATATATATATATATATATTTGTGTGTGTGTGTGTGTGTGTGTGTGTGTATCTTCCTGAATATATTACTCTTAAAAGCCTTATTTTAAGACAAATATTCACTAATTAAGGTTTAAAACTTTAATTAATTTCTTTTATTCGGTTATAAAATAATGTTGTTTTTTTCTGGTGCTGAGTTGTCTCGGTCCTGGGTTGTCCCGGTGCCCAGTCGGCGGTATTAAGATGGCGGAGTTCAGTTGTCCCTTCCCGTATATATATGTATTGGTTAACTGAATAGCAATTTGAAAAACATACGTAACGCGTTTGGTCTTCTGTTTTTCATTAAATTAATTATATATATGAAGTAGAAGGGGCGTAACTTTGAATATGTAGAAACGTTATATTGCAAATTGTACATGTATGATTTCTAGCGCCGACTGCGTCTTGACGCACAGCTATTTGTTATATATTTGAATGAGGTACGCGAACTGACAATGGAAGAATGTGCGTCCGATCCTGTCATAAAATTTAAGCAAGTTGTTTATTGACGTATTGCTGTAACTGTTGATCTAGTAGTCTTTAATGGTTTATAATAGAAAGATATATGCTTATGGCCATATCGCGATGTAATATCGGTTCACGTACAATCACAAAAGTTAACGAATTACATAGATATGTGACCGCGTGACATTACCAGGTGCTGTAAACTTGAATATGCTGATGGTGTAATGGATAACGATTCGGTATGGGGAGTTGAAAATGAGAGTTCCAATTCCGGCCGTGTTACTTAGGCACAAATCCAACGAGGAAAGGCCTGAATCTACAGATTCTCTCCACCAGCAGCGTGTCAGATAGTATGACTATCAGAAAGTCTTTTCATTTCCAAAAAAATTCTTAAAATCCCAAAATATTTTCTGATTTATATAAGGCGCGGTGGAGTTATGTATAGTGACTCGGACTGAAGAATTCCAATGGAATCCATTACATTCACTTACGTGCTAACACCTTGGGGAAAAGGTAGGAATCTTCTTCTTAGCTATGGGTAAAAAGCAAAACAGACCGGATGCTTTAGCCTTTGATGCCGACATGTCTATTCCAGAATGAAATGGTAACCTATTGCGGGAGCAACATCTGCCTGGTCAGTTATGTATCGAAAGATCAGCTAAGCGTGTAACACGCATGGCACATAACTGACTGACAGACATAGACTGAAAAAGGCTGATAAACAGAAATCAATAGAAGCCTGTAATTGATACCGCATTTTTATAAATTTAAAATTAAGACAGAACATTCTTTTAAAAAACTATGAATAATTCCTAATTTGTATATTTTTATAATTGGATCTGGATATAAGGAAGTTAAATGTGGATAATTTTGAGCTTAATGGTAGCTTAGGATGTTTTCTGCTACTGGCACGAATGAATATCCTTGTACTATGGAAAGTAGATTCAATTCACATCTAAACGTGTTAACAAGCATCAAGACTCTTTTATTTTATTATTGCTTCACGTTTCCCTGCCAACAACTGGAGTCCATTCGGTTTTATTAATTTAATTATTTTTTATGGGCCTGAGTTTCATCTATATCTATAATTCTCTAGATGTGTGTGTGTGTGTGTGTGTGTGTGTGTGCATGCATGTGTGTGTGTGTGTGTGTGTGTGTGTGTGTGTGTGTGTGTGTGTGACCGGATGTTGTTTATGCGTTTCCACAGTTTTCATCGAATAACGATGATTTTATTTTATTTTATTTATTTTTTTTTTTTTTGACAAATAATTCTTCAGTGCCGGTTTGAGTTCAAATTGGCTGGAAAAAATTACAACCTTGAAAGTGAAAAATCGAAAAAAAAACTGATTTTTTACACTTTGCGCAAAAATCAAAGGTAAAATTTAATGTCTGTAAAAAGCAGCGTATAATCAATTTAGAGAGTTGAAATCTAACGCAAAAGATTATTAGATTTATAAAAAAAAAATTATATATAAAAATTATCGTTTAGTTGTATTATGACGGCGCATGGACGAGGTTCCTTCCTTGCAAGATTGAGAACGCAAAAATGGCCATTTTCAGGGTCACTCCCCATTCAAATTGTTAAACTCCTCCCCCCATTGGGTATGAGCCTCAGTTTCACCCAATTTTTGTTACTAATATTGATTTTCGGGTGGGCTGACTTTAAACTTAAACAGCTTCAAGTGAACGACAAAAGTTCCCAGTAATGAAACACCTGGTCGATGACGGTTTAAACTGCTAATATGTTTTGGGTGTACCATTTGTATACATTTTACAGATCAACTAATTTGACATCGCTTCTCGGAGACTAATTAATACGAATGATGGCTAGCCCGTCGTAAACATCATATAGGCAAAGTGGCACGTATTTTTGCATATCCACGCTACAGCATCGCGATAACTGAGATCACTTTTAGATCAATAAATTATTTCAATAGAGAATGGAATACCTAAGTCTTTTCAGAAGGAATTCTATCGATTTAGACATTTCTTTCATATCAACAATATGACGTACAGGAATAGATAGATTTTTGTTACCATTGTGTAATGTCACTTCTTTGAAGATAGTTTTACTGAACCTTCAGAAAAACTACTTCGTTTTTTTTTTTATTCTCTCTTGAGAATGAAACATCTCTTACTAAATCGTTCAAATCACGGCTTAACACGTGTGACTCTTTTTCAGAGAATTAACTACATAAAGTGAATCCCTAGGAGAATCAGGAGGAGTGTGTCATCATGAGATGTGTCAAAGTTTTATAGGGAATCATCTAATAAAGGAATTGGAAGTGGTTTCCTTTTAATTATGTGCAAGCGGGTCGACTAACAATCTGTATTCTCATATTCTGACTTGTTTTCTCGTCGGGAAAGCGCATAGAGTGATGAGAGAAAAAAGTAAAAAAAAAATTAAAATTAAAAGGTAAGTTTGCTTGGCACCATTTATTCCACCGGGGCAGCAAAAGACGTCACACTGAGCTTTGTCTGGAAACACTGTGAACAGGGATTTACATGGCGTAGAGTAGATGAGGTGTAAATTCTTCTCTTGTCTTCAAACGTGTAAAAGTATTAATGGTTTATTTTAAACATGGCCGACTGCCTTTCCGCTGGTTCAAATAAAATGAATTTGTTTGGTTGTTCGTACAGCCCCCCACCCCCTATACTGGACAAAACCCATTAAGGCGTGAGGTAAAATCCAAATATTTCTAAATAAATCTGGATTTAGTTTTATAACACTCTTTAAGCAATAAGAATTTATAGTTACACGCCACGCTTAACAGAAGAATCGAGATGAAATTGAAATCAATCATAAACAAAAATGACATTAATTAATCTTATTTAAAGCTCGGAAGCTCATAAAGGATTGAAATAAAACACACACACACACACACACACACACACACACACACACATATATATATATATATATATATATATATATATGTATGTATTTATGTATGTATGTATGTATATTTCCAGGATAAGATGATATTTGGCTTCTCTAACACTCTATCTTTCTGTCCTGGTGTAACAAGATGCTTCACAGGTTTCACGTAGGATTTCATTTACAAGTATTTTTTTCACATCTCTTTGGAATGTCATAGCTAAAACTCCACTATCCCGTGTCAAACATTTTATAATTGACTTGGATATTTTCTAACTGATCTCATTAGATTTAAGTTGAAATAATCACCCCCCACCATCTTCTTGTTGTGACCTCCTGATCCAGATTTACTCTCTCTGGTCTCTCTTTTTTAAACTTATTCAACTTTCTCAAGATGGTTCTTGAATGTACTTGGAAGATTGGAGCCAGAGTATGAATGTTGGTACAATTCCTGGAAGCTTGAATGTTCTTTTTCAATTCACCATTGCTCGGTTGGGAAGACAGCGGGGCTGGCACAAGATAATTTTAAACGGCTCTCTTTTTTAGCTAGATAACTCAAAGGATTTTTCAATCATTCTTACAATAGACGGTGTCAAGATGGCTAAACGTTTTATCTGAAAACCTGGAAAAAGAAACTCAATTATTTTAGCGTTTTTTAGATATTAAATATTTTTGTAGGATTGGCACTTAAGCTGTTACACGATTTGGACAATTTGGCTGTTACATCCGGTATATTAATATGTATAGCAGTTCATAACCAATTATATTTGAAAAGCTAATAGAATGTTAGTATTTCTTGCAATAAATATTAGGTTGATGCAAAAATAATGACGTAATAATGTCGTTTTTTGACGTATTTTTGAACGTCAAAAAATGACATTCTTACGTCATTATTTTTGCACCAACCTAATATAATTACTATACGAATTTCCGATGAGGAATATTCCATCTCCAACCCGTTGATGACCATCACACATTTATACAACATAACACTGTCAACCTCCGTTGCGATGTTCAGCACAAATCGGCTTAAGACTATTCCTATGGAAGTAGCAATCTCTTTCTGTTTAAGGGCGTCACACGCAACACGCGTTTAACTTTCTTTCCCAAATTGTGGAAACTTTTGTATTTTCTCTGAGGGGATACTTTCTCCTTGAAAGCTTTCAGTCGTCTTTGGAGCTGCCCGGCATTTCCAAAACGATAATACAGGAAATGGGTTCAGACATACGGTTCGTCATGACTTCCAGGTGAACGTGGATCAATTAAACGTGACTACTTAACGAATGTCCCGTCGTGTAATGCCTGGAAACAAAGCTAATGCTCACATGAACTTAACGGGCGTCACTAGTCTGACTACATTATATCTGAACGCTGGTAACCTCGAGGTGGCGAGTATGCTCGTTGAGTTTACAACGGGCCATCATGAGAAGAAAAAAAAACTACAGATACTTTCTGATATATTTCGGAAACCTGTATTTTGGTAAACCTGTATTTTGAATGCAGATTCCCAAACAAGCAGGTGGGTTTTTGTCATTGGCGTAATAACTCTTCAAATTCCTTATTTTCTGACATTATACTCTACCGAAAATTGAAGAAACTAATTCTTAGTAATTAATTTTATGCTTATACATGTGCAGTATATGAATGAGGCCAATGAAACAATACAGATCAGTATCAAATTTTATACAAATAAGTTTAAAAGATGTACTGTGGTGACCCCAGCATTGTATTTACCCTGTCCTCCCACTAGGGCGAGATTTGACACAAGGTCTATTTTCAGGTGGGGACCCGAGCGTACGCCCGGGACAGGAACAAACATTCCCCTCCACCACCACCCCGCAACCGTCAGTTACGCTGACCTCGGTGCGAGCACAGATCCCTCCCTCTTGTGCAATGGAAGGGCGCGACATCGGGCAGCTATTCCCCAGCTGGGCACCTCTCAGTATAATTTTCTCAGATGCTCCTCTGTCCTTCGACAGAGAAGCCCCTGAGCGCACTCTGCCCAACGACAGAGACGCAAATGAGAGATGATAAGTATACTCGTTAGAAATTCCTCCAAGGGTGAATTTATGCGTTGTGGTGACTCCAGTATATTTACTGGTCTCATTCGAATATATAATCAAATAGATTATGCACCCCTGACACAAAAGAGTCTCAGTGGTGACAGTTGCGTCAGGGATTGGACCGGTTAGGCAATCACATAGCTACAATGCGCAGAGTAGCGACCCAAATTATCAAACTTGCAGGGTTTAGCATGCGAGCACTTTGGACGAGAGGAAATTATATAAAACTCCACACAAGAGGGAAACGTCCTGACTTCCAGGTGAATGTGGATCAATTAAACGTGACGACTTGCCAAATGTCCCGTCGTTTAATGCCTAGAAACAAAGCTAATGCTGATATGAACTTAACAGGCGTCACCAGTCTGCCTATATTATATCTGAGCGCCGGTAACCGCTAGGTGACGAGTATGCTCGTTGAGTTTATAACGGGTCATCGTGAGAAGAAAAAAAAATCTACAGATACTTTCTAATGTATTTTGGGCACAGTGAAAAACCTGTATTTTGATTGCAGATTGCCAAACAAGCAAGAGGGGTTTTGTCATTGCCTTAATAACTCTTCAAATTCCTTATTTTCCGACATTCTACTCTAACGAATTCTGTTGAAGAAACGTATGATTAGTTATTAAGTTTATGCTTATACATGCGTAGTATGTGAATGAGGCCAATGGAATAATAGTGTTCAGTATCAAACAAGTTTATGTGGTGAAAAAGATGTACGCTAGTGACCCCAGTATATTACTAGTCTCATTCGAAGATGTAATCAAATAGATTTTGCACCCCTGTCACACAAGAGTCTCAGCGATGACAGTTGTGTCAGGGAGTGGACCTGTAAGGTAATCCCATAGCTACAAGGCGCAGATTAGCGACCCAAATGAAATCAGTTCCTGTCTCCAAAAACAAATTGATGATCAAACTAGCAGGGTTTAGCATGTGAACACTTTGGACGAGAGGAAATTATATAAAACTCCACACAAGACAGAAACGGCTAACGGGTTTCTCACATGCTCAAGAAAAACGAAAGTCCTTCCAAAGCCGCATAATTAAATCGATTTAAACTGACCAAGTTTAAAAGTAAGAATCAATAGCGCATGGAAAATTTAGTTTATATTCTTAGGTTTTAGAACAATAGAATTATCTGCTTAGCAACAGGATGTAAAAAGACCAGAGAACGTTGATAACAGAGAGAGAAGGTGCGTTAGAGAAACAATTCAAAGATGGAGCAAATACATCGGAGAAAACGTCTACGGCTTAAAAAAAAGAAAGCCTGAAATACAGGGAAAATAACATCTGTCTATATTTCTGAGATGAGGTGTTGTAATTATTTACATTATTTCCATCACTTTTTCGGATGACTGGAAATTCGAACTGCACTTTTTATTTCATTCACCGAGGTAGATTGTTCTAGTTCCACGTGCCACATCTCTTACAGATGTCTCAGTTATAAGTTTTCTTTTGGAGGCGTTAAAATTTGCAAGAGTTAACCATTGATTGGTGTTCCTTTTCAAGAGAAGATTCTAGGTTGACTTTGTCAGATCTTATGGCTTTGCTATTGAGACAGGCGTAAATGGTAGCGTCATCTACAGAAAAACCTAGTTAGGAACATTTAGGAGATCATTGATAAAGATCAGAAAGAGCGTAGAACCCAGGGTAGAGCCTTTGGAGACACCCGTGTTCGGGTCAAACGATTTAGAAGCGAACCCGTTCAAATCGATATTCATGCAGTGCAGTTTTGTTAAAGACTGTTAGATATGTGCCATGCGTTATAAACACTTAAGCGATCATTTGTCTTTCGATACATGACTGACTAGGCAGATTTTTTCCCGCAGTAGGTTACCATTTTTCTTAAGCCCCTTAACTCAAGCAGGGCGGGAGTGCTACTAGCATGCAAGGGGTCACAGAGAGTGGAATCAAGAGCAAAGAGGCGTGAAAGAGAAAAGGATAGAGAGAAGGATGGGGAATAGATCAAGGCGTCTGAAGATGTCGATTAGCATTGCATTTGCATAGTCAGAGATTATAGCTGTCAGGGAAGCAAGTAAGTGGAAGGGATTTCCACAGACGGGAAGTACGAGACATGAAGCTATGAGAGTAGAAGAGACAGTTATATTTAGTCGTTTCGGTAGTGAAAGGGTGGGACTGAGATGGCGACCTAGAGGCACGTTTAAATTCATGCATATCTGGGAACTAACGAAAGTAGCTCGTCGGAGCACTTACCTGAATTATTTGTAGAAAGAACAGAGGATGGCCACGGCACGTCTCTGAGAGAGTGACTGTAAACTAGATTCCAGATCAGGACCAACCACAGTGCATATCCATCTCTGGATTTTGTTGAGGACCTTAAGACGAACAGGGGCGGATCCAGACAATATACGGCAGCACTATTCCATACAAGAGCAAATAGAAACATATGAAAATTTCTCAGAGTTAACCTGTAGAAAAAGACAATATTTATAAATATAAATAACAATAGGAAAACTGTAGTAGTTGCCGGCGCGTTTCGTCCAATGTGAACTTTCTCAAGGCAAAAAACGAAATGAATTTATTTAAACAAAGTAAATAATAATAACAAAAACAAAATGTCCTTAGCAACTGGAAGAATTTAGAGAACGCTATAAAAATTACGTCCATTACTGTCACGTAACCTACGCCCAGGCTTTTTCCGTATTTCACCTTTCTAAACAGAAATACTACTCTCCAAAACAAACGTACACAACAATATTGTGAAATCAAAAGGAAATGGTTGAATTCGTCAACACAGCAACAATAACAATATCTGTACACGTAAATAAAAATGGAAAATATTTCTGCATTTATTTCTTTATTTTTCGTTTCTTTTTATAGTTTTCCGTGATTCAAAAGGACATGCAATGGATATTTAAAGACATAAGGGAGATAATACAAGACACAAGTTGGATACAACAAATAAATCCCCCGTGTAATTCTTCAAGTTACAACATGTTCTACCAAAGACGAAGATTATATGTGTGATAGTCTTTTACATGCTATACATCATAGACGTTAAACTTACTTTACTTTTAGAATATAGAGCCGTAAAATAGGCTATCTAATCAATATCAAAATTACACGCAGTGCAATGTGCCTCCACCCATTCGATGTTGACGTATACATATTTCAAAGCTAAATGCTTAGAGTCGAATACATTGTTCGGTCTCTTGTTCTCATTTTGTTGCCATATTCACGACATTTTGCCCGTTTTACACTCCGACCTTCTTCAGCTGATTGGGATTACGAACCGAACCCATTATTTCGTTCACCAGGGTAGACTGGTTTAGTTCAATCTTTTCTGAATAGATCAGTATCAGTTATCTCCCTTTAATTCGATTATACGAATGTTTATCCCAGGAAATATGACCAAAGAGTTGTGAGTTCAATACTTGGCTACAGCAGAGGTGAACAAAAACTTGGAGTTTTGAATTAAATAATTGAAATACGTCATTTCATAAATATAGAATGGTATACATCAATTTTCGGTACAAGGCAAAAGGTGAAGTGAGAAAAGACTGATCGTTACTGATTATTCTACACCTAACGAATCCCATTTGCGACACACCCAATAATTCACCATACGAACTCATCCTTTTACACCCAATCAAAGCTTTACAAAGATACGATATATTCGCAGGGAACCTATCAAAAATGTCAATGCTGTAAAAAATTCCGATCTGGGAGGAATAACTGCAAAAACATGCCCCTCAACAAATTTATAGACAACTCATACATATGCATGTAACCAGTATAATGGACCGCTTCTCGCTATTATTCACCATATTTGTTCATTCTGGTCTTGGGGGTCTTAACGTTAAAATCACTTGACAGATTCCCTTTTGCGTATTAGCACCTTTCTTATGTTGTGAAAATTTGTCTTCTTACACTAGCTTTTCCAAATGTTATCTTGTATATATATATATATATATATATATATATATATATATATATATATATATGGTTTGTTTAATATTATTTTGATCTCTTATTTGGTTATTGAGCTCATTTGAAACTCTGTCAATGCTGTTTGTTGAAGACTTTTGCCGGTTGCGGTTAACAATTGGCAATCAATCTACAGGTTGCCACCATGCAATAAACGTGATTGCGACTGATTCTCTTAAAATGGCAGTTATCCATGGCTAGAAAGAAAATTCCGACCTGCTATTTCCTGGTGGGTAGATTAATATATTTGAAATATTTGACTGTCATTCGTAGTTATAATATTTGCTGATATTTCCGGACGAGTGGACCGAACAAAAGTTATTCTCGAAACTCCAGAGCGGAGTATATGACAGTAATCATCTAAGTGACAAATTTTATATTTGTATTAATCATATATATATATATATATATATATATATATATGTGTGTGTGTGTGTGTGTGTGTGTGTGTGTGTGTGTGTGTATTATACTAGCGGATTTATTATATTTATGATATCTATATATATATATATATATATATATATATATATATATATATATATATATATGTTTTGTGTGTGTTTGTGTGTGTGTATATATTTGTGTGTGTGCAGTGTTTATCATATTTATGGTGTAAAAGTTGTGTTCATAGAGTTCCACACTGTGATTACCATTCTTTTAAATTGAATTTAAGAAAATATTTCTGACTATCAAAAAGGAAAAAAGTAAATAGAAATAAATTGAAGTTTTAGAAGACAATATACATACATTAACCAATATCAATCATTTGATATGGCACTGGCTTCTGGAAATTTTCCTCGGAGAGAAAGACGGTATTTGAGGCGATAGAGAGGTGGTTCTCCTGAAGAATGCTGAGAATCGTATGGAAAGTGTTGCAAGCGATAAGGAAGTTATAAAGAAATGAAAATAAGTCATAAATAAAATCAGAAAGAGACATATGAAATTTCTCCGACACAAGGAAGTTTTGTAAAGTTCGTCAAACACAAGATATATTGAAAGCAAGAGTGACACATAATAATAGGACAAATATTACTAAAATCTAAAATGGACAGGAAGTTCTGGAGAATCATGGGACATGGCGCATAGTAGAAAATGAAGATTTATAAAAAAAATGTTTTCTTTTTAAATAATCGACTTTTTTCATGGATTGTAACACAGAAATTGAAATAGGAAAAACGCATTCGAGCACGGTGTTTTCAGTTGGCAACAATTCCCTTGGTTAAACGTATGAATCCACAGCCATATACTATGCTGTATCGTTATGTAAACAACAAATGCCTCATTGCATATGTGCAGACGTTTCCTGAAGAGATTATTTGATTGAGCACTTTAGACGACCAGTGTTCCAGAACTTTCTTGCCTCTAAGGCATGCGTAAAATTAAAGTGGAATTAGTCGCGTTGTCAGCTTTGGCAGTGTCCTCCATAAAAGGATTATAAGCTGTTTTGACTCTTTCACAGAACAGACGGATGAACGAATGTTTTGTCTCTGTAGAATTGAGTGAGATTACAAGAATGGGCGAAGTGCATTGTTAATTTAATATTAGACTTTAGAAACATGAGTAAGGAAAAAGAATATTTGCGAATATCCTATTAAGAATCGAAGCCATTTCTGGTGATGACAAAATTAGGGCCTTGATTACACAAACCACAACCGTACATCAAGGCACACCCTTGCATTTAGTGTACACCTTCTTTATGTTGTCATTTCAAATGTATTTTATACATTAACTCAATCTCTTCATTAGATTTGCATGCATAATTTTCAATCTATTTAAAGATGAGAGTAAGGCCTGTATTACCGTCATGAATTTTTATTGACTTCCCTAGCTTATTAGAATATATATATATATATATATATATATATATATATATATATATATATATATATATATATACAAAGAAATATAGTCTTAAGGTGTGCTATATTTATGGGATAAAGTGCTCAATATCAGAGATAGAGCGTGTGTAAATATAAAAGTGAACATAGAAGTCAACACTTAGAGGCGACAGTCTGTTTCATGCTATATGCAATCGTCAGGCCTATTTTGTAGGTATATATATATATATATATATATTATAATGTTTCTATTTCCTCGTCGAAATGAAAGTAATGTTATTGTTTATCTCAACTTTATCGACAACATAAAATAAATATTTCTATGATCATGCTCCTTTATCAGCGCAGTGAATCAGGAAAATGCATTCTTACATTATGTATTCAAACGCTCCCAAGTTGCCTCTTTACCATAGAAATTACTCTTTATAAAGCCGCGCTACTTTAACACAAAAAAATAGTTCAACAATAAAAACACAAACCTCTTGCATTTTAAAAGAAAATGCATAATACATTTTAAATTATTTTTTTCTATCAACTCAATATTTATATGGACCCATTGGGAATGAATATTAAATCTGGCATCGTCCTTCCTTTAAGAAATGAAACCTGGAATTATTTAACATCTATATACATAGGTGAGAGCTTTGATCATAATCCTTTATTCTCGTTGCAAAGGAAACAAAAAGGATATTTATTCTTAGAACCAGAAAAGAACAGCTGAAATTTCTTGGGCACATAATCACGAAAAATCATATAGAAAGTTCACAGCTTATAATGACGAAAGCAGTGAGTAGCTTGTGTAAAAGGTTAGCAGAAGAGGGATAAGGAAATGAAAACAAAACAAAGAAAGTTTAGTAAGAGCTACAAAGAACAGGAAACTGTGGAGAAACATGATCGCGGTGAAATGGCACTACATATGGAAGAAGAAGAAGAAGAAGGTGGAGGAGGAGGAGAAGAAGGAGAAGGAAGAGGAGGAGAAGAAGAATGAGAAGATGATGATAAAGAAGATGATGATGAAAGTGAATGAGTAGTAGAAGGAGGAGGAGGAGAAGGAGGAGGAGAAGAAGACGAAATAGGTGGAGGAGGAGCAGAAGAAGTAGAAGAAGAAATAGGAGGAGGAGAAGGGGAAGAATATGATGATGATGATGGAGGAGAAGGAGAAGAAGATGGAGAAAGCAGAAGAAGAAGAAGAAAAAAAAGAAAAAGAATATGGAGGAGGAGGAGGAGGAGGAAGAAGAAGAAGAAGAAGGTGGAGGAGGAGGAGAAGAAGGAGAAGGAAGAGGAGGAGGAGGAGAAGAAGAATGAGAAGATGATGATAAAGAAGATGATGATAAAGAAGATGATGATGAAAGTGAATGAATAGTAGAAGGAGGAGGAGGAGGAGAAGGAGGAGGAGAAGAAGACGAAATAGGTGGAGGAGGAGCAGAAGAAGTAGAAGAAGAAATAGGAGGAGAAGGAGCAGAAGAAGTAGAAGAAGAAATAGGAGGAGGAGGAGGAGGAGGAGGAGGGGAAGAATATGATGATGATGATGGAGGAGAAGGAAGAAGAAGAAGAAGATGGAGAAAGCAGAAGAAGAAGAAGAAAAAAGAAAAAGAATATGGAAGAAGAAGAAGAAGAAGAAGATGATGATGATCTTGATGTTGATAATGATATATGTACGAACCAGAATCGAATAATTTCTGTGATCGGACGAGAAATATTGTTTTCAGAGTCTTTTGAATCATAAGTTACGTAGTTAATATTGGACCAATACTTAAATGCAAGGCCGGCCTCAAAATATTCGAATCGAAACAATCGAAATAGAACTTCGAAAAAGAGAAAATTTACGCGCCCATAATTATGAGAGAAGGTATGAATGACACTGACAGGACAATTTGACACTCACTGAATATGCAAGATGTACAGAAGAAAACAGTGATTAACCTAACTAAAGAGCTTATATGAATAGTTAGTAGAACAGGGATTAGGAATGATAGGGGTGAACCGAACGCGCAGAAGAATTAGACCAGAAATAGAACAGGAACAGTCAGGCTTTTTCAAAGAACCGAGAAAAACGAACGCCATATTTATACTTAGAATCTTATCAAGCGAAAAAATACAAGTGCAGAAAGACGTGTACTCTTGTCTTAAAATTTACGCAAAGGCGTTTGCGGAAATATATTACAATGATCTGTTCAAACTGCTCAGCAAATTTGACATATGTGATAAGTATATTAAAATAATCAAGAACCTATACTGGTAGAAAACCGCCTGCCAAACGGATAGAAAATAAGTTCAATAGATATAGAGAAATAGAAAGGGTTACAAGGCAAGTATGTGCCTTCTCACCGGACTTAGTCAACCTATACGGCGAGGCGATTCCGAATGAACTAGAAGAACTATCAGGATTTATTATTGGTGACTACAATCTTAACAATATAAGATATGTAGATGACACAGTGTTGATAACAGCGACGGAAAGAAAATTACTAAAACTCCAGAAGTTACTGAGAGAAAACGAGAAGAAAGGATGAAGCATCAATTGAATGACAAAAGAATGCATGGTTCTTAGCAAAAGGATCATCTCAAATGGCGTATCGAAAGTCGGAGATACCAAAATCAAGAATGGAAGTAAAGTAAACGATCAGAGAAATGTTTTAACAGAGGATGGAAAGTGCAACAATCTGAAGGTACATTGGGACAATCAGAAACTAGGAAAAGAGTACTAAACTCTTACGTCATATCCGTCCTCCTGTATGGCTGTGCGTGCTGGAAGATCTCCTCAAAGATATAACAGAGAACAAATGCATGGCGATGATGCCTAGAATACCATGGACTGATTATGTTATTGCGTATTTAGAGAAAATGGAAACATAACATCATATCCGTCCTCCTGTATGGCTCTATTTGCTTAAAGATCGACTCAAAGATATAACAGAGAACAAATGCATGGCGATGATGCCTAGAATACCATGGACTGATTATGTGATTGCGTATTTAGAGAAAATGGAAACATAACATCATATCCGTCCTCCTGTATGGCTCTATTTGCTGGAAGATCGACTCAAAGATATAACAGAGAACAAATGCATGGCGATGATGCCTAGAATACCATGGACTGATTATGTGATTGCATATTTAGAGAAAATGGAAACACAACATAATGTCCGTCCTCCTGCATGGCTCTATTTGCTGGAAGATCGACTCAAAGATATAACAGAGAAAAAATGCATGGTGATGATGCCTAGAATACCATGGACTGATTATGTGATTGCGTATTTAGAGAAAATGGAAACATAACATCATATCCGTCCTCCTGTATGGCTCTATTTGCTGGAAGATCGACTCAAAGATATAACAGAGAACAAATGCATGGCGATGATGCCTAGAATACCATGGACTGATTATGTGATTGCGCATTTAGAGAAAATGGAAACATAACATCATATCCGTCCTCCTGTATGGCTCTATTTGCTGGAAGATCGACTCAAAGATATAACAGAGAACAAATGCATGGCGATGATGCCTAGAATACCATGGACTGATTATGTGATTGCATATTTAGAGAAAATGGAAACACAACATAATGTCCGTCCTCCTGCATGGCTCTATTTGCTGGACGATTTCCTCAAAGATAATGTAGAGGACAGAAGCATGGCAAGGATGCCTAGAATACCATGGACATATTATGTGATTGCGTTTTTAGAGAAAATGGAAACATATTTAAAATCAGGAAGAGACAGTTGAAATTTCTAGGACACGTAATGCGTAAAGAAGTCTTGGAAAATCTGATAGTCACAGAAAACATACAAGAGGGACAGAGGAAAACAACGCATAACATTTTTAGTGAGCTTGTTTAAATGAATGGAGGGAAGAGGGTTTTATGAGAGATAACAAAAAGTCAAAATTTATTAAGAGTTAAGATTAGGAAGATGTGGAGAGCCATGATCTAACACGTCCTCAAGTAACACAAAAACATAAAAGACGAAGAATGACTGTTTATTACACTAACACTTGGCCAACATTATTGATACATCATACTTTATTATTATTTTTTTAATCCGTGAAGACATTGCTTAATTAATGGAATGTTATTGCTTTAACTGCGTATTATTCTGACCCAGGGTTGATCGGAAGGAAGAAGTTTTGGTAATTAGATAAATGTTCTGCCATATTTCCCGCATTCCAAGTACGCACCATGTACTCACATAAATCGAGGTAATCTAATCGAGTTAAATCATAACGAAAGCAAAGGGCAAGTAATCGATACGTCACGACCAAGCGATTTGTTCGGAGAAATCTTATTAAAAACAAATAAATTTAGCGAAATGTCTCTCAAATCCCAATGAAAAAATTTATTAGCAATGCTTTTCCAGACGATCTTAGTATACAAAATCCCACACCGATATAAGTTATCTAACTGATATAGATTTTTTTTTCTTAAAGGCGAACCAAGAAAAACTTTACGCAAAAATACTGTAGCAAAATTAGCGATTGTTAATCACAGATCGAACGGAACTACAACACTAAGTAGATTTTTTAATGAAAATCTTATATATTTTTCCTGAAATATTTAAGTAATGGTTTGATGCAAAATCGGCCTGTTCATTCATATGAGTTATTTGTTTTATCATTCAATCAATATATCAAGAAGGAAATTACTGGAAAGTAATTGAAACTCACCTGAAGCGAGCTGAATCTATTATGCTCCTCATGCCAATGACACTTCCACCGAGCTTCTCTACGGCATATGACTTCACTGAATTTTGATGTGTTCCTCTCGAATTTTAAACTGGGGTCATCAGGAGAGAATGTGCACCATTTCGGGGCCTTCCTCTCAACTGTTTCAGTTGCACACCGGCCCCCTCACTGATGTGAGGCCCCATTATAACGATATACAAGTGTTGTAGATAAACTAGTTCAAATGTGTAACGGCGAAATTAAATTTACGAAAATTCGAAAAACGGCAAACCTCGCGTTCTGAGAATGCAACGTGAACCTCATTACGCATTCACGATCAGACATGTCATGCCGTCATGTTCACTAAAACACTCCACGGAGTATTTCGGTTTTTCCATATCCACATAGAACTATTTTCTGTTACTTCTATTAGGCGTTTTATACTCTTGGCCCTATTACGCCCTTTGATTCCAATTTGGCCCAGAAATTTGTACAGAGTGCCTGAAACGAAACCCCTTGCTCCAATTTCCACTGCTCTAACAATTGCATTATACCCCTCCTTTATTAGCTCTGACTTTAGATCTTCATATGTATTAGTCTTATAATCGTGGCTTTGTTCCATCCGGCATTCATATGGTACTGTTAACTCAACCAGGATGATTTTATGGTTCACTCTTGACAGAAGAACAATATCTGGTCGCAGACCTTTACTTGATATTATTTTGGGGTAATCATTACGCTAACCAGGAACGTCTGCAGATACCTCCCAGATGCCACCAGAACTAAGGAGGTTTTTTTCCGGGTATAGCATGACATTTGCTTGTTTGCTTAGAGCCGATATATCTTTTTCCTTCTGCAACAAATTCCTGGGCTGAATTAGATGACTCAGACTTCATATATTTCTTTATGATTCTGACCAGCTCATCCAAAACACTATTGTGCCTCCATGTATATATGCCATTGACAAGGGCTGTTTTACAGGAACTAAGAACATGTTCTAATGTTTGTGGCTTTCCCTCACACAGGGGACAAGTGGGATCACTCTCTTTCTTCCATTTAACAAGATTGTTCTTAGATGGTAGCAGGTCATACGTGGAACGTATTAAATAACTCAACCTAAGTGGAGCCATCTGCCAAATTTCCTTCCACGTAATAGATTTCTGAAGAGCCTCCTCCCAGTTTGTCCATTGGCCTTGTTGGGATTGTTGTACTCCTTTTACGAGTCTTTTTTTATCTTCTTCTTTCATCACATTTTGGATGACCATGTCACGGCGATCTTTACCAGAAGATTTCGACCACCATTGCCTCTCATTTAGTCCTAACCCTTGTTTCCCTCCTTGAGTGTATCCAATGACTTCATTGAAAGCTAGATTGTCTTTAGCACTTGTTGTCGTCTCTCTGACCTTCCACTTTCTCCCTGTTTTTAACGTAGGCTTTAAAGCTTTTATTGCTTTATCCTTGGAATCATCCAACATCATTTGAAGTCTAATTTTTCCGGATTTATACTCTTCCACAATCGATTTAAATGGCAACTTTAGTTTTGCTTGTCTGCAGTACAATGCGATATCAGACAAACCTGGAGGCAAACCCAACCATTTTCGGATATATTTGTTTATTTTCCTTTCCATTGACTCAATTGTACTCATTCCAAATTCGTACACGAATATTTTATTCATATTTTACTCAGAAATCTGTCTTTACAACACTTAGTCAACACCTTCGTAGAAGAAAGGTAAGCAAGACTGAAACGGCTCTAGACCTAGATGGGTGAACGTTTCGTAATACAAGGTACTATGAGGTTGGATCTGTGAGTGGCGTAATGGATAATGATTCTTAATTGTTAATCGGATAGCCGAGTTCCAATTTCCAATCGGGTGTGCTATATTCACTTACGCGAAAATACCTGAGGAAAGGTATAAATCCATTACTTATCCCCCACCTATTGGTTAATTAGTAAGACTTGTCTAACTATAATATTATTATTTCCAAAAATATTCCTACAATCTAAATATATTTGTTTAAATAACCTGAAAGGAGTTGATAAGCCTTAGAATAATAATCAATCAGTCAATCGAAAATATCACCATATACAAAAATTAATGGTATCTTTGAGAGCAAAATTGTCATAGGAGCAAAAGAGATCATAGTATCGAAGTTAATACTTTGAAAATACAACGCGCTTAAAAGAACGTCTCATATAAAAGTCCGTCACGGTGTTTTGTATCCGATTTGCGGTGGGACCAATGGCGCTCTCGTGCAGTAAATTGGACAACTGATCCTTCGACATTCTTTCCGAAACAATAATATTTATCAGTTATTTTATCAAAAACTAAGCGAAGAAATGCGTTGGCCAAAAACTCCATTTGCTTATTAATTAGAAAATTTACTTGATAAAAAAGAACAAACATTTTCGGCAAGCCAAACAAACAAAAAAAGGCATTAGCATGAAACTACTAGGACAGTCAACGTTGATTGATGACTGCTTGGAATATTATGGAACGATTATGTGATCAACAAGTAACATTTATGGAAAATAGCAACAAGGAAACAAGTTGGGTCACATAATGTAGTATTAAGGCTTAGGGAATTTAACACGAACAGGTTATATTGAATGCTAGAAAACTATGCCGAGACAGAAAGTAAAGTTTATGTGGATGCATGGAAAATATGATAAAAAATGGATGCTCAAAAATAAAAAGAATCTTTAAAGAAACGGAAGTTGTGGGGACCCTTCATCACTCTCGTCTTGAACGGGCTTATGCATAAAAGAAAGAATAAGAAAAAATATTCAAGCTAGCCATATTCTAAATCTGTTCTGTAAATATATCTCTGATTTCTGGTGATTTATTTTAATGATTCTAATCGAATCCATCCAAATGATGCAAATAACTTATTTTCTATGAGAATAGTTTAAGCTGAGACGTTAAAAGCTGCTTGAGTCTACTCTTGATTTTATTAGTTTAGAATTTACATTTAATAAATCTAATTATCATCCACGAATGCAAATCTAGGGATTATACACTGCTGTTGCAGTAACTCCTTGATTGACCATATTATTCATGGGTGTAGCCGTACTCAGCAGGATTGGCTAATTGCGGATTGGTGAGGCTATTTAAGTTATAGTTGGGGTGGCCTGAGTCATGACAGGGGGGGATTTGTTTTAGTGGACGATCATTTGATAAATCAAATTTTGAATTCGGTTTTTGTCCTTCTCCGAGACTGGTTGCTATTCATGTCATTAGACTGTCCTGATATTTTCCAATAGCTGGAAGGGGGAGAAGTGATGGATATAGACTTTTTCAAAGGATATTTGTAGGACGGGAATTCGAACTCGTCTCTCCAACTCCACAATCCAAGCCGCTGTCCTTTATTTCATATGTATATTGTATAAAAACGATTATATCTCTATCAAGGAAAACAACATAGACACACATTTAAAGGCTAAATGCAGATCAATTCAAGTTGAAAACGGGTTTCCTTTTCCTGTAACATTCCCTACGGCTTGTTGACACAGTTAATCCTGTTGACTTGGATTTCATATACAGTATAAATTGACTAAACATCAGATAAACATCTAAGATACCCCAAAATATGTTTCAAATGTTTGTAATGGAATACTCAATATCAATCTATTAATCTTCAGATGATTTTGTATAAATTCCCGTGATAATGGATTTAATATCACTATCTAGCATATGAAAGATAATGGCAGTGTTGGCATTTGTTGGCTCCATGGATTACTGACAACAGAAGTGTATTTGGTAGCATAATATTAATTAATACTTCAAAATCTGGCAACATTCTACATTGAAAAATTCTGCTACCAATTCTAACTAGTTTAAAATTTCACGACCTAAAATTTTTCTAAAATTATTTTTAAAAATGGAAATGAGAAGTTATGCTGACAATGGCAATTTCAATGGTGAACTGTGAGAGATCTATTAGTAAGAATAAGCTAATTTTGTCTTATTTTTTAGGATCCATGGATAAAAAAGATTGTGTAAAATATAACTGCTGAGTGTGTAAAGAGAGTGTAAACAAAAGATGTGCCTGAAGACATGATTGACAAATTTGTATTAGTGAAATCAATAATGACGCAGCTTTAGGCCAAATCATCAAAAGTGTTACTACAGAACTTTCAATTCTCTTCTCGCAGTAGTATTGTTTGTTTGTTTTGTTTTACGGCATACCAACCTCAATGGGTTATTTAATGCCGGCAAGAATTTTATTGCTGGTAATATATATTTTTTCAAAGATCTATTGCTGGTAATAATGTATAGTTGGGAATAATTTTTTCTTCAAAAATTCATTGCTGGCAATATATATATATTTATTACAAAAATGTATTGCTGGTATTGAAAACCTATTTTTACACTTTCATAGTGTTTTGACACGAGTTTGAGGTTTAACTACTTACCCATATCTGGAACCCTAAAAACTCCTACCGCCTCGAGTCAGGGTGGACCGGGGAACACCAGCAATAAAGAGGAGATTCCATGCTCTTCAAAACCTCTTGATCAAAATCCCTTGCTGTCGGATGTATTTTATCGTCATACCCAGGACGCGTAGTACTATTGTAATAACCTATTAAAACATAATTTTCTGTGCTACCATTATAGTTGCATTTCTTAGTGAAAAAAATAAAAATTATTAAACATACCCTTCTTGTGGAGAATTTTTTCATATTGCAGCAGTCATCAAGAGTGAAAATAGATTTCTTGTGGTAAAATTATATCTTATCTTTTATCATTTATGAATATAATGGATACTTAAGGCCTATTACTTATGTTCAGAGGTCACGTACTTAAAAACAATATTGCTTTGTACTAATTATAGTATCATATTGTAGGAGAATATATTCAGTTCATTTTCAAAATGTAAATTCTCCTCGTATGACATATAAGAGTATAAGACTATTTTTCTTGAATAACGTGATTTAGTTCATATATATATATATATATATATATATATATATATGTGTGTGTGTGTGTGTGTGTGTGTGTGATTTCTATATATATATATTATATATGCGCGGTACTTATTGAAAAGTGCTCAATATCAGTGATAGAGCTAACATATTCACTTGTATGGATATGGGTTTGTATGGATATCACTGAGTCTGGGGAGGAAGTGTGGGTTTGTAAACAGTGACTATTATGGCTAATAATGCAAGTCTCTTCGGTAAATTGATTCGAGTTCTCTCAGTCACTGTGTGTTTATCTAAAAATAAATACGCTTAAATTCACCTTCATCCCTACCGTGCGGCAACGGCTTAGTGGTAGAATCCCCGACTGATTCAGTTGGGTTTCGATCCTAGCTAGAGGCAACCGGATGTCTAAACACACTGATGAGCTGTGATACAGCGAAAAAGTCTGTCTGTGGATGACAATAATTATAGTGGACACTCCAGTCGTATTCGACGTATAAGGGTCAAGCAGCTCAGTTCCTAGGAACCGAAAACACAGACACGAGCACATATGATTTGATTATTGTGGCAAAGGATTTGTGCAGAACCAACCACGCTTTTTGAAGAGCCGAATACAGAGAGCTGGTGACCTACGTCCCCAAACAACCCTCTGCAGGTTTTGAATTTACAGTTGTCCTCCTCGGCCAGTTGCCATTCAAGAGTATAGAACACTGTCTGTCCTGCTATTTACCCATACCAGGAGGGAGAAGACGATTAGTAATTTTCCCAAGGGTACAAGCACGTAAGTGAATATAATGCATTCTACAGGAATTCGATTTCTCAGTCCGAGCCGCTGTCCTCCATGCCTCCCTATATATATATATATATATATATATATATATATATATATATATATATATATATAGTTGGTTAGTAGATGGTTTATTGAAATTTAAAACAAAATACAACCTCTTTTCACGCGAATTATAAGGAGAAAAGAAAAAGAGGGAGAAAGAAAGACAAAATGTAAGAAAGAAGCGAAGGGGAGATAGGATCGAAATGTATTTTGTTTATAATCAGATCCACCAACCAAAATGGTCTAAATTAAGCAAGAGGTCATGACCTCTAGATTTAAAATCGTTGATAGCTTAGACGTTATGTTCAATACATTTAAGTTTGCTACAATGTAACCAATAAGACAATGGACACTTCTGATGGGAGAGGAAGCACATTTTAACGAACCGCATACCTTGTGGGTTGACAGAATTTCATAATTTTATAGTCGGTAAAGTATATGATTTATATATTTAAATATAGTAAAGTATATGATTTATATATTTAAGAAATAAATCAAAAAAATTGAAAAAGAAATATGAAAAAAATAATCACACAAAAGTAGTAAAATATATAGATCAAACTCAATTATTTAAATTATTCTATCAAACAAAAATTTTAATTATATAGATCATATGAAATTAATTAAAAGTCTATATATCATACAAAATAAAATGTGACTGCTATCTAAAGTGTCCTATATAAGGTATTGATAAAACCAATACATGGAAAATGTCAAAATATCACCCAAACGCATCTCTATCTATAAAAGACAGGATGTGCGTGTGTGTGTGTGTGTGTGTGTGTGTGTGTGTGTGTGTGTGTGTGTGTAACGAATGCACGGTGGCAATCTTCGACGGATTTGCACCAAAATTTACATGCACATGCTCCAAGTTAGTGGGAAGGCCAAGACTGACTTTGCATTTCCCAGCTCCCATCGATAGTGGAAATAATCGATTTTTTCATGCTTCTACGGCAATTTTTATGTAGTTTGCGGCCATTTTGTGCTGGCCAGAGTGAGAGCCTATAGCTGGCTGCCACGAATAGGCAGGAAGATTCTATTGGCCAGCGTGAGAGCCAACAGCTGACTGACACGAATGTTAACTAGCATGCAAAAAAAAAATCGTGAGCTGCATTCGTCACAAGGGGGAAAAATTTAAATCTGCATGGCACTTTACTCAAATAGGCTCATTCGCTTACTTAAACTCAACGTTGATTCTGATTCCGCAGAACTGGGTTGGGTGTGAAAAATATTTGTTGTTAACATTCTTTTTTCATTCGGTTTTTCCAGTTACGAGTCCTTTTTTAAAGCTGATCGTTTTGTGTTCATTTTGTTTAGTTCTTTTTTCGTAATATATTTAATGTTTAGTATAGAGCTTAGACAAATTTCGCAGTGTGAGATAGGCAAGAATTAAGGCATGTAGCAATATCAGCACGGCAAAGGGCACTCTTTTAAAGGCAAGGAAGGCCAAAAATTTTTTAAGTCAAGTGATAGCAATTGCTGTATGAGTCGTACGATTTTTGAATCAAGCACGGGCAACGCCGGGCCATGCTGCTAGTATACATATATACGAAATATTATTAATAGTGCAAGAAGAATAATGTACAAAAAATACAACGTCGAAATTTATCTTACAGACAAATAGTTACGCTTTATATGGCGCAACAAGGTTATTCTAAAAATATAAGAAGCAATTATCAGATTTCAGGAAGCAGCAATATTGTAGCGTCAAAGGAAAGATGTGCTTGCAATTAACCGATATTACAAATCTTTGATTTAATAAAGATTTTTAAAAATCCCTATTCAAAACCCTGATAATCTGCATTTGTTCCTGTAAACAAAAAAGCAAGGTTTATATAAGGATCTAAATGTTCTTGCCAGAATACAGCTATACTTTTGTATTGAGCCCTGTTTTAAATATATGTCACGAACGTTTTATATATATATATATATATGCAGATGAAATGAGAACGAATCTGATATAAATTCCAACATTCGTAACATTAATTTTATGCATATATATATATATATATATATATATATATATATATATGTATGTATTAATTCAAACGTTATCAGCATGCATACTTACTATTTGAAATAGACGCTCCATATTTAAATCAAGCAAAGTTAA
Source organism: Acanthosepion pharaonis (assembly GCA_903632075.3). Classification (NCBI taxonomy): domain Eukaryota; kingdom Metazoa; phylum Mollusca; class Cephalopoda; order Sepiida; family Sepiidae; genus Acanthosepion; species Acanthosepion pharaonis. The sequence continues at coordinate 299,026 of CAHIKZ030000353.1, forward strand.
TTACATATATCTGTCTGCGTATTCGAGAGATATTACTAAAGAAAAAGTAGTCCACGGCAGGGATCGAACCTTTGTTGGAATAACAACCACTAGAAGCGGCTTCTATTACCGCTCGGCTACAGAAAGCATCACAGTTATTCCATCCCCTCACCATACCTCCTTAGCTCCGTTTTTATTAATCAGACGATTTTATTACTTCAAACGTAATACTCGTAATTTATATAGGCGCCTCCTGTTTATTTTTTTTTTTAGAAAAATATCTTAATGAGAGAGAGAGTTTCCATAAAAGAGAATATATATATATATATATATATATATATATATATATATATATATATATATATATATATATATGATTTAATTTCAAAAAAAAAACTTTAAGGTTACATTGTTATAATTTATTTCCCCAGAGGTTTTATTTTTCTCTGGATTTTTAGACTTCTCTTTCATGGGTGGAAAATGAATTTGACATCATAAGGGAATTATTAAGCTTATATAAAGTGACATAGAGGGCGGTGAGTGATAGTGAGAGACATGGACGAAATCAGAGAGGGAAGGAAGAGTTTTACTTGAGCACTCCGGATTTCATCCTCCTTGTGATTATCCATACGGATTACCAAGATTTTCGTTACTTAACATATATATATATATATATATATATATATATATATATATATATATATATATATATATAGATATAGATAGATAGATAGATAGATATACGCACACACATAGAGACATATATATATATATATATATATATATATATATATATATATATATATATATATATAAAGAGTCTATGATGGACTCTTCCGCCTACTATAAGATTAGTAGGAGAGAAGGCCTTGGGGAACAGTCGAATAGATTGAACGCTGGGCAACCGACACACGCTAGTCGAGTAATACTCTTCCGTTGTATTTACTGTTTAATGCACGATATAAATGCAGCACTTGTTTAAGATGTTGTGACCAAATAAATGTTTAAAGAAATAACAAAACAAGTGTTGCAGATATATCATATATTAACAGCAAGTACAACAGAAAAGTATTATACGGCTAGCCAGTGTGTGTTGGATGGCCAGCCTTCAATCAATTCGAATGTTCCGCCAAGGCCTTTTCTCCTACTAATCATATAGTAGGCGTAAGAGTCCAACATCTCACTGTATATACATATAAATATATTCTCATTTGGCAACAATTATTCTTTTAAACATTTTGACTGAAATCTATTTAATCATTTTCTTTCGAAAATTCGGAGAAATCTTCTACAAACCTGACTTATATAGGTTACACAAAAAACGCGCTATCACACCGACTTACGTGTTCAAAGTTATGTTATATAAATACATATAAAAAATCACTAACAAGAATTTTAGTGAGATTCGATCGTTCTTTAAAAATGACAAAAAAATCATTCACAGTGGACATTAAAGGTAATCGTTAGGGCTGACGAAGTGATTTTATTTAATGCTCATTTTTGTCATTAGCTCTATTTTGGATATTAATCAATTTAGACAAAATTGAATCATATAATAATAATATAATAGTAGCATAATATATCATATATTATATAATATATGAAAAAAAACTTGGAAAAACAAACAAAAATCCTTAAATGCAATTATGTTGTTTAAAATGAATGAAATGTCGACGTCTGACGTTTCGGTTTAATAAACCTTCTTCAGGACAATATTCATTAAAATACAATTCAGTTCAATTTGACAAAGACGATGGACATAAAAAACAAGTCTTATCCAAAACAGATAACTGAAAATTTTTAAAATGATCAGCTTTCCGTTTAGCATGGTCACATGGGCGACGCTTTCAAAACGTATTCCTAAAAATTTTTGATTATTTTGAATGAAAAAGAAAATGAAAAGAATTCTATTAGGATCTAAAATTTTTATGTGTATGCTTGTCGAGCATTAATCTCGCTAAAAAAGGGGAAATATTAAAGAAACCAGGTCTAGTATTCACCGTGCGTGAGATGGATATTATACCTGCTTCATAAATCCTCCTGAGATTTTTATTATGAAAATATTTGAAATATGGAATACGTTTTGCAAAGGATAGAAAAAGAATTATAACAATTATTTATTTATTTTCAAATTTGGAACGTCCAAAAATAAGGGACAAAATTGAGAAAAACATTGTAAACGGCAAAAAAACAATAAAAATACATGTACAATCAGTATTTAGTAAATGAGCCCTTGCTCTCAATGACAGCTGAACATCTTCGACTACAAGAACGAATCAGTTCTTGACAATCCTCGATACTAATTTTAGACCATTCTTCTTGGAGCTTCACCCACAAATCCTCCGTGTTAGTGGGATTTCTTTCCATAACTTTCACTCCTAAGGTCTTCCAAAGATTTTCTATTGGATTTAAGTCAGGACTTTGCGGTGGCCAATCCATAATTTCCAAATCTTGCTCGCTAAAGTAACTCATTACCACCTTTGCCTTGTGACATGGGGCATTATCTTGCATAAAGGTAGCCGTATCGAAACCTGAATTCTGTATGATTGGCACAACATGATCTTGAACAATGTCTTTATAGATCTGCGCGTTTACACGAGTTTGTAACCGGACAAGAGGCGTTGTACCTTGGCTAGAAAACATTCCAAATACCATGACGCTTCCGCCCCCAAACTTGACAGTTTTCTTAGTACACTTTGCACTTAATCTTTCACCAATACGTCTCTTTACATTGTTTTTTTCCATCATTTCCAAATAAATTAAACTTGCTTTCATCACTGAAAAATACTTTTGCCCAATTTTCATATGTCCAAATTGCATAAATGTTTGCAAACTCTAATCTCTTCTTCTTCTTCTTCGAATTAACAAGTGGTTTCTTCCCTGGGGTTCGATTAAACAGCCCTATTTCTTGCAGTCGTCTACAAACAGTCTGTCTTGACACATTAACACATGATGTACTATTCATAACTCTTTTAATTTCTGTGCAAGACTTAAAACGGTCCTTTAATGACATACGCTGCATTATTCGATCTTCTCTTGCCGAAGTTTTGCGGGGTCTGCCGGTTTTAAAAGCACTAACTATTTTGCCAGTAACATTGTAGGATTTAACAACCCTGCCTACAACACTCTTGGAACGTTTCACTTTCTCTGAAATCTCTCTAATTGTGTGCTTTTCCTCGTGTAGCTTCACAATAGCTTGTCTCACAGAGTAATCAATTTTTTGGTGTTTCGCCATGGTGCCGGCTGATGCAACGTTTACAAATGACTAAGTAAGACTTATTCTTTAGAGGAAATCAAAAAATTTGAATATAGCATACTGTTTAAATTGTTTTCCTCAATTTTGTCCCTTACTTTTGGACGATCTTATTTCGAAAATAAATAAATAATTGTTATAATTCTTTTTCTATCCTTTGCAAATGATTCAAATTTTAGTATGTTATTATGGATGATAACGACTACCAGTTGTCAAAGTTTCAGCTTTTCACAGTTGTTATTTCTAACAAATATTAGGTTTTAAAATTGTGTCCCTTAGTTTTGGTCGCTACTGTATATTAAATCATTATATCTGATTAGTACATGTTACCATACGTAGCTGAAAAACATTACTGCCTTTGGATTTAACCGATGAATTTAAAACATTTATCAGCACTAAGTTATCCCAATTTCGATTAATGATTCGAAATCTTGAACACAACCTTTCATTTCCTATATTTTTTTGCTTTTCAACCACTTGGAATATTGTGACAATTTCAAAACGAAGATTGTTATTTTTTATATCATTAAGCCAATGCAAATAATTTTCAATAAAACATGTAAATATATATGCGTGTGTGTTTTTGCTTTTGTGTGTGAGTGTGTTTTGACAGCAAACTTTACTTGAATCAAGTTTATGTTCATGTTAAAAAGAACAGGAGTGACAGAATGTTGTTTGATATCAGGTGAACATTTGTAAAGGAAGCAAGTGAAATCAGCTGTTATGTTCCGAGTAATTTCGACCGCGTCATATGAGAATTTTTGCCATATACTAAAAATTATTTAGCAGTCTTTGTATGCGTACCGAAACTCAATTTCAGATCTATAATATTAGATTCATCGTCCTTATAGCCTTTCATTGCAAACGACGGGCAGCAATCGTAATTACACGAAAAATAATGATTACGGCAATTTCCTTCAGATTTCTACATCTAACAAATGGTTTATTCGATACCAGAAGAACGTCATCAAATGTCCATCAATGATTGCCTCTCCATTCCGTTTCACACAACAGGTTTTTGATATATATATATATATATATATATATATATATATATATATATATATATATATATATATATATATATATATATATAACTATAAATATATGTATATACATATATATAATATATATATGTATAATATATATATATATATATATATATATATATATATATATATATATATATATATATATATATATATGTATTATTTACATTATTCGGATTATTGTCCTCATGTTTGTCGCCATATTTATTACAACGTTTCGGCCGTTGTACGCTCTGGCCTTCTTCAGGTGGTTGGAATGTCGAACTGAAAGCTTTATTTCGCTCACTGTGGTAGACTGTTCTAGTTCCACGTGCCATGTTTAATGGATGTCAATTATTAGTTATCTCCTGTTAATTTTCCTCTGAAAGTTCTCCACTGCCTTAACCGGGTATTGAACTCTCACTGGATCTAACCAACAATGACCCATGTCACAGTGGATAAAATCGTTGGTTAGATCCAGTGACATATTTAATAATTTGTATATAAAATATATATACGTGTCAAATAATTTAATTTTACTGTTTATTTGAATTTATAATTGTTTTACGAATATATTGTGAAATTTAGACAATGCTTTTCTTTCAATAAATGGTTCTAAATACATTTTTTACTGTCCAAATACTTGTTTCACCTCACTGTATATATATATATATATATAGTCTTAAGATGTGGTATATTTATGGGATAAAGTGCTCAATATCAGAGATAGAGCGTGTGTAAATATAAAAGTGAGCATAGCGACAGTCTGTTTCATGCTAGATACAATCATCAGGCCTGACGATTGCATCCAGCATAAAACAGACTGTCGCCGCTAAATGTTGACTTCTATGTTCAATTTTATATTTATGTATATATATATGCAAAATATATATATATATATATATATATATATATATATATATATATATATATATATATATATATATATATATATATATATAAATTATACATATGCGGTTTTAGTGGAAAGCACTCAATATCAGCGTTAGATTGAGCGAATATATTTAGTTGCGTTGATGTAATCTTTTGACCCTGGGTTTCACGCCCTTTGCGATCGTCAGACATCACCCAGGTTCACAAATTCACATGAAGGCATATATATATATATATATATATATATATATATATATATATATATATTATATATATATATATGAATATATATATATATATATATATATATATATATATATATATATATATATATATATAAGAAAGAGGTTATAGTGGTTCCAACGAGAGAAAAGTATGTATATTAAAAAGAAGAGAAGAGACGTGCCGCAAACGTTTTTTGTTGTAATGTGTTTTTTTAGAAAAAAATATTATGCTTTATTTTACATAATTTTATATCTAAGAATATGAACAAAATCATAGATCATAATTTTATATATATATATATATATATATATATTTGTTCACTTAGCTGTTGAATCTAATCTTAGTTTCTTGAGATCTGATGGGGTAATCGTAGATAAGTAAATGATCGCATTATAATAATAATAATAATAATAATAAGAAGAAGAAGAAATAAATTCCGAGGCACCATAAATTATTCTAACATTGATGAACAAATCAAATGTACGTGAAACCTGATTAAACAATGAAAATCAAACAACACAACAATACCATATTTGTTTCTTTTTTCTCCATATCTCATTCTCTGATAAAGATGAAACATGTTAGATTGATAATGGTTTTGTATTTGTTCTTTATCTCATCATTACTAGATGTGTATATTTAATAAATTCATCCTCGCGTATAAATATAAAGATTATTATTAATAGAAACAACAGACATTTTGATTGTTATTTTCTACCAGAAAACTTATATATCTTTTTTTTTTTATTATTTTGTTCATTTCCAAGATCTGTCTTGTGTTTCGCTGGATAACGTTTGTTATTCTTTCTTTTATTCTTCTTCGTGGCAGCCATTTTCTGCCTCATTAACGTCTGCTACATTTAACATTTCATTTTTTTTTTTCATATTCTTAGATCGTTGATCAATATTTATCTCCGTCACTTCAAATATTAGTATCAAAGACAATCGTTAACGGCGTAGATTTTCTGCTTTACATATGAAAATATGTGGCTTGTTCCTTGAATTTCAAACTGCATTTGTCCCACAAATTTGAAGTTTCCATGGTATCAATGGCGTCAACACATTGCAATTTACGAAAATAAATTGCCATTCTAATGTCTCTAACAATATTCAAACTCAGAGATTGCAATCTTCACATAGCATTGCATTATACCATATTCTTACAAAAATACCCGTCATTCCTGCTGGGTCAGCTGATTTAAATCGCTTCAACATCCTTCGGCTATAGAGAGAAAAGAACCCGCGTGCGTACGCGTTTGTGCCTCTTCTTTCCGCTTGTACTAATTTATCCAACGCCATATAGCAAGCTTTTGAGAAAGGCCTAAGGCAGATAAGGTGGCGTAATCCCATTAATTTAGGCCACTGTCATCATATTATATCCTTTATATGATGAAGATGATGATGATCATCATCCCTTTGACTTTTGTTATTTTATGCAGAAGACGCACTAGCTCTTACCCCAATGGTTTATCAACGGCAGCCATCAGCAATTCTAGTATAGTCATACCTGTCCATTGTCTGACATTGTCCAACAAGTTATTTACGTTGGAATCTTGTCTTATGTCCACCTTCAATGGTTCACAGGCTGTCTTACCTTGTAATATGTCCAAACTATGTCATGTTTCTCTGTATGACCGTAGCGAGAATGTCCGATAAAACTTTCAACGGTTTTCCGCACACATTCATTGGTTCTAAAACACTTGAATCCTTCTCTCTATATCTGCCAAACGTGTCTACGTTTCACGTCCATATAAGAGAATGAAGATTACCAGCGATTTGTACTCTGAAAGCTGATTTTCCTCCATATTCTTTGGCCATGACTGCACCAATCCGTGTGCGGATTTCTGAGTTGCATATACCATCTTTAGACAAGAGTCCTCTAAGTATTTAAAACTGGACACCTTCCTTTCATGGTAATGTTGACACAGGTGTTACTGTTTGTGCTATTCACAATTACTTTGGATTTCTCAGTGCTGACTTCTATTCCATATGCTCCTGCTCTTTCAAAAGGTCTGTTGGTCAAGTTCTGGAGCTCACTGTTACTACCTGTAATGAGGTCAATGTCATATGCAAAACCTAAGTTACAGACGAGTCTGCCACCAACAGAGATTGAAGTATCATAGTTGCTGAAGTTTTCTTTTATGTAAGATGAGCCACCGAAGATGGACGATGTTGTGGATTCCGAGATGAAATTCGGTCACCAATAAATGCCAAACGCTAGCAATTTCTAACAATTAGTACAATACCAAAGAATTAAAGATAAGAAATTAAATGCATTTACACAATAATACAATGGGTAATACTGTTAGTAAATCCAGGAACGCGGTTCGTAGCAATATATATATATATATATATATATATATATAGTCTTGAAGTAGGACTTCCTTAGAGTCTACGTGATTGTAACTGACTTCTACAGCCGGTTACCTCACACTCCACCTCCAACTCAATCACAATCACTGCTCTCACTCTCTCTATATTCTGGCTGACTCTGGGTATTTAATGGCAACAGTCCAAGTAACACTCTGGTCGAGTCCACTTATATGGAAAATGGGAGGACCCCATAACAGACGATTATGACTTTCCAAAAACTTCCACCTCTTTTTTTTTTTATTAAAGCAACATCTACCTTTTTTCCATACCTCCTTCTCCGCGCTCAATCATTCATTTACTCATATTTGATCTTTGTTCAGTTCCTCAATTTTTCAATATAAGCTATGTGTATAAATAACTTTTTCCTCATTATGTGTCAGAGAAATTTCACTAGATGTTTCTACTACAATGAATAAATAACCATTTTGGGCTCCATTTTGCTTAAGAGTCCGTCGTTATTCGACTGCTACGTCCATGACATTCTCAGTATGCTTTTATAAACCACATCTCTGATACATCAAGTCTTTCTTCATCTATGAGAAAATTTCTCAGCTTTTACTGATATACAGAATTTTATATGAGAGTGGAGTTCCGTATTATATTTTTCGTGTGAACATTCGGTATGACAATCTTCGGAAATATGCATGTTTCTGCTGTGCGACGCATTGCTAAAAAAATTATGAAGTATTAGAATCATTTTAATAATCACCAGATTAAAAGTTTATTGAACATAAACATTTCTTATGTTAGTAAATTAGACGAATAAATTTAAAAAAAAAGATGCGCCTTATTACAATTATAATTAGTTATGTTACAATTCCGCGAGTAACGTTCAGAGAAGGAAAAAACGATTTCACCACTTCTGTGTTCTGTGTACCTTCAAGACCTGAGCGTTCAAGATCTGCACAACTTCCTATCCTTTGTAGAACATAGTAGGTTTTGCATTTTCATCAACCATCGTAGTGTCCCTTTTTGACATTAACACAATTTCCTTAGGTTACACGTAGCTTTTCTCTATCACTCTTACGTTTTTAGCCTTGTGACATTCAATGTCTTCAGGTATGCATACCCTATTATTTATCCTAGAAATTTTAACTGTCTCTTTCTGATTCTAGGTAGTAGCGTCATTTTTACATAATTCTTATTAATCAAATATTTAATCCATTCTCAGCATGCTTCTACATAACCGCATTTATTATGTTTTAGGACTCTTTTCATCTGTGAGGAGATTCGGCAGATTTCCTTGCCATACAGGAGGACAGACTTTACATAACGTATCCGCACTATTTTTCCTTTCTGTTTCTAACAAAGTTTTTCTATTTCTTAATACTTTGCTTAGCTTTCGTAAGGCATCAATCTTTATTCTAATAAGTCTTCGGATTTGGGTGTCACATTTTTCGTTCTCTGTTAAAATACTTTCCAGGTAGTTAAGTAATATCTTACAACCTAGTAATAATGGCTAATCAGATTATCCCATTAACCATTACCCAAATCCGAAGCGCCTTGTTTTTACTAAGTTAGGAACAGTCCACAAGTATAGGGAACACGGTTGGGCTCAAACTCACTAGTCAGTAGTAGCATATCACTCAATTCGTTAAACATACTCCGAGGTTGAAAGTGATAGATGATAAAATTCTCAAAAGAAAGAATTCACAAAAAAAAAACAATTGAATCTCGGTTAAAGTGAGAACTATATCTTCAAACAATACGTCGTAAAATGAAGCATATTCATATACACAGAGATAAAAGCTGCATAGTGGTTTTAAACCAACTTTTAATCATATGCGTTATAACAGCTATTGATTCAGAAGCCATTTGTAAAACAACCAACATTTACCAGTACTAGTCACATGAAATGGAGTTTACAAAATTGTAACTCACCTTCGAAATAGCGCGCTTATATGAAATGACATTTGTCAAATATTTTAAATATAGTAGATTCCCTGACAGTCGGACTAAGAAGGCCTTCCATATATGAGGAATTGTTTACAAAATCCGAATATGAGAGGTTATATTTAGATTAAAACAAAAGAACTGATATGTAGTTTAACATTTATTTTCAATGTTTTATAGTAAACAATATAAGCTATTTGTGAGTGAAATATAACGGAATTGATTTTAAGAAAAAAGAAATAAATTATTTTTTTTTCTTTTTTAATGTCATTCTCAACTTTTTCCGAATTTCGTTTTGCTTTTGTTCTTGAATTTTTTTTTTGAAACGAAAGACATTTTTAAACTTTGCTTGCGTTATTTTAATCGTCATAGCTGAATGCTGGCATTCTTTCCATAAAACTGAAAAACTTTTCAATATCTTTTTCAATTTCAGTCCAGGTTTCATCACAATCATGTTTTGTTTTTATTTCCTTGTTCACTGTGGAAGATTTTATATCATACAATATTGACTTCATATGTTGGACTCGGCTATTAGTTACAGGGAACTAACGTCTTGTCTGTTTATTATTTCCACTTTTTGCGATTACTCCAAAGCCCTTCTTTTCCCTCTTATTCCCATTATCTTTTGTACCAATATAACTCATTAGTGTGAATTATGCATAAACAATTATCCAAAGTAAATTTCCTGAAAAACAGAATTTTCAAATCAGTTATACATCACCCAAATTGTTCAAATATACACATCAAAACAATGTCCGGATATGCGAGATTCCGGATGTGAGGCATTCCAGATATTAGGGATTACGGATAAGTAGGATTCTTGATATATGAGTCATTTTACTGTATTACTTCAGAAGTATACACATTTTTTTTTCAAGATGTGCTTACATTTATCTGGTTAAAACGTGTACTCATCTGGAGGAAAACAGAACTGTAGCGCATTCAACAAAAATGATTTTACAAAGACTGTTCGAGAAATATTAAAGCCTTGTCTTGAAAATATTTGACTACGTCGGATTCATTTTCGTTTAAGAAAATTCTATAAAACAATATTCGTTTTGTGATTAATTGTTTTGTTTTTTTTAGACATTTTTAAACGCTTCCTCCATTTTTTGCAAACTTCGCATCAACATCAGATTAATCTGATATTAATTTTATCAGCCTACTTTTCAATGCTGGCTCAAGGAAGAGAGCTTTTGAATATTTTCCCGTAATATGCTGTTTTGTATTTTCTTTTTTTTCTGTGGCATACTGACTGCCAAACAAGGCTATAGAACCCAGTCTGCCCTGTTATTCAACCGATATCTGGAGGGAAAACAGTTGGATTCATGCCTTTCCCAAAGGTATTTGCGCGTAATTAAATATAACGAACTCGAATGGAATTTGAACTCCGCTACGCAATTTCTCATTCTGAGCCGGTTGCCATTGCAGCAGAAATTTAAATGGACTATAAATATCCTTCAACACGTCATTTTTGTTGTACGCTTGCCCAAGCTCGTTTCTTCATTTTCTCCTTTTATTTTTTCTATTTCCAGATATTTTCTAGTTTTATTTTGTTTCTGGTTTCTTTATATCACAAAACATCTCTTTCTTTTTTTATCGCCTCTACAGCAAATCCCTGCCCTTCACTGAAAGATTTATTCAAAAGTTGTATGTTCACATAATGAGGAAAAGTGGCTTGGAGAATTTGGCAATCACGGGACACACTGAAAAATAGAAAAGTGCAAAAAACTTCTAATGATCTTGCATAAATGGATGTGAATAAACAGATTGATGGTATGGTAAAAAGAAAAATCAATTTATGAACTGTAGGAAATATGCAGTTGTGGATCGGCCACATCCAGGCGCGACACTTTACATAGACAAAAATATTTTGTAGATATTTGTCAGATTTGTTCGTCAAGTATTGAATAAAAAAATTTTCGCTGTTAGATTTATATCTGTCTATATAGACGAGGTATTATGTACACTATTTATATTATTCGGACTATTGTCCTCATCTTCGTCGCCATATTTATTACAATAATAATGAATGCTAGAGAAAAGCAATAATAACAAAAATTGCAATATAAGCACTGGTAAAAATTGCGGGTGAGACATTAGGTTTATAATACCTAGAAATTGTATCACAGGAAACATAGCAGGGTGGATAATGGCGTTGGTTAGATCCAGTGACAGGACACAAAGAGTGTGAGATCAATTCCCGGTAAAGGCAGTGGAGAACTTGGAGAGGAGAAAATTGATATCTGAAATCCATTAAACATGCCAAGTCGAACTACCTCAGTGGATGAAATGAAGGATTCAGTTCCACATTCCAACGAACTGAAGAAGGCCGGAGCGTACAACGGCCGAAACGTTGTAATAAATATGGCGACAATGATGAGGACAATAGTTCAAATAATGTAAATAATGTAGATTTATAACATTTTAATATCTGAATCATTAGAAATAATTTTGAATAGTGTCGCAATAACGACCATTCTGATGATTTCTGTCGTATGTACAACGCAATGATATATATATATATATATAATATATATATATATATATATATATATATATATATATATATATATATAAAGAAAGAACATTAAGATATATAATCCGGTGTTCTTATAGATATTTTTTATTTTTACAAAATAGTGCTCAATGTAAATTTACAGAGCATTAATTAAAAAAACATAAAAAAATCAATTAATTTTAAATATATATATATATATATATATATATATATATATATATATATATATATATATAATGTCACAGTGGATTAGTTTAAATTTTCAGCCTTCTAAACAATACAGAGATGCAGCCAATGGAATTTTGCTTGTATATGGACGGTACATGGTTCATGAAATTAAATTAATTTTTAATGAAATTTCGAGGAATTCATTCTAAAAAGGAAACATTTAAAAAATGATCCAGTTACTGATTCTGAAAGTTTCATTAACCTCCGACAGTTGTTTGATTTTTTTCAAGAATTTCTAAATCAATGGATCTTTCAGCGTATCCTCGAGGCAGATCACGTATTCATCTCCATAAAAAATACTCGGTTCTGCGTCAAGATCTGAAAGTCATTATTTATGCCTAACCGATAATCGATTTTGTACTTTCAAGCCGAACAAATATTCTTAGCACCTGAATCATTCCAAGGAATTGTCAAAGATGGTTCACTGGATGAAGAATTTCGCAAGCAATAAAAAGAAATGTATACTTTAAGAATACACTTAACATACCACTCATATTTTAAAATTAATATATAATATTTGCATATATTTATATATATATATATATATATATATATATATATATATATATATGAATAAATATAGTCTTAAGATGTGTAATATTTATGGGGTAAAGTGCTCAATATCAGAGATAGAGCTTTTGTAAATATAAAAAGTGAATATAGAAGTCAACACTTAGAGGCGACAATCTGTCAAGTGGCATCTAAGCATTGACTTCCATGATCACCATATATATATATATATATATATATATATATATATATATATATATATATATATATTAAAATAATGAGAAAGAACAGTAAAATTGAGAAGAGCTCTGAGAAGAATGTGTTTACACACATACATATATATATATATATATATATATATATATATATATATATGAAGAAGAATATGTTTTATATATATATATATATATATATATATATGTGTGTGTGTGTGTGTGTGTGTGTGAAATAATTTTATGATATCGCACCTTCACACCTGATTTTTAAATTATCAAGATTTCACGACTCTATTCTTGTTGTCATATTGTTTTTTGCCAATATATATATTTATATATATATATATATATATATATATATATATATATATATATATATTATAAATATATATTCAAATACGATACGATCCTCTATTAGGGCGTCTCGTCAATCCCTTTGTCCAACACCCACAGAGCCAACCTGTTTTTTATGTTGCAACTATGCAGAGCAGGCCTTATTTACAGTTTCTGGGAGAGAGTGTGTTGTTTAGCATGATTAACAATCCCTCAATGCATATTCAAACCCTCGATTGTGACCATGCTAGCACAACTATCGACGGCCCCCAAGGGTTCCGTTTAGCAAATTGCACTCACAAGACTTGGGTCAACCCGTGGTATGGTTTTAACAAAGGTGCCGCACATTGAATATCAACACTCAGAGGCGACAGGCTATCTCATGCTGGACGCAATCGTCAGGCCGCCATAAAACAGCATGAATCAGCCTGTCGCCTCTGTGTCTTGACTTCAATGTTCACTTTTATATCTATATTTACATACGCTCTATCTCTGATATGAATAAATATAGTACACCTTAAATCTATCTATCTATCTATCTATCTATCTATCTATCTATCTATCTCTCTCTCTCTCTCTCTCTCTATATATATATATATATATATATATATATATATATATATATATATATTGATAAAATTATATATGTGTATATATGTTTTGATAAAATTATATTTGTTAACATCTTATTGATGTTGGTTTAATGATGATTTATATGCAATTCCATATTTTGTAAACGTATTATTTTAAATTAGGTGATAATGTTGTTGTGTTATATGATATGTGTTTGTTTTTTTTTTTTTGTGTTCGTTGTTCATATCCGATTTAATAGAAATATTATCGGGTTAACTATTTAATATATAAAGAAACACTCGTGGTCAGCAGCTGCTTGCATCCGATCATCGAGATCGGCGGAGATAGTCATTCACGTGGATTTTTATTTTGGTGGCCAAATCTATGCGGCAGAGAAGCCAACACAACTGGCCAGAATCGCCTCTCTTGCGCTTCCAGCAGGCGAGATTTGTCAAATTGCTGGGTATGTCAAGCTCTTCATTGGTTACGCGAACCAGATTGACGCTGTATCTTTCCGATCATTCGGCCGTTGAAACCTTTTAGATCTTTGTCTATTTAGCCGTTGGCTTGTTCGAGAGTTGATCGCGTTTAGCCTCCACTCTCTTCTCCTCCACTTCACTGCCATGGATAACCCTACGTGAGTTGGAACTTCAGACGGCGTGGCTGTTAGAATCACTGCGGCACACAAGCCTTCTACCATGACAAGGAACGACCGTATATATTTTACACTGGATATCGGGGTCAACAGTTCGTTATCCAATATATCATTTTATTTTATTTTTACTGTAATGACAATAAATAAATGAGAAAATAAATGTATAAAATTATCATTGAATACATGAAAATATTTTTATTATTGTTGTTGCTAAAATAAATATATACAAGTTAAAAAAATAAAGAAAGAAATTCAGTACTGAGCCAATCTTAAATAAAAAAAATAGTTAACCATTCCTTAAAGAATATCCAGACTTACTGTCTTTGCTGATTGATAAAATAATTCTCTTAATACAATTATATAGGAAAATACTTGTCTCAGTTCTAGAATCGCTTGTCGCTCTATTGATGGTGATTTCCCTCCTAACTTTTTTGATTGAAGAACTTTGGAAATTCAGAATCTTCATTATGCCCTTATTTATTCTTCCATTTACATAATCTATCCATTTATTTGTCGCTGTTAAAGAAAATCCTCAACTGATATGGTTTCTATTATTTTGTATACTCTTTTCAATTGTAAATCCGTAACCCCGTTTAGTGATGTCAGGGTTGAAATGTGCTTTAAAATGTTTCTTGAGACTGGGACATTTCTTCTGTGATGTTCTCAAATATATGATGTGAATTTGGCCTTTCGCTTTTCCCTATGTATCAACACATTGACTTCTCGGCTTGACCTTTCTGAAGATATCAGTTTTTCAAAGCATTAATTAGTTAATTTCTTTGTTAATTATTTAGTATTCCTCCTTCTAATTTTCGTTCTCTTCTCTTTTGTTGTTTTGTGTATTAATCATTTAATCTATGTGATATTCGTAACGTTTACCCGTCTAGTTATTGTTGGAATGATCTCACATGCTTTGGCTTATGAAAATATAAGATTATTCGATTCTCCTACGTTGTTTTGGTCAAGATTTAGGGACATCAATTCGGACTCTATTTTTTTCCAGAATTCTACCAAGAGATCTAGAAGTCTTAACCCGATTTATTATAAGTGGGCATAATGTTACCTACATAAGATATGCAGATGTAAGCGTATTAATGGCAGACAAAGAATGAAAGCAGCAAGAACCCGTAGACAAGGTAGAAAAAGAATGTAGGTAATAACTGATTAGACTGATTGGTTGTTTTTGTTTTTGTTAGGCTTAGCAATCTTTTAAGGTTATTTAAAGCCAGAAAACACTTTTTGATTATAAAAATTTGTTTAGAAATAATAATGTTTTACTGATACAAGTTATACTAATTAACCCCTTGCTGGAGGAGATGATGTGGATTCGTACCATCTCCAAGTAGATTAACGAACCGACTAGAACTGTAACTCGACTCTCTAATTTCCAATTCCGTGTTTTCACCCATTCGACATCCAAGCCTATAGTAGATTGCATTCCCAAGCGGTCATCCTTCTATATACTGACCAGGCTTGACCTCGGCGATTATACGAGAACCGCTGTTTCAACGTGGTATGGCTGTAAGACTAGTGTGTAAGAAAAGACTAATCGTCGAGTGTAAGAAGACAGAATATATGGTTATCAGCAAAGAAAAAAAAAACATTCTCGGTGTGAGCTCCTAATTGGACATGTCAAAATCAATCAAGTATAGAATTTTAAATATCTGGGAAATGTTTTTTAACAGATTAGCAGCAAAATTGGCGTCGGAATCAGAAGATGAATTCAAATAGAAAAAGAACATTTCCAAAAGCCAAACTGTGTATTAAGAAACAGCAAATTTCCATTGGAAACAAAGAAAGAGTGCCAAATGGCTATGTAATATCAGTCTTCCTATATATCTGTGACGCTGGACAATTTCTTTACAGATAAGAGGAACGCTTTAGGTAACAGAGATGGGAATCTGCAGATGGGCGTTGAGAATTCCATAGACGGTTCATGTGAGCCACAAGAAAAATAGAAACAAAAAGGATATTAATACTTTGAAAATGAAAGTCTTATTCGAAATTTCTAGCATACATAATGATTAAAGATGTCTTGGATAATTTTATATTCACGGGATATTTTGAAGGCAGAAAGACAGAGGAAAACGGCGATAAACAATCTTAAAACCTTGTGTAAATGGATTTGAAGAAATACATTTGAAGGAAATAAACGAAAAGAATTACAGAAAATACGAAGTTGACGAGCGCCATGATTTGCCACAAACTGAAATGACACTACACGTAAAAGAAAAAAGACCTCAAGGCTTCTTGTCGGCATTTGTTTATCAAGGATTAAATAAACATTTTATTTTTGTGTTAGATTTATATCATTTTCACATGTGAAACGTTAAAAACTTGGTTAACGAGTGTGGTAATAAAAGTTCGTTCTAATTATCTCCCCTTATGTAACTCTTCATACGTACATCGGTCCATCTCAAAATATATAAAAGGCGCCAGCCTGACGCAATATTGGTACTACTTATGAAGCTAAATAAAACTTTCCGTGCAATTATTTCTTTGAGTCTATTCATTACAAAAAGGATATTACATCATATATTTTGTGCTAATTTTAATATATTATTCCACTATAAAGTTCCGATATTTGTTTCCCCATTAGATTAATTCTTCCGTCATAAACGAATCATTCAGATTCCTCGTTTCAAAAAGTGTATGAAAATATTAGTATGTAATTACACATGAACACGCATACACGCACAAATACACAAAAACAGATTCTTAACTGATGAAAAAGAAAAAAAAATAGATTCATTGTTATTTTTCTCACAGAATTCGATTCTCTATAATTCCAATTTCCGTTTTATGATTAAGTTCCAATACGCATGCCTGAAATATTAAATATATTTGCCAATGAATAAATTGAGAGGGTTTTTTTATACTGGTCTGAAAATGACATATATACAATCTTAATTTTTTTTTTGAAAGCTATAATGAAATATTTATTTTCTTTTTTTCTATATTTCTAGTTACACAATAAAGGTTAACAACTCGTATCTGATTATAACTGCCTGCTACAAAAGCTAGCCACTGCCTCTTGCAGATAGCTGATCAGGTAAATTATGTCTGTTGAACACCTGGAGAGTCCGACTGTGGTTTATACAGCAACTATGCTGAGAGCACCTTAGTTACAGTTTCTGGTGTAATCAACATTATGAAGATGGCCAGTGCGCACAAAGTCTTGGATCACGGGGATTCATGATATCGCGAGAGCACAACCAACGGCGAAGAATTCCATGTATGAAATGTAAATTACAATTCTTGCGTCAACCCGGGTTTTCAAGCACTTTCTTAATGTGACGCACGCTGGAAGTTCCTCACTGGTACGTGGCTAAGCGATTAGAAAGTTCGCTTTCCGAACCATGAGGACGAGGTTATAATATTCCCTTATATGACTCCATGATGTTATATAAGAGAGAGTTAAATAATATTCATTAAAATAGTTGCATATCTTGGGAAAATCGTTGGAAACTATGTTTAAAATCTATGTCTTTATTTGTAAATATTCTTTAAAAATGCGTGTACGAAATCGGTTTTATTCAACAATAATATGAAAAAATAACATTCGTCAATCCTTGATTTGGTTTAATTTGAAGATATGAAAATTATGTTGCGTACGTTATTCAAGCTATACGTTGGAAATAGAATGAGAAATCAAATTTGACAACTGGGTTCTTATTTCATATCATCTGATCATTTCTGAACGTATCCTAGTGCAGCAGCTCCCGAATTTTTTTCTGACTCTTCTGCCTCCACAGTGGAGTAATGGGTAGTACGTCGGATTGAAGAATCGGAGTG
>CAHIKZ030000353.1:322500-342500 GCA_903632075.3 Acanthosepion pharaonis
CTCATTAATTTTTTATCTCTCACTTGGCATCACGATAACCTGTAAAGATTTTCCAAGGCCTTTTCCTCATAATATGTCTAACCAATCACAGCTATATCTTTCTGATTCTGAATATAAGTGTTGTCTTTGTTTCGATTTACTCTGAGATTTCCTCTTTGCTTATTTGAGTCATATACGGTATTTTCAGTATAATTCTATAGAGCCACATCTCTGTTGCCTCCAGTTTAGGGGCTAAGATTATGATTACGTTGGTGTAACAGCACATGAGCAGAAATAAGTGATTACGCGAAAATTTAGATGTTTTTCTTTTTTTCTCTCTCTCTAAGATTTCTCCCATGTTGTTTATATAATTTTCTCTAATATATATATATATATATATATATATATATTGAAGAATAAAAAATATTAAAAAATTAAAATCTTCAGACACACTGGGTTGTATATTAATATTCCTTCGTTTTTAAAATTATTTCATTTAATTTCCTCGACTACTTTAAGCCAACATGTCCATCATCAGGAGAAAAATACTTTTCTGCTTGCTGGTAGCAGTGAACTACAGACATGAATGTCTTGATGAAGAAAATGAAATATTGTCTGTAGTTTTCACTTGTTTTTTTTTATTTTTTTAACATGAATTTTGGAAAGTCCTTGTGTTGGTCAAGTAGCACTTTTAAGATGTTATTTGAGATAAGAGCTGGATGGATTCATGCTGCTCAGAATTCCCTTGGTCATTTTGACAGTTTTATTGGTTCCTGGAAAGGAGATGTGTCTCTGTTAAGTGTGTGTGCTATTTGGTTCTTAGGGAGTGAGTGAGTATGATGTGTGTAAGTGTGTATATTACTGTCGGTGTGTGTTATCATTTGGCTCATTAGGGAGTGAGTGAGTATGATGTGTATAAGTGTGAGGTCTCAACACCTCCGTAAGCATGTCTGTCTTGTGTGGGTGAGAAATGTGGGTAGGTGTTGGTTTGTAGGGTTATATATTAAAACTATCTATATTGTTAAATTTATAGTTAAGCCCGGCTGAATAGTACGTTTTTAAACGTTGAATCCACTTATTTTCATTGAACTCTAAAATCTTTCTAATGTTATCTGCTTTGGACTTTTCTATTCTCTCAATTACAGTGAATTTGACATGGGTTTTAAAATCGTGTTCTTCTCGGGGGAAATGTTGTTCTACAGGTAATAATTCTTCATGGGGAGTCGACTTAATTCGATTGCGATAATTATTAATTCTGTAGTGAAATGGCCATTCAGGTTTTCCTACATATTGTTCTAGCATAGTGTGCATTCTAGGAGGTATATGATGTTATGACTTCTACAGTTTAGAGTCGAGGTAGATTTTGAATGTAGATTTAGTGACTGAGCTAGTGAATGAATTCGTGTGTTTAAAAAGCTCCTTTTGTTGTTACATGGTTGGGAAAATCCTGTTGTTTTTGCTGTTGGTTTATTACGGATTAACATTCCCCTGAGAGAATATATATATATATATATATATATATATATATATATATTCTCACAAGTATGCACGAGTTTTTAAAGACATCTATTTTCATTGAAGTTGTTAATAGATAGATTAAATATTCAAGCCAGTTACTTTATCAGTGAGAGGTCTCCTAATGCGCCCTTTTTACAAATTAATTTAATATATATATATATATATATATATATATATATATAATATATATTTCATACATAATGGAGCCAAGTTGGCATGATCCGGTAAATAATTTCAGATGGCGGAATAAACTTACGTGGTGGAGTGGTGTTAACACTGCATCACTGGTCGAAGAATCTTCTAGAAGCAGGTATATGTAATTAGAAAAAAGAGTGCAAGTATGCTTCATAAAATAGAGTAGATAAGTTGGTCAGTAAAAGAAAGTCAAAGAAAGGGTACCCATGAAATCAGTACGAAAAACATTTATTAAAATTAACCAGATGACAAAAAGGAAGCACTGAGATTCCAAGTTTGGAGTTTTCGAACACACCTGTGTTATTCTTCAGTCGATGCGAGAAGTAAACTGAGGGACGGTAGAATCTATCCAACATTAGGTTTTTGAGGCTGGTAGGTGGAATTGGTAGAAATAATCCGTTCCCTAGCTGATTTCTAGCTGTGAAAAAACCTCAGATTTAAAGATTGTGATTGATGGTGGGTGGCAGGGGTGTTAGATATTTGAACATAGAGGATAAAGGCTTATTGGTGCGGATGATATTAGTGTTGAAAGTTTTTGTGAGTTAGGCACAGTGTGCGAACATAGCGAGATTGTTAATAAAAGAGAGAAAAAGAAAAAAGTAAAAGAGAGAGAGAGAGCGATAGAGAGGAAAGAAAAAGCACAAAAATGGGATAAAAACTCTTTTAGGAAAGTCATTATTAGACAGTGTGTATGCGAAAAAATAAACTGAAATGAAAATTAAAAATAATATCAAACTATGATAAATAAAGATTAAAATGTTATGAAATGGGGACGTGAAAAAAATACAAAAATAGATCTGTTGTGTATCGAGATAGGCTCACAGTATAAAAAGGCAATAAAAACCAAATAAAAGAGAAAAAAAGCAAGAAATACTACAAAATGGGATTAAAGAATCCTTTTGGAAAATTATTGTCAAAAATTGGTGGGGGAAATAAACTGAAATAAAGATATAACACAATAAATAACTTTTTGTACTGATTTCAGCGGCACCCTTTCGTTTGACTTTGATTTATTGACCAACTTATCTACTCTATTTTAGATATATATATATATATATATAAATGGTGCTACTCGTTTGGAAAAACCTCAGATAGCTCAACTTGCAATAGAACAAATAGGTACCCAGGGAAAAATGGGGAATAAAAAAAGAAAGAACCAGGAACATTAAAACAAGGCGAAAACAATCATCCAGTGTTTAATCTCCAAGTCCAAAGAAAAAAAAATGTGTAAAACCCAACTACGTAAAGTGCTCAATACACTAAGTAGAGCAAAACAGTATGATAATCCTAAGGAGCCAGGCAAACCTACCTAGGTTTCACCTAAACGGATATTCAGAGTGTACCCTGAAGATCCGTTTAGGTGAATGCCTGCGCATTCGAGAAATCTCAATAAACAATGCTCAAGTCGATAGTCATAATAGTCACTGTTTGCAATGAAACTAAAAATGGGGCGTCTGTTTCAAATACGAAAATCGACTATAATAACGTTAGAAGCAATATAAATTGAAATATCTCTTATCAGGTATTGTACTTGGAAGAGTTCATATTCAATTGTGAGTACAACTTTCCATAACATTTATAAATTAATAGCGTATATTTCAAACCGTAAATTTTGATTTTGTACGTAACGTCATTGAGATATACCTCCCATACGATAACTGTTTCCTTAAAAAGACAAAGCTCTAGTAATCACTATGTGACATAGGGTCATGAAGTAGATTCATATATGCATATTATCTAATCTTTTGATCAAAAAACGCCTGACCTTTGACCATCTATAAATAACACCCATCCCTGGCATTATCGCCAAGAGGTTTGTACTTATTTGTTTCCAGAATTTATTCGCCTGCTAAAACATTCACACAGTTCCTGTATCTTTTATTCTTCTGCCAGTGAAAGGGAGTCGTGAAAGTGTTTGTTATCATGAATTTGTTACTTCTCTGATATTCTTGCCATGAAAACGGCTTTTGGGCATTGCCTCGATGGGGGAGGGTAAACGTTCATTGTTATATTTCCAGTATTTGAAGAAAGCAGAGCAAGAGTTGATTGTCATTGTTCATTCACTGGGTGTTTTACTACTTGACGCAAAGAAATATAGCAAATTTATATGTAATTTATTTATCCATTCATGATGTTCGCTTAAAAGATATGTGGCATGAAACAGCTTTCCTTAAATAAATAAGGTACTTGTAAGATATCGATATAATCCTCGGTATGACAATAAACTATATCCGGCAGTAAGACATCTAATTAGAAGGTTTTGAGGAGTGAGGAAATCAACTGTTCATTGCTGTTTTTCACAAGTCCACGCTGACCCTGGGTGGTAGCACCTGTTAGATTTCCAGGTATGGGTAAATTATGACCCCCTGTCAAAAAAAAAAAGAAAACATGAAAGTATAAAAATACATATTTATAGTAAAAATACCAGCAATAATTTTTTATATATAAATTCCTAAGAGTACATATTTATAATAAAATTACCTACATTAAAAGTACAATTTGTAGTAAAATGAGTAAGACTATATTTTATTTGTAGTTAAAGACATAAAATTGAGTTCAACATTTTTAAATTTTGGTATTAAATAACCCATACAGGTTGATATATATATATATATATATATATATATATATATATATATGACAAAATCAACCAACTAATAAATAAGAAACAAATACACTAATACCTGTGTATTAGCAATTTTAACTACTCATTATTTATACCATTTGTAGTCAAAATACGTGCAATACATTTTGTATAAAAAAAATGACCAACAATAGCAATTTATAGTTAAATTACCCGCAATACATCTTTCAATATGGAAGAACCCTTTCATGGCATTATTGCCTATAATATCTTACAATTTCTTAAATGAAACTGTATGTTCTAACATAAAACTCCAAAATAAAACACACATATCACCCCCTGTACTAATTATGTCCACATTTATTTGCACAAAAGCCGAGTATCATCTACCGTGTGTTCATTTTCGAAATCAGAAAAAGATATATTTTATTGTTTCAAAGCTCTCAAGAAAATTCAATTTCGACATTAAATGACCCAGTAGGAGTTGATATGCCGTCAAATAAATAAAGCTTAATTGATAGATGTAGTGTCTATCTAAACAGCTGCAAAAAGTGATGTAGGCAAAATACCTTTTGCTCTTTAATCACCCCAAGACTAGATACGCATGGCTACACGCTTCACTTGATTGAAACTACGTCTGCTGATTCCGAAATAAAGAAGGTTCAGTCCAAGGCTTGTTCTCATAGGTATCAGATAGACGTTTTTGCACCAAATGTTGCAGGAAGGATTAGTAAGATACAATCCGTAAAACTTGGTGGAGACTGAGTTAAAAAAAAAAATCCGCCCGTTTTTTTGGTGTTGATATCTGAAAATAAATTTCAGACGAGGAAAAATATTTTCGTTTGATTGTTACTTGGGGCCGTGTGCAAAGTTGTATGTTAAGGTTTCTGACGTGATTTCAATGACCGACAAAATGAAAGTAAACGTACAGCTGGATTAACAAACTTGCCTCATTGTTTTATTGTTTAAACAGCTAGATGTAACCGAATATTCTATTCTAACATTCTCATTTTCAACAATTCTCGCCTGTAGAACTCGCTGCCGGTTTCTTGCTTGTCTGCCACTCCTGATCTTCAGAAATTTAAATGCAACTTCCATCTCCACATTCTCATCATCGGCATCCCTGTTCTTGTATTGTTCTTCACCTCACTCTTACGTGACATCTGTCCTTTTTTTACGGCAGCGAATCTTGGAGGATTTCCTCAAAGATAAAGAAGAGACTCTAGAAGACAGAGATGTGTTTCTACAGAAGGATGCTTGATATCATGGACCGAGCATGTAAGCAACAATCTTAGAGAGGTTGCAAACAAGGAGGAGGCTTATCTTTAATATCAGGAAGAGGCATCTAAAGTTTCTGGGACACAATGAGGAAGGAGGGCCTGGAGAACTTGATACTCACGTGTCAAATAGAGGGAAAGAGAGACAAGGGAAAACCTGACATACCTGGCGGACTTAAGCAAGTGGATGACAGAATGTGGTCTGGGGGAGGTAGCAGAGGTAAGGAACTTGTTGAGAGCTTCAAGGGATAGAGGGAGGTGGAGAGCCATGATCGCCTACGTCCTGAAAGGACATGTCACATAAAAAGAAAGAAGAATGTCTATTCCCTTTCACTTTCAATAATTCCATGCGTCTTAGTTGCATTATAGCCTTTCTTGGAGTGAAATGGTTAAAACAAATTGTAAGAAATAGCTGTGAACAAAGAATCAGTACTTAAATTCTCTGAATGAAATTTATGTCAAAGATGGCTTTAAAAAAATAACAGCCACACTGTATCAGATATTTAATATATACTTTAAGAGTTATCAAATATAAATAGCAATTTTTTTCAAGAGCAAAATGTCCAGGAAATCTGAAGAGTGTAGTTGCAATTGTCTCAGCTTATTACTGCTTGAAAACACCAGCATTTTAGAAGGCGGCAAATGCTTCCTGCGGGAACTTATAGAAAACAAACATCATACAGGTTTTAGACATATATTTTTCCTCGCTTGCACGCCTGAGAAAATATCAATTTTGAACAAGATAATTGAGTTGAATGCTTGTTATATACAATTATTTTCATTGCTGGGTTCTGACAAGGCAAGTAAATGTATTACGATAATTCAAAAAGAGATAAAATTTAGAAAACAATAGCCATCCCCATGAGATTATCTGAAGGTAAGTGCAATTCATAAGGGAAGAAAGGTCGGAAAGAATAATTTTTTTCGATTTCTCAACTGTATTGTTTTTTTTGTGTTTGTCTGGGATGAGAAGTTATCATTATTTAAATTCAGACAATATATATATACACTACAGGCAAACAATTAGGGGCCAACTAAAACACTTTGTTATATAGGAAGAAAATGAGTAACTACCTACACCGAGGTTCGATCGTGACACTCTGGACTTATGAATATATGTTTCCCGCCAGGTGTATAATTAGGGGTCTCCGGCTGCTGACTGCATTGATTACTGAGTGATTATTGATTGACTATTGAGTGAAACTATCGAGCCTAATTAGTGTGAATTATTGTGCGTCGATGATCTGGGTTGTGATTTAGGATTTACTGGGCGTTAAGCTGAGCCGCCATACAAACAAGTTATTCACTGAAATATTCAATTATCTTTGGTTGAATTTTACATCTTTGTTCTTGTTAGCCATGTATTTACGGTTGTATTAACGCCGAGCAGAATCATAATATACGCCTATCGCGACGAATGGGTTTTTCCTACATAATTCAAGTGTCAATCGTTCATTGAACAAATCACTGAAGATAATGGGAAAATGGTCGGTTAAGTAAATGACTCTAATAAGCATCTGGCCGTTCCTGTCATCCCCTTAATTGACAAGATCCAGACCAGGCTAAAGACTGAGCGTTGCTGACATATATGGGCAGGAGTCCCCGAGTATTCACTTTCGATAGACTCCCAAAGTGTCTACGCTGTATTGTGGGGAATGAGTTATTTTCTATCTTACAAACTTTTTTTTTCCAAATGACGAGACCTTGCAAAACTCTCGTTAATATATCGGTATTTTCAGAGAATGTGTTCAGATTAACTCATGATGATGATCGTCATCACCATCATTTTCATCCCCTTGACTTTTGTAATCGTAGGGCAGATCCGAATTCAGAACCTATACTAACCCTTTTCCACAACTGTATATTACCGGCAGCCATCAGCAAATCTGGTACTGTCCAAATTTGTCCATTTGCTGACATCGTTCAACTAGTTCCTGCACTGGGGTCCTCTCCGACCTCTACCTTCAACGGTGCCTTGCTTGATGGTATTGCACTTGCTGTCGTGCATTGTCATGTGTCTAAACCATGCCATTGCTCTCCGTTTGGCAGTGTCAAGAAGAGGTTGCTGTTGTCCCACAAAATATTCAGCCCATTTCCACACAAGTTCATTGTTTTTTTTTTGTTCCTAATAGAAAATGCCAAGAAGTTTTCTCATACATCTATTCTCAAACGCTTGGCTCCTTCTCTTTGTGTCTGCCAACAGTGTCCACGTTTCACATCCATATAGGAGAATGGCGACTAACAGCAATTTCTACTACTGTACTTTGTTTGAAAGCTCATTTTGCTCCTCCATATTATTGTCAATGTGGCTATTACTGCCATGTATGCGTGTGCGGATTTCCGAGTTGAAGGTACCATCTTCACACAAGATTTAAAACCGGACACCCCCTCCAGATGAACTACATTCCTTCATCCCATTACATCAACCATCGTTGCTAAAACACATTTCACGTACATGGCTGCTGAATACTCTCATTCTATCTGTATTCCATTGTTTCACGAAGCAATACATTGCGGAACAGACTCCTAAGAGGATGCTTCCCCAACCCATATAATCTTAAACTGTTCTTGTTTAGAGTTACCGCTATCTTCCCCACATATCTTCATATACAACGTGGTATATTTTTTTTCCAAAAATAGCGATATAAATATAAAAGCAATAGAAAGCTCAATGAGGTCAAGTCAAATTTTTAATTTGTCGAAAGCTTAGTATCCCTGTATCTTTAGTCGATTCGAGGTAAAATGATAACAAGTGTCCGCTCTCTCTCTCTCTCTCTCTCTCTCTCTCTATATATATATATATATATATATATATATATATATATACAGACAGCCTTGTGCAAATTAACCGAAAATATCGGACTATATTTCTGAGATGAGGTATTATGTACACCATTTACATTATTCGGACTATTGTCCTCATCTTTGTCGCCATATTTATTACAAAGTTTCCTCAAGGACACATGGTACAGTGGATAAAAGCGTTGGTAAGATCCAGTGATAGGACCCAGAGAGTGTGAGTTCAATACCTGCTTACCTGTTTTATTTGGCGGTGGAGAACTTGGAGAGGGAATTAACAGGAGATAACTGATAACCGACATCCATTAAACATGTCACGTGGAACTAGAAGAGTCTATCCCAGTGAGCGAAATAAAGAGTTCTGTTTCTTTCAACTTACCTTCATTTTTAGACACACTGGATTGACAGGGTGTAATTGATTTCTATTTTTTTCTCAGATTAAGTAATTTGCTGTGCTGTGCAGTATCATAAATCTACTTTCGGGATGTATGATGAAATTTGTTTGGCCTTGAAAAACATTGCGTCATCCGTGATTGCATTCTTTTCCTCACGTCTAGACACTATTATCGCGAATGTCGATTTCTTGCCCTACGTCCGTTGTCTGCGATGGACGTTACTGAAAGGAAGCATACAAAAAATTGCAACGCTGCAAGAAAACACTGGCAAGCTCTACCAGTGAGCAAATGAAAGTACTATAGATTGGTCAGAAATTTTCCTGATTTAAATCCAATCGAGAATCTGTGGTCAAATCCCAAAGAAATATTTCGTGGAATGCACATACGAAGTCCTAACATGTCCACTAGGTTATATCTTATTATAAAACGCAGATTGTGTGTGTGTGTGTGTGTGTGTGTGTGTGTGTGTGTGTGTGTGTGTAACGTTTATATATTGGATCGAATTTCCTACATTTTTTAGCCGATTTCGACAAAACTTCACAGGACTATATAAAATTACCTTGTGGTGGTTCTTACGGCGCCGAAAATGGGAAAAATACATTGTTTTTTTAAACAAAATCAATTTGAAAACACGATTAAGACACATTTTGAGAATGAAAGGAGGACAACTCACCCACGAAAATGTAAACAAAAGGGCATAGCATGATGAAAAAAAAGCCGAACTTGACGAAAACAAAATTTTATTGTCTAATGTTCATATTATTATTAAAGGAAAGATCAAAAAAGTATTTTGGGGTATTTTTTTTACATTTTTTAATCGTTCTTAGCACGTCTGAAATTTTCGTTAAAAATATTGTTTTTTTTTTGGTCAAAAAAAGGACAGATAATCAATCATGTTTTTTCGATTTGATAAAATAGGGAAAGATAATTCCACGTACTTTAGGGCCGTTTTTACAATTCCCTTTGCAATTTGTTACAAGGCAGATCAATAAGGCATTGGTTCTATTTGAAATTAATTCAATATTTAAAAGAAAGTATTAAGAAATAATTTAAAAATGCCGACGTAAGAAATCTGATAGATAAAAAACAACAATATTTCGAAGATGATAATTATTAAGGAAAGAACACAGTACTTGTAATAAATTAATAAACCCAAATAAAGTTAATATTTTTTGTAATAGAAACAACGAGTGGAAACTATATTCAAATCAGAATTCTAATTATGAATCACCACAAGCAAAATATGCAATTTTTTTTACAGTATTCAATAAGTAAAAATCATAAATTGTAAAAGATTACTGAGAAAGGCTATTTACATTTTTCAACCGATTTCAACAAAACTTCACTTTTTTTGTGTAGGATAGCAAGGTGAACAAGGCGGGAAATTTTTTTTTTTCAAAACTTTTTTTTTATTAAATGGAAAAACAAGTAGATTATCTCGTGGTACGAGATCAGGGAAAATGTTCCGCGCCAAAATAGGATAGCATGGTGAACAAGGTGGGAAAAGTTTAGTTTTTTTTTTAAGTTCTGGAAAAAGGAAATCGTTAACACGAGGTGTAGATGTGCACAGATAAAAAAAGTACTTACTGTGGATTTGGGTATTGTAAGTGTGTGTAGTGTTTTTGTGTTGTTTTTGTTTTTTATAGCCTTTTTTGTTCAGGTTCACGGTCGTGAGAAAGTTCAGTCATCTCAGATTTTGAGATCAGGCATTGAATTATCTGCTAAAAATTATTTACGACGAGCCAAAAGGGACGAAGACTTATTTGTTGTTGGTTGCATCGTCTTGAAGAAAATTATTTGCGACGAGCCAAAAGGGATGAAGAATTATTTGTTGTCAGTAAGATATCCTTGTCTGTATTTAAGGTTGACTGACGAGGAATAAATGAGTCAACTTTATGGATCGAAATTTTTCGTCCGACTGAACTCAAACGATTAGTTTGTCCGTGACGTCAGAGAAAAACGCGGTAAAAACGATAATTTAAATTTGTTAGATTGGTGACATCAGCAGGAGCTGATAAAACGACAATAACTTGTAATTAGTTTTAAATAACTAAAGAAAAGGTTTACTACTATATTTAGCTTAACGAGAAAGGAAGGGGTGTAATCAGTGGACGCGCGCGCACACACGCACAAGTGTGGAAGGAAGGGAGGAAAATTCGCGCGCGTTTGATTCAGAAATAGCAATTTGTCAGCTGTATGCAAATGAATGCAATCAATAGTTAAATATGGATTCAAGCGAGTGAAGCGTAGCGGTCTTGGTAAATACCATCAATCTTTGAATATTGTAGGCTGCCGCTACAGAATCACAAGCGATAAAGAGAAGAGAAAATAACAACATACGGACAACGTTGATATTCCACACGACTTCAAGGTTAAGAAGTAAACCCCCATCAATACCGGAAAAGTGCGTAAACATCTAATGGATTTCAGAAAACTATTTTCAGGAAAAGTTGTTCGAAGAGAAGGATTCTATAAATTTATGTCAAATGATGTACTGGCAGCTCCGTCATTAAATAGGAAATGCTTTTTTTGTAGGGAAACAGGGATTAAGATTTATAGCGATGACGTTAATCCGTTCAGCGAACCATTGTCAAAATGTTTCAAATTGTTTTACATTGACAGCTGATTCTAGAAGATTTAATACTAACATTGTTCTATTCACTACATCATAATACTGTTTCTTGTCCTTTGCCTTTTTTTCTCGGCTTCTTAATGCATTTCCAAATTTTTCCATGTTTGAACAGAGGCCGCTTTATTCGTATGATAATACATAGTAGATTAAGGAGCGATGTGGTCGCAGAAATTGTAGGACAGCGATGACTGGGTTCTCCTGCTTGCTCGGCATGTTGCATTGTCCTTTTGCCAAACATATGGCCTCCCAGCAGCCACACTCTAGACCCAAGGCAGCACTACCTCCTCAAAGCACTTTATTGTAAAACAACGTGATGAGTCTTAGGCCTGTGGGACGATGAATGGCGGCATAACGTCACCGTCATTTGTGATCACACCTAAAAACCTAATGTTGATTAGATATTTACTTTTCATATCTCTCGGTACAACGTTTGGACACTACAAGCCAAAATTGTTTGTGTGTTATCCATCTTATTTTGGTATAAAGTTTTCTCGTCTGGGAAAAACTAAAGCATATTCGGTTGGAGGGGATACTTGAGTTTTTTAAAGCTTTGAATCGCGGTTTTTTCTCCTGTCCTTCGCGGCTAAGGATAAAACAATGTCCCTTTTTTATCTTGTATGAAGGTCTTCATGCATTAATAAGAAACTCAGATACTCTTGTATCTCTGGCTATGGACCTGATTGAATTGGAGGGATCATTAATAATAATGCACTAGATCTCACCAACGAATTCATGAGTTGCTTTCTTACCAGAGTGAGTTTGCCGATCTGTTGTTCCTTCGTAATCACCATTAGACTCAGGCAATTCTTTCCGACTCCTTTTCATGCTCTTCAGCTTGCCACCCAAACACTCTGAAATGTTTGTGTTGAAGCTTCCGGCGCGAAAACAAACAATACAGTAGAGCATGCCATTTCAAAATTTATGACGGAGTGGATTGCATCATGGTGCTCTTTTTCTCATAGACGGTGCCCAACTGACCCTACTCTACTGTGTAGTCGGCAAAATCAAAGACATGCGCGAATAAAAGCATACGCGAATTTAGAAATATAAAGTGGCGACAATTTAACTATCGCACCAAATACATATACATATATATATATATATATATATATATATATATATATATATATATATATAGAGAGAGAGAGAGAGAGAGAGAGAGATAGATAGATAGATAGATAGATAGATTCTGTCAAAATCCGTATAAACTCTAAATTGTCACAGGTGGTTAACGAATGGCTATGTTAACCGATAGCCCCGCCTCTTGACTTTTTTGAAACAATAGATACTAACTATGAGGCAAATACAGGGATGATTACGGCAGAATATGTTCGTTTATAATCAATAATCAATTAGCAAATAACAATGTTTTTTTTTTCTTTAAACCTCCATATTTAATTGGATTATCCTTTATATTTTCGAAGCATAAAATTGAATTCTGGCATATTCCTTTTACCGTATTTGTGTAATTCATTTTCCTAAAAGTTTTGCAGATGACATGAACATAAAAAATAGGAACACTGATCTACTTAAGGCAAGACTTTCCATAAATATTTGCTCGATGTACCTTATAACCTTGACGATGTAAATATAAGCTGTAATCTCTGCATATATATATATATATATATATATATATATATATATATATATATATATATATATATATATATATATTCAAATGTTGAAAGCACGTTAAACTCGAATTGTATAGATGTGATACCTGATCTTAATACTTCAAGAGTGATGTTGAGCCATAACATAATGCCTGTCAACACTCTCTCAATTATATTAGATACAAGGTCTTTCGGAAAAATAATCTTTTTCATCACCTCTGATTGGGTTCATAGGATCCGCCGGAAATCTCAAGAATATCCCTGGAAATAATTCTGGACCCCAAGGTTTCGATAAATAACCTGCTGGAATAACTTCTCGCCGTTGAGGAGCATAAAATAGAAGAGTGGGAGGATACTTTTACGAAACAGTGCAGGGTAGAAGTCAACTATCAAGGATTTTTTTAGAGGGACCAGTGGACCTAACCGATGAAACTTGAAAAATCCCAGCGCGATTATTGTGCGAGAATCATACTCTATATTCTGTTGTTCGCAACGATTTCTGGGCCACACCCACAAAACATACCATCAGACACAACATGAATTGTGGCTAATTAGAAACTTTAAACGTTGACATTTTTAATTAAAGATGTCACATATTTATACCCATTTGAACTTCTGTTTAAACTTAGAAAACCTTGAAGAAAGGTATTACACGCACCTACTCTAAAGACGTACGCAACATTTGTACCCATAAAAGCACCAATTGATTAAGCCTCTTATATAACGGATGACAAGCCAATCTAGCATGTCGTGATTTACACTTCGTCTAGCCAGCTTCTGTAGGCTGTTCCTTGTTGTAAATAAGAGATTTTTAGGTAGTTTCTGGTTGTAAAATATCTAAAATAATTTCATTTTTGATAAGGAAAAAAGGGCAGTGTCAACAAGATTTAATAATTCAATAGAACAAAATATTTTTCCATGTTAAAATTCAATATGCTGAAAGTATAAGCATTAGAAGAACGTAAAGTCATATGAATGTATTTTACTAAATGTATGTAATAAATCATTAGTTGACATGGATTAATATGATAGAAAGAATAATCAAGCAACTGTTATTCGTGGCAGATTTCTTTGATATGTAAGTTCCTTGGAATTAAATTCTAAGATGATTCTGCACACTATGGCCAAGTTGGAATTCCACTTGTGAGAATGTTATGTTCACCAAAGTATATTTGTTCATCGTGGCTTTAAGCCGATTTAAAATATTTTTATGCTACATTTAATTATACCTATAGACAGCAGACAAAACAAAATCTGATTGGCTAACGCAAATCTCGATGCTATTATAAAGGGTCTTCCAATAACTTGGACCGATTGTAAATGTGAATTGAATTTAAGTGTCTAATGATATTGTTTTTCTTTTTCTTTCAGGTTTAGCTGATATTTGGGCGATATTATTTTTCACACATAATTGCCATGACGGAAATAACAAGATCCAATAGAAAAATAAACAAATTGTTACTAATAACATGTATTTATTTACTGCTGACTTTGATCCGTCTTAATGAAACACCCTTATATAGAACCCATATAAATGAAACACACTTTAAAAGATCTAACTCTTGATATAATTATTATTTTTAGAATTATGTTGTGGAGCGAATTACGCGAAGATGCGGCTTGTAAACAGGCAGGGTAATGACAGAATGGATCTGATGTTGAGAGCCCAAAATTCGTAATGAAGCAAAGGTTAACATCACTAATGACCTCTCCCGTTGCGTTTTATAAATGTATTTCAAGAAGGAGAATTTCATATGTGATGGTGAGTACAATATTAACGTAAACTGTAGAGACGACATTGTCTTGATGGAAGACACAGAAGATAAGAATGCAGGAACACGTAGACATGATAATAAAGGCGAGCGGAAACAAATTACGAACCTACACTTTTAAGACGACAAAATATCAGGTTGTCAGCAAGTGGGACGTCTACAAATCGAAGATGCCAAAATCAAGCAATTACAGACATTTCAGAATCTATGAAATGTTTTTTGACAAATGACGGAAAATCGGCCAGGAAAAATGCGAGGAACCATTGAAATAAAACCAGAGGAATTCCTCACGGATGAAGAGGACGATTTGAGCAAAGGTCATGTAGCTCTATGGCAGACTATTGAGAATAGCATAGACAGAACATGTGCGGAACGAGAAAGTATTAAATATTGTAGAATCAATAAAGGCTCTTATATGGGAAATAGACACCTGACGAGGAAAGAGGGCTCCGCAAAATTGAAACTCAGAAGACATACAATATAAATAAAAGCCAGAGAATAATCTACCTAATGGGCTTGTGTGAGCAAACTGCAGAACAGAGGTTTGGGGAGACGATAAGAAGACAAACATTTCTTAGAGCTACAAAAGATAGGAAGTTGTGGAGAACCATGATCACCCTTAAACTGAAGAGATACGGCATATATTAGAATAAAAATAAATATTTCAATCGCTAGCAATATTATGATCCTGCTGCCTAGTGGGGTTTTCTGCACCCACCCTGAGGCACCACATGCAATATCGTCTCTTGATTTTATCACATAATCTATCTATCTACTATCTATATTCCTCATGTTGTCTGTCTGTGTGTCTGTCGTGGGTGTTGTTACCTCGCCCAGGCCGCATTTCTCACCCGATTTCGATGCGGTTTTCAACACAAGTTTGCAAATGGCTGTCGTAAGGACATGACGGAGCCCGATTTTTGAGTTCGGAATCAGGTTCCGAAAAAATCGATAATCGAAAAAATTCTGCATACAGAAGGAATGATCGCATTTCAATCAAATTTGACACCCTCTTAGAGTCTACCATTAGAAGTGTTGTCCAGAAGTTTCATGACCACGGACCCCTAAACAGCGCGGAAAATCGATAAAACCCCAAAACCGATACGCCTAGATTGCGTCTGAACTGCATGTCGGTTTTAGCGAAAACCGAGCGGATTTATGAAGAGGCCATTGGGAGTCATCATGTGAAGTTTCAACTCTGAGCACCCCCCCCTCACAAACAGAGTGCAAATCGACAATTGGTCAACCCTTAAAAATGTTTTTTTCCGGTTTTTTAAAGCTGATCATATTGCGTTTATTTTGTTTAGTTCTTTTTTCGTAACAGATTTAATGTTTATTATAGAGCTTAGAAAAAGTTGGCAGTGTGATATGGGCAAGAAGTAAGGCATATAACAACATCAGCACGGCAAAGGAACTCCTCTAAAGGCAAGGAAGGGCAAAAATATTTTAAGTCAAGTGATAGCGATTGCTGTATTAGCCGTACTATTTTTGAATCAAGCACGGCCAACGCCGGACCATGCTGCTAGTCCGCTATAAAGCTATGTTTAGCAAGTTGATGAATATTGCTGTTGCAAGTTCGAACTTCATGAATTATCTCACAGTTGGAAGTACTTCAATTGTTTATTTACGATGTTTAGTATCATGAATATATTCAGAAATGCTATGTTACTTCAGTATATAGGCGAGAATCCTTCTCCACAAATGTATTATTTTTAAATCGCCTTGAGTCTTTTGAAAGACAGTGGAATGGTTTTCCGTTTCCTTCGCCACCGTTTTGAATCCAGCGTATTCATCCTCTTTGCCTAAATGCAAGCCTAGATTAAATTTACGAGCCTTCCTGCAATTTGGTGCATACAGTGGAAGAAAATGATTTGAATAGATGTCTTCCTCAAGGGGATTAGCGTGAGAGTGTAGTATTCATCGATGAATTTGTACTCGATTTGCCAATTTACCTTTCCACTACTACACTAGACGCATGTACAGAGACAGGAAATATATAAACAATCATTCCAGAACAATTGTTGACGGAAAAGATTATAGGAAAAGTAGACAACACAGAATATTAGAAAATGTAGTTTCGTGAAGAAACATATGTCTTATCATTTAGCTCACAAAACAACAAAGTCCAGTCAACTTTTGTCCAAATACGACTATTTCTTTGATTTCCTTGTTGATCTTGAGGCTGTTGACATCTTTGTTGACACACTGGTCCATCGAGTTACCTCCATTTAAACCATATTGCTTTGTAAGCAATTTGCAATCATGGGGTTTGCATTTGTAATTTCGGTTAAGACTACTAGCTGACCTGCACAATTTCTTGCATGGATTGCAAATGAAATCGAACTCGACATAATAGAGATATATTACATTGTTGTTGAAAAGTATATGTACCTACATTATGAAATGGTGCTAGCATATTTTCCTGTTAGGATAGTGGTATTCTGCACGCAGTAAACAGCCTGTTTTAGTTTTACATGTTCAAATCTTGTTCTTGTTCTTCTTCCATACGTCGTCTCCCTTCAGGACGTTAGTAAACAGGGATCTCCACAGTTAGCTGTCATTTATAGCTCTTAATAAATTTTGTCTCTCTGCCATTTCTACAAAACTCGGTCCTGCCATCCATTTTCTTCAAGCTTGTTAAGTAGTCTATGCGTTGTTTTCCAATGTGTACTGTCTGCTATCAACACTGTGACATAATTATATATTATATTGTTAAAATTGTAGCCGTTCCTAATGAATCTTTGTAGGGATTTTTATTCTCTAGGAACCGCCTCATTTTTAGATTGAATAAGTCTGGTGAGAGAGACACATCCTTGTTTTAACCCCCTTTCTATTTTTCATAGATACTGAATGTATTTTCTATATATTTGCAGGCTTTTTGATGGCCTTATAATTTCTCGATTACCCTAATATATCTCCTAATGTAACCTCGCAATTCTTAACAATTATTTGTGACGTACCTAACTAAACACCTTTGCATAATCAATCGTGTCTTTCACAAAGACGTTATTACCAGTCACCAGAATTGTCTTTCAAATATAATTACAAGAATATTTTAAACACACTATATTTAGTATTTCTGAGGTTACCGATAACATTTTTGTCGAGATTTACAAACTCTACGTTTCGTTTAATTTCGTAAACCAGTCGGTGAAATTTTAATAAATGGAACATACTTTGACAACTTCCTACATCGCGGTTTATTAATTTTTAAATTTAATATAATTTTATAAAATTCAAGGTAAAAATTATTTTTAAAGAAAATTTGTTATTTTAATTATTATTATTATATATATATATATATATATATATATATATATATATATATATATATATATATATAGGGAGTATTTTTGTATCTTAAATAATACAACTTGTATTTTTGCAAAGATTAAAATAAATAATGAAAAATCACTGTACTAAGCTACGCATGTTGATAAAACCAACTGTAATTTGTAACCCCTTATCTGTTTGTAACTCACTCCAAAATTTGGTTTCAATCGATCAGGGTATGGCCATTTTAAAGGGTTTGACAAAGACACGGACTCACGAAGTCAAAGAATTGTATACATGTACAAATAGATAAACGCTTGTTGGAAATTAATATAAGATCGGATTTCGATATAATAGTAGCAGCCTGTACGTTTGGTTTCAGTCTTTGTAAATTGATGTTTCACAGATTTCTGTGTAGTTGTAGCCCTATGCCAAACAAAGCTGGGTAAATCACTTGAACTAGACGCATTACAATTTTCACAGTATTATTAGTACGCGGATATATAAATGCAAATGCAATATAACCAGTAGGGCCAATAAAATAACACTTGGATTAGAAGTTACTGCAGAAGATGAAATGAAAAAATATAACAGAAAAATAAAAGTAGAGAAAATCGAAAATTGTCGATTTTTCTCTATTTCCTTAAGGCAAATAGCAATTAAAAATGCTATTGATTTTTGATGGTTCACATCGCTGGACAGGCCTCGATTTTATGCTTCCTTCTAAGGTGATTTGATTTGCACGGTTACGACGTGATTAGACATAGCGGGCATTCAATAATAAATTCCCTAGGAATTAAATAATAGATATTTACTAAAGCAGTTTTTTTCATCATGTTTTATATTTGGTATATATTAACGTAATAGCAACATTCAATAATGTTCGTCATGCTTTACAGAATGGTCAGGCGGAAATCGGTCACATTCAGAAATTGAAGGTAATACCAAATATAAATTATGATAGTAATTATCTAAGAATATATATAATAAATTATATATATATATATATATATATATATATATATATATATATATATATATATATATGCATATATATCGGTGTGTAAAGAAAAGGAATGGATTTTTATTTACTAATCCAACTGACTTTCCTTACTAATTCGTCTGGATACCGTGCTTGAAGCTAATGACGATTATATATATATATATATATATATATATATATATATATATATATATATATATATATAGTGTTATCTTTGTTAAAATGATATATATATATTATATTCATGTTTATATATATATATATATATATATATATATGTGTGTGTGTGTGTGTGTGTGTGCGCGTGGCCCGCGCGTGGATATATATATATATGTATATATAGCTCACGGCCATATTGTGTTAAAATACGACCAAATATCGTCACTGGATTCTTCTGTATCCTTGCCAATTTTACTAAAGTTTATTATTATATGGCCATACCCAGATCAACGCCATTAAAAAAAAAGTCGCAGATCGCTTGGAGATACCAAGTGCCGTCAGATTGGATTCTCGGGTGGGGTATAACTTTTAACGGCTTGGAATGAAACAGTGTTGAGCCGAGTCCATTGCAATCACTTACCCGTAAACAACCTTGGAGAAGTAAGAATTCAACTATTTTCCCCCAGCTGAGGTTTAAATTTCAAAACTGGGACCAAATTAACCAGACTGAGTAGGAATCTCTGAACTCATATGAACTTAGAGAGGATTGACAAATTAAGAATGAAATGGTTATAAGAGACAACAGCCACACTGCTTATGTAAGTAAAGATATTACTGTTTTTAGAACGTCTCGAATTGTAGCATCAACTGTCATACGATAAAAAGGGCAACAGTGCATGGAGCTATAGAGACATAATGCACTACAGTGCACGGGTAACTTTTTCTTAAGCGTTTTCCCGCAAAGCAAGGCGGGAAGCCACTAGCAAGCATGGGGTTACAAATAGTTGGTGCGAGAGCAAA
>CAHIKZ030000353.1:345000-365000 GCA_903632075.3 Acanthosepion pharaonis
GTTTATCATAACAATGCTATATGGTAATTAATGCCAGACATATTACTCATAGATAATGAAGATACTTGATCTGCGGTTCTACAGAAGCATGATGAGAATACCATGTACAGGATAATTGGAACGAAAATGACACTTATAATTTGAATCAAAATGAAGCCGGTGAAGTCTTGGGAAAACAATGAGAAAAGAGGGCTTTTTATATATTTTATGATATTATAGAACATACAGGACGTAATTAAGTCGATAGGGAAAACAGCGAGCAGATAGAGAAAGAAACAGCGAGTGACATATCAAATGGGTTTATCGGACTGAACAGCTGAATAGGAGCAAGGATTAATAAGGGGAAACATTTCTTATAACTACAAACGATAGGAAGTTGTGAAGAGCAATGGTTGCTCAGGCCCACAAAAGACATACCCCAAAAAGAAGAAGTCGTTAAAATTCAATACTTTTGTTCTAAACGAGTGTGTAGGTGTTCGAAGAGACACGGTCTCCATAAAAAAAAATAACAAGAAAAAATCCCTAAAATGTACGTAACTATTATGATGAATCAGAGAAAGTTATAAGACATTTTCGATAAGGCCTCATGCTGTTGTGAGAATATATGGGGAAAAAAACTCAAAACGGAGATCTGTCCAATGTTAACCCCTTGAGATTTGGTTATTTTCTTTATTTTTTTATTTTTTATTTTTGCAAAATGTTAGTGAGAAATGACACATTTCCCTTGGGAATCCTATCTACTTACAGTGTGAAAATGAGATGCCATAGGAGTGAGATATCTTCTCCGCTGCACAACAAAAGAAAGAAAAAAAATTCACTGCATTTACTATGTTCGTCACTGTCCCCGAATTGTTTTGAATCACAAGCCGATTCATAATAATAAGACAGTGAACGTAAAAATAAATGCCAGTACATCAAAAAAATATTCCAACTTTTCAAGTATCAGGATATTTACTCAGAGCTGATTAAATCATTTCTAATCTCTATCGGAAATCTAGCGTATGTGAATTTGTCAGCAGTTTTATTATTCTTCTGCAATTATTAGCTGTATTATTTATCAGCAATATCCGTTGGATCACGTGCGTATCATAAGATTATTGAAAAAAATTTGATTCAAAACTTAAACTACTGAGATGAAAAATGTTTTTCATTAAGCACATTACCATCCTGACATTTCTTTTTAGTTCTTAGTATTTTCTGGCTTTTTGCTATCCTTCCTCGTTCGTAGTTCTGCCAACCATTAAACAAGCATGTTACGGTGGGTGACATCGTTTGCCAGTCTTGCCCTCTCCATATCCAGCGAGTGTCACATTTTATGAACCGTCTTTCGTCATGTCAATTGTCTCTCATTCTAATATATCTCTTTTGTTTCTATTTTCCTTAAAACCTCTTCGGGACACCCGTCTTATTCATGACATCCTTCAGTAGAATGACATTTATGTGGTCTCAAGTCGCTTCTTCATCTGTGGAAAGGTTGTCCGGCCTTCGCTGTCTTTTAAAAAGACCGACACAACAGCTTTTTCTATGTTTCTATCTTTTTGATAATACTTTAATCAGTTTTGCAAGCCATCTTTAACGATTCCAATAGGCCTTAACATTTCGGCATCAGATTTCTCGTCCTCTTAAAACATTCCCTCAATATTCAAATATTTGTATTTGCTAGATTCTTACTTCTCTTATTCGAAGATCGAATCTTGAGATCATCATCTTTCTCCCAAGCATACCATCTATCTTCTTACAATTCATGTCTAGTGATTTTTTTCTCAAATTTTTGTAATAATTCCACCCCAAGATATACAATAAAGCCACTAAGACGCAAGAGGTTATTGAGTGATAGAGAATATACGAAAAACTACTATTAAGGAGAGATGACCATAAAGAATAATAATTAAGAAGACAGAAGATAGCGATTGACATTGCATTTAAATTTTTTTGAAAATCAACTTTGACTAGGAGGCAAGAAGTCGGAAGAGAGTTCCACAAGTGAGAAGTGCGATTGAAGAAGATATTAGCATAGAACTTACGGTTATATCTAAATATTTCAACTGTAAATTCATGAAACCTTGCAACCGAAACTAGTACTGCGCTAAAATTCAAAAAGTCTGAATGACATAGAGGAACGTTCATCAGACCAATTATCATGATAGTATTTATAGAAAGGACACAGTGAAGCTACATTACAGCGAGCAGGGGTGGACTAAATCCGAGATCCCAAGTCCATTTTTCTCAATGTCTTTTACTACGTTATGTCGGAGTTCCTTTAACTTTCCTTTCTGTGTCTGCTATCAACACTGTGGCATCTGCATATCTTATGTTGATAAGATTGTGTCCACAAATAATTAATCTTGGTAAGAATTCTAGTTCTATCAGGATCATCTCACTGTAAAGGATGAATAAATCTGGTGATAAGAAACAATGTTGTCTTACGTCTCTTTCTATCCATATAAAGGTGGTTTGCAACCAGCCTAAGCTTGATTTTTATATATTTGAACTACGATTCAATCAGTTTTGTCCCATGCGTGATACACGAATAGGCGATCATGTATCTTTCGATACATGACTGACAGCGCAATTAGACTGGAAACAGGAGAAGAACAATTAAAGACAAACGGGCAAGGCATGCAATATTCCTTTTCAAAATGATCTAAGAAATAGCGATGTAAATGTAGAGAGATGTATATGTTTGTTTAATAGATTATGCAAAAGCGTTTATAGCGTTCGTCACAAATATCTGGTGGAAGTGTTCAGTCATTTATATGACATGCGTGATACACGCTTAGGCGATCATGCATCTTTCGATACATGACTGACGAGGCATATTTTTCCCGCCGTTCGTTGCCATTTTTTCTGTGGTAGACCAGTTGTCATCCAAGGCTATAGAAACCGATCTGTCCTGCTATTTAGCTATAGCTGGGGGGTGAGAAGAAGAGGATTCATACCTTTCCCAATGGTATTAGTACGCAAGTGAATGGATTTGAACTCAGATATGCGATTCGTCAATCCGAGGCGCTATCCATTACTCCACCTTTTATATTGATATTACACGTTGCTTTCTCTAGGGTTTAGATTTAGAGTAATCTCTCATCTAGAATAGCACTAGCCAATGTTTGAGTACATAGTATTTCCCGCTTTTTAACTCATAAATGGTATAAGAAATGGATTTTTACTTTATCAATTAGTGAAAACATAGACGCAACAGACGAGGACGGGATTTGAACTCAGCACGCCGATTGTGAATTTTGTGCCAATAGAAGTTATTATTAGTGTTTATTATTTTTAAAGAAATAGCGTTTATTGGAGGTTTCAATATAGAAAAAGCTGGGTTACTCAAGAGATATTAATTATCATGAGTTAGAGATACATGGGCGTTTCCTTGGGTAAGAATTGCTTTTAGGGTATGTGCCTATATTGCTGCGAGAGGGATAATGAGAGGGGAGAGTGAGGTAGGGAGGGAGAGGGAGTGTGTGTGTGTATACCCACGTGTGTGTGTGTGTGTGTGTTTCGTTCGTGTGCCGGTGCATGTTTGCGTGACGTCCGTGTGCTACTTAAGCGCATGGACATTCTCTGGAAGACAGATGCGCAATCAATTATTGGCATGACGGAATTCCGTCCTTTGTAGAGGACGATGCGCAAACGACTTTTGTCTGCAAATAGAGACGGGTCAAAAGGAACGTTAATTAATCTCTGATAGCTCGGCCAATGATTGTCCAACTCCGACCGCTTGATCTCCGCCTCTTGTAAACACAGATCAAGAGGCCAATAAAGAAACGATCAATCGTAACTTCCACAGACACTACTACGATTCTCTAATTATCCGCGGCTAACAGTAATCATAAGTTTGACGACGAGGCCAATATATAAACTTTGCCTCTTTGATGCACTCCATGCAAGATTTATGAAGAAAAGGTCAATTAACAAATTACTATTGTTATCAACACCATCAACTGAACATCCGACAATGTTAGCAAAAGCTGTTATGGATACTTTCTATTTAAAGTATTTATAAATGAAAATTAGTTTACACTGTGTCGAAATACCGCACGTCTATCAACGATTATTCCATACAGAAAAAATTAGATAATATCAGTTATTTTTTTATTAGGCTAGGGAATCTAACATTTCAGCTCTTGCTTGGACATCCAATGTAAAATGTGTGTTCTTTTTTTCATTCTTTTTAATTTTTATAATACAGATATCAGTATATGTGAGATATGAATATACCTTATAATAATAATCATAATAATAATGATAATTATTATTATTATTATTATTATTATTG
Source organism: Acanthosepion pharaonis (assembly GCA_903632075.3). Lineage (NCBI taxonomy): Eukaryota > Metazoa > Mollusca > Cephalopoda > Sepiida > Sepiidae > Acanthosepion > Acanthosepion pharaonis. The sequence goes on from CAHIKZ030000353.1 coordinate 349,280, forward strand.
TTGTTATTTTTATTTTCTTTGATTTCTGGCGTTTACACATTTCTTTCTGGGTCCCGCCCAGGGACCTAAAGTTAGAAATGACGTCATGACACTTTACACTGACAAAAAAAAAAATTAAATTACATAGATAAAGCCGTTCGTAAGGTGTGGGCTGTACTTGTCAGAACAATTTGTATCTCCTTGAGGCATGGACTTCCAGGAATCCCTTCAATTAGTCTACTGCAATCTTTTCCAAATAGTCCTAGGGCTCCAACTACAACAGGAATTGTTGATGTTCCCATATGCCACATTTTCGAGATTTCTATTTCAAGGTCCTTGTACTTTGACAACTTTTTGAATATCTTCAAAGATTCATTGCAGTCAGCAGGGACTGCCATATCAATAAGGAGACACCGTTTTTGTTTGTGGTCTTTAATAACAATATCTGGCCGATTGGTCTTGATTGTTCTGTCAGTGTGTATTGTGTAATCCCATAGAATTGTAACAGGTCCTATCACCGTAACCGGGTCTGGGTGGTGTTCATACCAGTTTCTTTCAGTTTCCTTCCCGTAGAAGTTGCAGATTTTCCAGTGCAGATATTGGCCCACTCTGTCATGTCGGGTTTTATATTCAGTGGGTGCCAACACCGTACAACCTGATACAAGATGATCAATCGTTTCTGGATATTTATCACAGAATCTGCATTTTGGGCTGACACAATATTTTAGTATATGTGCTTGATAATTCCTAGTTAGCAAGCATTGGTCCTGCGCAGCAAGGATAAAACCTTCAGTTTCCGCTTTAAACCCTGCACTACGTAGCCACTGATGGGTGGGCCGGGTTTTGTCTACGTCAGCTTGTTTGGTACGGGCAGAGTATTGGCCATGAAGCGGTTTATCTTGCCATCGCTTCTGTAACTGGTCGGTTGCTTTCGTCTTTGCTCTCTTTTTTAGGTATTTTGCAGTTTCAGCCGGTGTATTGTGCTGTAGTTGCATCTCTACGCCTATTTGAAACTCCATTTTGAATTTGTTGGCTTCTTTCATTACGGAGTAAAGACGCTTACTACTTTCATGTTCCTTGACGCATACCATCATCCAGTCTTCTGTAGTTTCCAAATATCTTTGTAGGCCAATTGTTGAAGTTTTGTAGGACAGTTCTAGTTGAACTAATCCTCTGCCTCTTTCGGATCTGGGCACATACAGACGATCGACATCAGCTTTTGGATGATGCATGCGATAGCAAGTGAGAAGCTTTCTCGTTTTGGCGTCCATTCGCTTAATTAAAGTAGTATTGCACCACAGGGACAGCCAATGTGTTTATGGCTGATATCCTGTTTTTTGAGTTTAGCTCAGTATTTAGTACAAGACGTACACGCCTGTAGTACTCTTTTCTTATTTTTCCTTCATTTGCAGGTGTTGTATGCCATCGCCTTCGCTAATTCCTAGGTACTTTAAGCTTCACCATACTCCAGTTCCCTAATCTTTGTGACAAAATCTAAATCTATTAATGGTGTTTCTGTAATTCTACCTTTCTTGAAAGTTACTTTTGCACATCTATCTTATCCGAAGTCCATACCTATGTCGCCACTGAAGTATTTTACAATATTGAGGAGGCCTTTCAACTCATTGTCGTCTTTGGCAAAGAGTTTGTGATCATCCATGTAGAGTAGGTGATTGAATATTTTCTTATTTATTTTGTAACCATAGCTACTGTTGTTCAGTTCATGTGTAAGAGGGATTAAGGATAAACCAAACAGAAGGGGTGACAGAGAGTCTCCTTGAAAGATTCCACGTCGGATATTCAGACGGTTGGATATGGCAGTGCCCCCGGTGTGACTAAGGTATAGTTTGGTGTTCCACATTCCCATGCTGTGCTTAAGGAAATTTAATACCACAGGGGAGACTTTGTACATTTCCAAAGTCTTAAGGATTCAAGAATGTGGAACACTATCAAAGGCTTTACGATAATCAATCCACGCTGCACTTAGATTCCTGCGTCGTCTCCTACAATTTTCCAGGATCATTTTATTTATCAGAAGTTGATCTTTGCAGCCATATGAACCTCTTCTGCATCCCTTCTGTTCCAGCGGGAAAATGCTGTTTGTTTCCAGAAAGGAATAAGTACGGTTCTTCAGTACAGACGTGATCAACTTATACGTTGTGGAGAGACATGTTATCGGTCTATAATTTTTCGGGTCGTCTTTTTCAGTTGTTTTTGGTATGAGGTGTGTAATACCTTCAGTAATCCATTCCGGGATTTTATTGGGATTATTTACAAGCGTTGATAATGTTTTTGCAAGAATTTCATTGGTAGATGTGAGATGATACAACCAGAAATTGGGTAACTTGTCATTTCCTGGGGATTTCCATTTTTGGGATTTCGTTAGAGCTTGCCTAACATCATCTGTGGATATATTTCCCCATTCTTGCAAAGGTGTATCCAGCATTCGTTCTTCTTCACGCCGTATCCATTCTGCATTTGGGTTATATTCCTTTGGGCTGCTCCAGATATTTTCCCAAAATGTGTGTACATTATCAATCGATGGTGGCTTTTCGACATGTATAGGTGTTTTTCCAATTTCCCTGGAAAATTTCATAAGATCTGTTCGGAATATTTTATTTTGGCGATAGAACCTACAACGTTTTTCGTATCTTCTTGTTCTCTGCGCCTTTAGCTGAAGTTTCTGCTCCAGCATTTCCTTGATTGATGGAATATCAATTAGGAATCTAATGTTATATTTCCGCTTGATCTTTTTGAATTTACGTGTGGAAAATTTCCTCTTATTTCTGGCGTGTACACATTTCTTTCCGGGCCCCGCTCAGAGACCTAAGGTTAGAAATGGCATCATGACACTTTCCACTGACAAAAAAATTACATAGATAAAGCCCTTCCAAAAGTTTGGGCTGTACTTGTGAGAACAATTTTTTTTTATTTCTTTGAGGCTTGGACTTCCAGGAATCCCTTAAATTTGTCTACTGGAATCTTTTCCAACCAATATTAGGGCTCCAACTACAACAGGTATTGTTGATGTTCCCATGTGCCACGTTTTTGAGATTTCTATTTCAAAGTCCTTACATTTTGAGAGCTTTTTTAAATATCTTCAAAGATACATTGCAGCCTGCAGGTACTGCCATATCAATAAGGAGGCCCTTTTTTTAGTTTTTGGTCTCTAATAACAATGTCTGGGCAGTTGACTTTGATTGTTCTCTCAGTGTGTATTTTATAGTCCCATAGAATTGTAATAGGTCCTATCTCCGTAACCGGGTCTGAATGGTGTTCATACCAGTTTCTTCTAATTTCCTTCCCGTAGAAATTGCAAATTTTCCTGTGCAGATATTGGCCCATTCTGTCATGCCGGGTTTTATATTCAGTGGGTGCCAATATCGTGCAACTTGATACAAGATGATAAATTGTTTCTGGATATTTATCACAGAATTTGCATTTTGTGCTAACACAATATTTTGTTATTATTATTATTATTATTATTATTAATAATAATATAAGAATGTCCAAATTAACTCTCCTCAAGAATATTTTCATAATTTTAAATGTTTTAAGATGATCTTGGATGAGATTGAAATTACTTGGGAAAATAAAACAAATGACTAAAACTACAGCACCTTTCTTAACCAGTTTAAAACCACACTAGGAAGTTAATCCGAGAATTTGAGAGTATTAAAAAATAGACATTAAATCGAGATTATTCAAACCAAAATGTTTGAATGAAGATATTTCTGCCTCAATACACACACACGTATATATATATATATATATATATATATATATATATATATATATATATATATATATATATATATATATATATATATAATAAAAGACTCAAACATTAATATTCCATGGCTATAATAAATGTAATAAATTATAACCATGAAATATTAGTGTTTGAGCCTTTTTTATATTATATTCTTACTCTGTCCTGGACATTGAGTTCTACCTGGATTCTATCCTCTCTCTCTCTCTCTGTATATATATATATATATATATATATATATATATATATATATGTGTGTGTGTGTGTGTGTGTGTGTGTGTGTGTGTGTGTGTGTGTGTGTAGCAGTAAGAATTTTCAAATAGCAAAGTTCTAGTCAGAAACTCTAGGCCTTGCAGCATTTCATCCACTATGTTTTTAATATGTTCTTCAACTCACTTGTACTCATTTGCAAAGAAGTTTTGCATTCCTATTTTTGCTGGATGGTGTCTTGGTCATCAGTGCCTGTATACTCTTGTTGCATCTTCTCTCTCGTCTTCTGCCGGCCGGACGTCGCGAAATCTTTTTGGATCCAGAAATGAAAACACCAACAACGATAATATTAAACTAGGTATTTTATTAATGTCGTCGAGGACTTCATTTTCTAACTCAATGGGGAGTCGTTTTAGACACGAAAGAAAGAACCTCTACACTATTTGTTATGTAAGAATCACCTCCTTGAAAAACCGTTCGGTATATATTTCCTTTCCCACGCCCGTTCAGCCAATCATAATCGACATCCTTATTTTGGCTTCCATCTGGCCTCGAAAGTCAAGTTCATGAAGTCCAAGCAGACATACACTCCCTCTAAAAAGTAATAGTTTGCTAAACTATTATTTAGCTCAAGGTCATAACAAAATTTGCGAAAGTACTTCAATCTATGGCACGATTTTCTATCGTTTTTTTCCTCCCGAATTCGCCTTTCTATTTCGCTGTGTTGGGGCTCATTTCAAAAATTGCGCACAATATGCGTTTACTGTTATATCTCTGCTAAAATCCTTTATCTATAAACTAAGTATAATGTATTTCAAAATATCAAAATCTACACATTTTCCGACTGTATCCAGTTACTTTGGATATCTCGAAGGCGTTTGGCTTGCTGCACTTTTTTACAAGTTGAAATATTATGTAATAGACGACCTTTTGATCTGATTCATTATCACATCACCAAATGAATGTTATCAGACTAACCACTCTTCTCGATTGTCTTGCGTTAATGCGGGTAAACCAAAGGGCTCTATACATGGACATACTAATTTCTAACTTTAATCAATGACCTCTGACGTCTGATGTCATCAGTTCTCGACACGATAAATGTTGATGACAAAACTGTTTAGACTTTATTAATTGCATGTCTAATTCGATCGATAATGTCATATTAGCAACTTGAAAAAAATATCGACCTACACTCTGTTGTTAACATGAGCTAAAAATTGATTTTTAATTTTAACGCTTCCAAAAGGAAACTGCTCTTTTTAATCGGAAAAGTTAAAGTTTTTTTTTCTTTTTTTTTTCTTTTTTTTGCATTCCACTATCATAGCTGATGCTAACTTCCAGAAGAGAGATTCATTGTGCCTTATCGGGCTAATGTTTTCTGCTTGAATCAATTGATATTTCTGTTGCCAGAAAAGCTATTTTCTCGCCAGAATCTATCTTACATATTTATAATTCTGCATTCTTTTATGCCTATAAAGTTACTGCCATATCTGACCTGCTGCTATGTATTTATGTTTTGATAAATTACCAAGAAGAATCTGCAATATTATGCATCCTGATGTGGTATCTCGTTTTCAGTAACTTTTTCACCCCCATAACACAGCGTCCCTGTACCTAGTCTATAAATATTTTTACAGTGTTAATTGAGATTTCTACTTTGGTAGTTAGACTTTAGTACTAGATTGGCGGCAATGTGTCATTATTTTTCAGTTGAAATGCCTACAGGTAACTCTTTGTTCTATCCTTTTCTCGTACTTCTCGCTTGTTAAACACTCTTCCAGTTTTTTTTTTTTTTTGCTTTCCTGTCAATTTTGATCTTCAAAAAATGTTATGTTATTGTTTTCTTCTGGCTTAATTCCTGTTCATATTTTTTTAAAAAATAGATAGGTTTCAATGGCTGGCTAACATGGTTTTAAATCACATCTATATTTAGCAAGAGCTGCAGGAAATCTTTTTACTTAGTTTGATAAACAGAGTTACATGTAGCCAATGTATCGGATTTTCCTTTTTTCCCCCCTTTTTTTAACGAAGATCTTCAAGGGTTATTTATTTAGTTGATTGTTTTGCAATTCACTTGAAAAACAATCAACCTGCCTCTTCATATAAAGGGTCATATCTAGTGTTTGTAACGGATGTTTTAACAATTAAAAATGTGAATAAACTTTTTTGAACATTTCAATTATCATATTTCCGGCTTACAGGACGCATTTATTTCCTAAAAACACCCTGACAATTACGTTTGCGCCTTTCAAAACGATTGTAAGGCAACGTCCAGGCTCAAGTAATCTTGGACGGTCACCTAATTGCTTGATTGATATGGACGTGGATTTTGATGTTGAGTCATTACACTACAATGTTAGGTATCAACCTTTTATATGATTTAACCTCAGTACTTAGCTGTTACAAGTATTTCCAAGATTATAAACCTTCCTAAAACCGAGCCAAAATCTTAAATATGCTCGTTTACGAGAAAGGGCGGGTGACTTTCTGCTCTGGACTAGTATGTCACTGCCATACAAACAAAATCTGACGAGTGACTAATGTAAACAATACTTAGCACCAGTATGTGAGGGACACATGGCAAATTTGTTGTTGTATGAGAATAACTATTTTTTCTTAGAAATTTCTTGCCAGTATTAGGGTGCGTCTTCTAAGCCGGAAAATACGGTACCTATTGCAAGATTGATATTTCATTTAACACGATTTCTGATCAGTAATTTAACGTAAATATTTCCTCAATGGATTTTTAGTAAGTAATATAAATAAGAATATATCGGTTAAATATTTTATTTAAGACATTTCAAAATATGACCAGTATAGTAATAATAAGTACTTTAAACGTTATTATAGTAGATATCGGTATTTGAATTTATTTTTAATTTTATTTTAAACAGAGTTTATTACTTCTATCGTCCTGCGCATTAAAGAAATCATAATAAAGAAAATCTGCTTTCCGGGACGTCTATTTAAAATATGGGTATCCACTATAATTACGCTTGAAGTATTGGACTTTTCTTTTAATCAGTTCCTTCCAAGACAAGTCGATAATGCAACCAAAATATAAAAGACTAGTTGGAGTGAAAAGGAATGAAAATGCTTTAGAATGAAACCAGAAACACAATCCTAAACCGGAAGGAAGTGAGAAACCTCAACAATTTTTCAAAAGACCGGAGAGGATTGTGAGCCCGGCGATCGGCGAAGCTATGTAGTATCCATTAATTCTTCAAAAAGAATTTCAAATTTTGCAATAGCTCAATAAATCCTGGGTTCAATTCCTCCATTATGATTCATCATTTATTGAAACAAATCTTTAATATAGATATGAATACAATATGATTTTAACTCCTCAACAGATTAATAAAAAAATTGATGGCAAAATCATGACAAATCCTTTCTTATCAATCCGTGTAATACATGAGATTCGCTTGGATGTTCCCAGTCTTTTTCATCTGGACAAGCATTTCACACATGATTGGAGCTCAGATGGGCCTGACAAGCGTTTGTCCATTTACTTCCTTCATATTTCCCATCTTTATATTCCTTGTTTCTCATACTGACTTCATCATAGAAAATGTAATATGCTCCATGCTTCTAGCATATTTGATCTTATATATTAAGTTCTTTCAACTGAATGTTCAAAGTTAGGAAACGGCTATTTCCTAACACCATATAATGTTATCATTATATTCTCAAACTTAACAAATATCTTAAAAACGATGCATTCTTTTGTTTTGCAGATAAATTTCCAAATGGAGCCTGGCACTTGCCAGCAGGTGGAAAGCATTTCTATCCAGTCACCGTTGTTACCAGCGATTGCAAACATATACATGAAATTTTTTGAGATGTCTTTAGTTATGGCAGCAACAACCTTCCTCAGCTGATAATTTCATATTTCTGGCCTCACCAAGAAACTAAACAAATAATCTTGGACAATGTGAACAAAGGAAGAGCTTTGTTCAAAGTCACTATGTCAAAATAAAACAACATGAGTTCCGAGATATGCTAATAAATTGCAAAGGGAATGATTTCAAATCACCCGTATATCACAAGCTAATCTTCAGCAGAGAATACCTTAACATAAATTACGGCCGCTCATACGTGTAAAGAAAGTATCGTCTGATGCCCCAACACCTAGCAAATCATAAGTGGCCACCCAAATGCATATTAATATGACATGGTCAACTTGGAACCTATTCAGAATAACAACTACTCCACAAAAGTTATATCAACTTTTGCAGGTTTGAAGAGAAAGTTCTTTCTCCCTTACGTCAAGGACTTACCGGAAATTCAGATTCAGATCTGCGGTCCATAAAAGATCAAGACAATATTAAGATGCAGTTTGACCCTATAAAGCTATTTCTGCCAAGTCAAGCGTAAAAACTTGCATAGACAAAGAATACAAAGGTGAAATCAGTCGGTCTCTACAAGTGATCCTGGTTAAATTTTACAAAGTCGTAATTACAGTGGAGATAATGAAATTAGTCATGGCTGATCATGTATGGGAACAAATATATAGTCACAAACATCTGTAGAAAGAAGTCAAATTTCTAAGCAGAAAAGAACACTGAAGAATAAGACATTTGAATTAATAAGCTGTCTGTGGGACTCCTCAGTTTGCCTTGCACAAATTAATTAACATATTACAGTCAATCCTAGAACTGAAGAAGAGAAATGATGGAAAGGCTTCAACAGAAAGAAGAAGGATCAGCAGTAGTATCACTAGTAAGAAAAAAGAAATTGCGATAAATATAGACTAGACTGACAACAGAAAAATTGACAGCAACAGACAGGATAGAATAGCATTAGGATTAAGATTCTAGGCTCAGGATTTACCCACATATAAATATCTGTTGTGGTAGGATCTACCTAATTTGCATAGTGGAGTACCGACCATATAAATATGGTTGGTACCGGGAAGACGAGGGGAGGAATCAAGAGATTCAATCCAGAGACTCTGCTCGACTGCGACTAAGTCAACACATTCTCCAGGAACGGTCTTCCCAAGAATATACAAAAGACTATATGTAAATATTGTGTACACTTTCTTGTTTCAATACATTTTGTTCTAAGTACATTTTGTGTTGCATTATTATTCCATGCATTAGTCAAGTTTCAACAATATCCAAATGGATTAAGCTTTTGCTAGTGGTTTTAATGAGATCCAAATGAATTAATCCATGAACCCGATGATGTATACTAAATAGCAATAAGACGAGCAATAACTCAACACTGCTAAATAGTCTTGTAATCGAATATCCCACGCTCCCTATCGCCTATGTGGAATGACTATATCAGTAGATATATATATATATATATATATATATATATATATATATATATATATATATATATATATATATATACTGAGTAAAGGATATAGCTGTGTGTTTGCTATAGGAATTACTAGCCTCTTACCCGATTCCCTGTCTTTCAGTAGTGTATTTTCTTTTCCAATAAACCTCTGTAGCTTTCATCTACGCGTGTGTTGCTGTTCCTTCACTCGAGTACTGCATTTGTTTGTCTGTTACCTCTTTTAAGGATACAGCAAATATAAACATGACGTTATGTCTCTATAAATAGAAAGTAAAACGAGAAAACTCTACCCTCGTAGATAATATGTAAGGCTTGAATCGAAATTCCGTGAATATTACCCGGTTGAATAGCCACCGCTTGAAAAGAGCTGAGGAAAACGACGACCGAATGGTTATAAAAACGACAGGATAAATGACAACGTTGAATATAAATTAGAAATCAAGATTTACAATCTTTTAAAATATGAACGATAAAACTTTAATCGTCTGCCCTTGAAATACGCCACGCTGACGATTATATGAAGATACATGTAATATTTTACTTGCCTTGCCTTTCAAAGATTTCAAATGTAAAGCGTCTTGCAAATATTGCTTGGTTAATTTTGAACGAGAAATCAACAGAAAGATTGAAAACTTCATTAAAAAACGACACATAACAACCTGTTGCCACCAGTAAATAAATATTGATGTTTTTGTTGACTTGCTCTAAAATCCGAACAAACAATTTGACCTTCGCAATTTAATGTTGCTTTTCTTCCAACCGAAGATATTCAATTTGTCATAATTTAATTTATAATTTCCGATAACTGCATATTCTCCACTTGAACTTTGATTACTCAGCAGTACACTTAAAATATTTTTTTCTTTCTATCACTGCATGTTAATAATACTGAACAATTTTCCGTCGGAGGCTGCACGTTTAAAAAAGAAAATGTGTTTTATTTTATTGCTAATGCGTCTTGAATTTTTTTTAGAATTTTGCATTCAATATTAGAATTAGTTTTTTTTTTTTTTAGTTTACATTTCGCAAAGAGAAAAAAAGTTTACGATATTTTTATAAATAAACAGGTAAATGAGATACAAACTCAGACACAAATTTTCAGACATTCAAATAGGAGCCTTTTTATCTTTTTTTGTCTTGGCTTTTTGTTACAGGATCGTATGGTGAATTTGAAAAATATACAAGTTATTTTAAAAAAAATGGATAATGAATGGTAATTAAAACGTAAACAAATAATCACCCGTCGAAACTGTGAAGATCACAAATTGCTTTTGGGAGTAGTGAAATTTTTAATATGTTTAATTATGTAAGTAATAATATATATGGAACCACGTTGGAGATGTATATTGGATGTACTCGGAAGGTTTGTCTTTCCTTCTAAACGGAAAATAAAGAATTTGTGAAGAGAAATGGACTGAAATTTATCTTTTCTTCACATAACAGTCTGATATTAATATTTAACTTGGCGCTCAAACAGGTCGATTTCAGAAGATTATGTTTTATAGGAATCGGCCGAATATTTTGTTATCTGTCATCTCTCAAACCTGAAGCCGACAGCTAATACTTCAAACAGCATCCTGTATCATTTATGTTCCCATGTCATTTTGAAAATACACTAAATGTTCAGGTAAAGTTCATATCTATCTATGATGCCTTCCAGCAGAGGAATGTCCAAAAAGCAGTATCTATTTGTGAAAAGAGATTTCTCATAAGGTTAGTCTGTCTGGTTTTGACGAAATCCAAAATTAATGAAACTTTTGTCTTTGCCAAATCTCCATTTAAAGGAAAGATATATTTTGACATTTAGAAATTTTCTGAACGAACATCTTTTTATAAGGTCTCTCTTACAAATTAATTAATTGTTTTGTTTTTTACTAATTTTCACACAGTACAAGGCTCCAGAGCCAATCAAGCTAGTTACTGTATGCTGTTGTATGAATATAAGAGATGGAAAAAATGCCTTCCGTTAATGTTTTTTTGTCAAGTAATATTCAGTTTAATTAAAATTTACTGATTATCAAAAGAAAAAGAAAAAAAAAAGAAAAAAAAAGAAACTATTTCTCTTAATATTATCTTAGTGGGATCACTTACTTTTGCGCAGCACTATAGTTTGCTGATGACAATAAAGAGACATGTTTTGATATTGCGCCGGGGATGGCACCCGGCAGCGATATTTCGACGGAAATACTCGCAAGCGATATTGGGATGAACGCACATCAGAGATATTGCGACAGTCATCGATTGTCACCAGAGGATTAATGCTTAACAGGGACATTGCAACGAGGATGAACGCCAATCAGCGATCAATGGGCATGAATATTCATCAGCGATATTAGTACGGGGATGAAAGGTCTCCATCGATATAGCGACGGGGATGAACGCTCACCAACGATATTGAAACACGGGTGAATGATAACCAGCACTATTGCAACGAACATGAACGCTCACCAGTGATACCGTGACAGGAATGAACGGTCAACAGCGATTTTGTGATGGTAAGGAACGCACACCAGTGCTAATGCAACGGGGATAAACTCTAACCAGGGATATTGCGACGGGTATAAATGATCACCGGCGATATTGCGCCTGACATGAACGGTAACCATCGATATTGCTACATGGGTAAACGGACACGAAACAGGGGTTGCTAGCTTTGCTAGCATTACTTGGTAATCAGATTAATAAAAATGCAACTAAGAATCCAAGACCGGTTAGGTCTGGCGGTATTTATTTCTTGTTAAAGATTTCTTAAAACGCAAGGAACAAAGTCTGTCTTTTAGCATTTTAGTTTTCACTGTTATAGCTGTTCTTTGCAGTCTCATGAATCTTTTTTCAAAATTTGCGGGCATTTCTAAATGGTGTATTTTCTATGTAATCAGCGCTAAGACATTTGCATGATTCAAAGTGAATCTCTAAGTACAAAGCCGGTGGCTCTCTTAATGCGTTCTTTCTACCGTCAAATGTATCTTTAATGTTCATTTAAAAAATATGAATTGCAAAAATATGGATACAAAATTTTACCTGTGAATTATTATTCTGGTTTAAAAATATGGTATGCATTTTCGGAACATTTTCGAAACCATTTCTTCATTGTCGTGGTAAAACAGGCACAGGTGTATTTCTATTATTTCTGCTTTCATGTTAACATCCGTTATATTTTATTTAGGTTCTGAAAATATACAGGCAGATGAGAACTGCTGCTTCTACTTTTAAAAAATGTCGACAACTCTCCTTCTTTTAATATTAAACAAGGTGTATTCATTCGGTAAATCAGCTCGATTCCACATTTCATATTGCACTATATTCGCTTCGACATATTTTCTCTATAAATACATTCGCTTGTGCATATAACCAGTGCTTTGATTAATTCTATTTGCCTCGGACTTATTAAAAAGCGACCTTTGGGCACAATTTATCGATTTGATCATAAGATCTTAACCGAAAATATCAAAAATGGAAAAATAGCTGTTGCTTTTTTGTTTTTTTCCTTTCAGAATCTGCTAATATGAAAGGACGTATAGAGCTGTGCTCTTACATTTAAATATCAACAACTCAATGTCTTTTTCTCTTTGAATTCCCTGGATGAGAATTTACCATGATGTAATCATTTTTGTTATTCTTATCACAAATCTTCCGGCGTTAAATAAATAACGAGGAACAATGGCGGTGAGAGAGTAAAACATCACAGGAAGTTTTTCAGAAGCAGCAATAATAGAAAAGCGGCGGCAAAGGACTTCAAGCTAGACAGCAGTTAGACCGCAAATAGAAAAATTAAAATTAACGCTCCATTGTTTAGGTTTATGATTTGTCAAGGGACAATAGCTGAAAGAAATGAAGCGTTTTTCTTCTTGCATTTTGTGAAATATTAGTTTCGATTCAATTCCCCGGTCTGGTTAGTATAGACTCAGATATCAAGGATAAAGTGTAAGTAAATGAGATGTACTATAAAATAAAACGATTAAGCATTCATCTACATGGACAGTATAAGGAGATAATCTATCACGTATATTTTATAAATTCAGTTCGAAATATCCAGAAGTTAAGCTGGATCTACAAACAAACTGAAGAAGGCCTATGGACGCAACACCCGAAACCTTCTGAACATAACAACAAAGATGAGGATCTTTATTTGATAGTAATTAATGTCGCTATTTCTGTTTCCTTTAATATTGTAGATGTTGCATTCACTGGGAAAATCAAATCGATTCAAGATTTCATATTCCATTAGGTAGACTTCTATTCCTTCCCCTCTATAGGACATCCACTTATAAATGTCACCAGTGCCTTGATTAATTCTGTTCGCTTCATCGTTATTAAACAGCATTCGTTGGACAAACTTTATCGATTTGATCAGAAGATCGAAAGCGAAAGTGAAAGTATTAAAAATAAAACAGCAAAAACATCTCGACAATCAATTTCCCGCCATTCCAATATGGCTGACCTGAGTGTCAAACCACTGAACGTGGAAACCATTATTTCTGGGTCGTTCCTTACGGAAGCCAGTGATAAAGAAACGTTTATTACTTTGCTCTTCTGACGATGTAATAAAATGATATCTTAAATTAGAAAAGAGGGGAAAATATGGAATATTTTAAAATTTAATTTCAGGAGACTGATTCTAGCCTTCTATAAGGTACAAATGGTTTCTTTTTTTTTCTCAAATTTAATTCAAAAACTAAGTGTTGTCGCGTTTCTTGAACTTTAAGTCGAAGTTGACCTGTTTATCATAAACAAGTTTAATTTATTGTTGAAGAATAAATTGTTTAATTAAATGATGAAATTTTCCTGACTTTTAAAATTGTATGCTTTATAGGGATGTTTATTTACTTTGAACTGAATCGTAATTGGTCTAAGGAAACAAACTTACTGGGTGTGGCACAAGGTCAAAAGTGTGAATTAGCAACATCACTACTCACTCGTAATTGATCTATCGAGACAAGTATTCTAACCATTACGCGACGTCGAAGTTCCCAAATGCTTATCTAACCGAAGATTTGGTGTGGCACAAGGCCGAAAGTATGGAGTATCCAGTGAGGATCGAATTCACTGCACAATCGTAATTGATCTAATGAGACAATCCAAAGTGGCCAAATTGTATAATATTTGTTGTTTAGAAGCAAATCAATGTCATTTCATTGTATTGATTAGAGTTATTCTAACGATGAGAATTGAAAGTAACAATATTGTTAGGAAAGAATATTGTTTAGACGAAGTAGAATGTCTTAAAATATATCGATCTTGTTGCGTAAAGTACATGTTGACCTACAAACGTCGGTTGGACAAAATGTCGAACCGACAGAATGTCGAAAGGAGGAAAATGCAATGAAAAAGAACAACGAAGAGTAAACAGAGAAAACTATAATCCTTCAAAGATTAAAATAGCAAAATTCTACACAGATAGAATGCTTTATCTAAAAATAAAAATCCAACAAATTACCTGAGGTTTTCCTCTTTGTGAATTGTTCACTTGTTCGCTGTGACCCCATCAATTATCAGCTTTCAAACAGGCATTGTTTAACTGCTTTAATCTAATTCTTAATTTCCTTTTATTTCATTATATATATATTTTTTTTTAGATTTTACCGATTTCGCGACCTTGACTTAAAGTTTTTCCAAACATTTCATAATTTCCTTATATTAATCACATTCCAAGTCAAGATATAAATACAATGTCTTTCAAAAGTTCAATCTTTGGAAATTCTCATCTGTAGACAATTCTTTCGGTATTTGATCTGTCCAACATTTTTCACAACCATTTCTCCACCCTGAGGTTATTTCATATTTTTATATATTCTACGCTATCAGAGATATTTTGTTTGCCTTTGGCTTATCCTCATTGCAACAGTATCTTATTTTCATCCAAATAAACTAGCCACTTAAAAAATTTCTTAACCGGGCAAGCTGGCTGGCTTAGGCTGTGTAACAAATTTCATCTATGTAGTAAAGGTTCACAATATCAACTATAAGACCTATGTACATATAAAGTGTGTTCAACGAAATCAACACAGCATGGTGACTTTAAATTTCTATATACACATATGTATATTCAGTCATATGTACAAACACACACACACATATACATATATATTGAAGAAAAATTAGCAATCATCACCTATAAGAAACCTAAGAATTTATTAAATAAAAGATCCGAAATACTTAATAATTGTAGGCATAGGAGAGCCTGGTTATTAGAATGGTGCTTTGGGTTTTCTTCTTCTCTTTTTTTTCTTTTTGTCACGTGCTTTTATGTTTTTAATGGTTTTATCAATAAATACTGTTCCGCCATTTTCTTTTTTAGACAGTTTAACCTGAAGATCCGTTTTGGTGAAACCTACGTAGGTTTGCCTGGCTCGTTAGGATTTATTCTAATTTACCGCTCTACTTAGCGTATTGAGCCCTCTACGTTTTCGTTGTCTTTATACTCGCTTGGGTTTTTTCCTTGAA
>CAHIKZ030000353.1:372500-390000 GCA_903632075.3 Acanthosepion pharaonis
CTGTTATCTAATACCGCATCCGATGCATGCTGTTGGATGTTGGACAAACTCGTCACAGAAAAAGAAATCAGAAATGACAGAGATAGGTTTGTGCCGACGATTCCAGAGAATAGAATGGCGAGAGTAACAAGAAAGTTGCTCTCTCCATTCTCAGTTTGAGTATGAAATAAAGGAAATAGTTATTTCAAATAAGGAACCGTCCTGGGTATGACGATAAACTACGTCCAGCAGCAAGGCCTCTGATCAAGAGGTTTTGAGGAGCGTGGAACCACCTCTTAATTGCTGGTGTTCCCAGGTCCACTCTGACCCAGGGTGGTAGCATCTGTTAGTGTCCCAGATTTGGGCAAATAGTTAACACCCAAACTTGTGTAAAAATAGATTTTAATACCAGAAATAGTTTGTAATAAAAAAATTATTATCAGCAGTAATTTTTGAAGGAAAAATTATTATAACCAATACTTAAAAAAAAATGCCAGCAATTCAAACAGCTATACATTCTTTGGAAAAAAATATGACCAGCTATAGATTTCTTCAAGGAAAAATATTCCCAGAAATACATTTTAGAAGAAAAACATTACCAGCAAAAAAAAAAAAAAAAAATTCGGCATTAAATAACTCAGTGAGGTTGATATGCTGTAAAACAAAACAAAACAAATAAATCAAATAAGGAAGAGACAGCTGGGATTTTTGGAAAACGTAATGAAGAAAGTTGGTTAGGAGAATTTAGTACTCACACAACATAAAGAAAATAGGAACAGTGGGCAAACAACCAGTAGTTTTCTACTTAATACATTGTGCGAACAGATGACAAAACAAGGTATACGAGGATTAAGTGTCTCTAAGAAATTCTTTAAAGCAATAAAAGACATGGAATTGTGGATAGCAAGGAGAGCAGGCATAAAATAAAAGATGGGAGGATTTTTGAAAGAGTTTTATTGTCCTGTGTCGGATAAGCTTCTCCTGCTGCGCATAGGTAAACATTAGCCGATCAATCACTGTAACGTTGCCTCATTGACTATGGAGGTGTTTTTCAGAGTCATTCTTTAAGGAAGAATGATGAGATGGTTGATATACTACAAAAATATAATCGCTTTCTGTCTAAGTTGAAATGTTAGTAAGGTAATCAAGTTTATTTTCCAAAGGATATATCATATTTTTACCATTTCAATAAATCTTAATATTGATGCGAATTATTTAATATAGTTTTATTTTAATTCAATTAAATTTGTCTTGTTGCTGGCCTAAATTCGAATTACTTCATTAGTATTAATTTATATATATATATATATATATATATATATATATATATATATATATATATATATTAAGACATTTTTTTATATATATGTTCTTTTTTATAGATACAAGTAAATGCTCCATCTATAAAAAAAAAAACATATTTTTGCATCTATAAGAACGTATAAGCATAAATGTCTTAAAATAATTGTCGGACTTTGTCCATTTCATATATATATATATATATATATATATATATATATATATATATATATATATATATATAGAGAGAGAGAGAGAGAGAGAGAGATTGAGAGAGAGAGAGAGAATTATTTCATCAGTGACATGCACCTATATTTTACAAAAGAATGTACCTCATGTACATTTACAAATAAGGTGCCTCATTACACACACACACACACACACACACATATGATTTAAGGAAGAGTGATGAGATGTTTCATATACTACAAAAACATAAATAATCGCTTTCTGTCTAAGTTGAAATGTTATTAAGATAATCAAATTTATTTTCCAAAGGATAAATCATATTTATCGATCTGTGAATCACATCAAACTGAAATTTTAATATTATTTTTGGATGAGTGAATCGCTTTTTACACAACAACAGAAGAATTAGCTGTTTTAACTTAGACTAAAGGTAGTACATCAAATGTTACTTCTTAAGAGGAACTGATTATCTCGTACACATGTTGATACCGGATTAAATGATATATTGTAATCATGGCTCTCCACAATTATTGTCATATTTAGCTCTTAATAAATTTTGTCTGTTTGTTATCTCCCTGTCCATATTGCCTTCATTTTACAAGGTAACCAAAAAGCTGCTGTCCGTTTTTTGATTAGTCATTGAATGAAGTTGAAATATATACGAAATGCATGTAGCAATTGTTTTCAAATTCGGACAGACGGAAATAGGAGTATCAGACGTTATAAAAAACACCCGCCCGTCCATTAGTTATAATCCCGACAGCTGTGAGAAGGATGGAAGTGTCTAGAGATCTTGTTCGGAGCTGTTTGCTTTACGACTTCAAAGTGGGCTTATCAGCAGCTGCATCAAGTCGCCGCGTTTGGGGATAGTGCTGTGAATGAACGTAGTGCAAGGCGTTGGTTTCGAAAATTCAAGTCGGGAGATTTGTCTCTCCATGATGAGCCTCGCAGTGGACGACCCCAGGTCTTTAATGACGGAGTCCTGAAGGCGGCCATTGAAGAGCACAGTAGTCTAATATGTGGTGAACTTGCAAGACAGTTCAACGTTTCCGATGAAACAGACTTCACCTGCACCGCCTAGGTAAGACGTACAAACTGAGCAAGTGGGTTCCGCAAACGCTGTTGGAGGTCCACAAGGGACAACGAGTGGCAGCCTGCGTATCGCTGCTTTCTCGCCACCGTACCGCATCGTTATTCAATCGAGTGCTTACCCCTGATGAAAAGTGGGTTCTGTACGAAACTCTCAAGAGTTCCAGACATTGGTTGTCTCCTCAGGATGCTGTCCCTCACACCCCCAAACCGCCTATACACCCACGCAAGATTATGCTTTGTGTCTGGTGGACAGGTCGTCAAGTGGTTCATTATGAACTGCTACCAACGGGCCAAACGGTCACTGGAGACCAATACTCGCAGCAATTGAAACGTATGCAACAGGCATTGTGCCAGAAGGAACCAGCACTGGTGAATCGCAAAGGTGTGCTTTTACTCCATGACAACGTCAGGCCGCATGTCGCGCGAGTGGTCAGGGATACCATACAGCAACTTGGGTGGGAGACTTTGTGCCATCCACCTTATTCACCTGACCTTGCGCCATCCGATTACCACCTCTTCCACTCCCTGGATAATCATCTTCGTGGGAAATCCTTCACCAATGAAGCAGACTTGCGCAAAGCCCTCACGGACTTCTTTGCGTCAAAACCCACCGAGTTCTACCGCAAGGGCATTGAACAGCTGCAGACACGTTGGGAGAATGTGCTGGATGCCGATGGCGATTACTTCGAAGACTAAATATAAGTTACACATACTGTGAAGCGTTTTCTTTTTTTTTCCTTTAAAAACGGACAGAACTTTTTTGGTTACCTTGTAAATTTTGAGTATTAATTTTTTCAAGTCCTCCTTCTTTATTAAATGCCAGAGAAATTAAAACTCTCTCTTCCTGATGTTAAGCATAAATGTTCTTTTTTTTTCTATTTACCCTAAAACTTCACCGTTACTCACATGTTCGGTCCATTCTATTCTCAGTATCCTTCTGTAGCAACACATTTCTGTTAAAAATTTTGCACTGCTAATTTTATATATTTCAAAATACGGCAATAATTAAATTATCAATTATTAAATGTTTATTTTTTTAGTGGGGGAATTACAAGAAATTAACGGGAAATTATTGTTAAAATAGATATGTGTATTTAAACCATATCTCAGATTGCTTTTTTATCGGGACTTTTAACATTTTGATGACGGTCTTAACAGGATGAAAGCTACTTACATTTGTGTGATAGGCATACATCTGCTATGTATGAGAAATACTCGTTGTTAATTTAAAACTTTAAAATATTTCTATTGAAAATAGAAAGGAATTGCATCGGTATGTTGCAAATGACTGTTTACATAATTTGATTTTTTTAAAATTTAAACAACATTATAAATAGAAATTTTGTGATTTCACTTTGATAATGCTTGTTTCTTTCGTGTATAATGAACCAGACTTTATGTTATATCGCGTGCTAAAGGAATAAATACTTAACACCAGGTGGATAATAGAAGAAAGATTTATTGTAGACAACCAGTACAATATGAAATACGGTACAGTTATACACACAGGTCAATCTAGTAATGAGTGCCACTAATTGGAAGGTTGGATGTGCTTGCGTCTTCTCACTCTCACTCTTCCCCAAGTCTCTTGTAGACAGTTGACTTTATAGGTACTTACTACCTATAGTGTAATCATTCATGGGGGGGTTTATTCCATTACATCATTTATTTTATATAAACCTGTTTTTTTAGGATTAAGCTGAAAACAGATACTTTCAATAAGTTCGTGTAACTGAGATGATTTGAACATAGTAAGGAGACTAGTGTAGGATTGCAATTTAGTTGAAATGATTCGTTACTAATTTTCATTTTCACTCTATGAAGCTCTTTTGTTGGACATAGTCCTTCCTCGGATCTCGACATCTTTGTCGTTCATTTACTAGGCTCGAGCATTGAGGTAGGCGATGAGGTCGGTTACTGGTTATATCCAGTGACCTAGTTTCTTTCTTCCCTGCCGCTTACGCCCTTCCTTCAATCACCATCTTCAGTCACTGGCTATATCCAGTGACCTAGTTTTCCTTCTCCATCTTCTGTCACTGGTTATATCCCCCAGTGACCTAGTTTCTTGCTTCCCTGGGGCCTACGTCCTTCCTTCAATCGCCATCTTCAGTCACTGGTATTATCTTCTAGTGACCTAGTTTCTTGCTTCCCTGGCCTACGTCCTTCCTTCAATCGCAATCTCCAGTCTCCCAAAACCGATTCTTTTATTGTCCTTCCTTCACAATAAATACTTCTCGTTCTCTTTCACTTTTGGTAACCTTCTTGCGTTTTAATGAAATTATCTCCCTTTGCCCTTGTTTTTTTCTATCCATTTACATAACATTCCACTCACTCATTCCACCCTGCTTCTCTAGCCTTCAGAATATCCCGTGAGTGTTCGGTTTTCCAAGCCCCCTTATCTCATATTAAGCACAGGTAATTGTAACTATATTTTGGGGATTGCAAATATAACACGGATGTAATTCCTACGGTGCACTAATGGATAACGTCTCGGATTGAGGAATCGGAGAGCCGAGTTTGAATTCCAGTTACATTCGCTTACATGCTAAGACACTTGGGAAAGTTACGAATCCTCTTTTTCTCCCCACAACTCTGGGCAAATAGCAAAACAGACCGGGTTCTATAGCCTTTGATGGCAATTGGTCTACCGCAGAAAGAAATGGCAACCTACTGCTGGGAAAAATCTGCCTCGTCAGTCGTGTATTGGAAAATACTTGATCGCCTTTTCTTTTCATCTCATGCCCTTAGTTCGTTTAATATATACCCTTTCTTTTAATATATAGCCTTTCTTTTAATATATAGCCTTTCTTTTAATATATACCCTTTCTTTTAATATATAGCCTTTCTTTTCTCAACACCTATTATAGTTATCTTATTGCTGCGTGTTTAGTATCTTTATAACGTCTCCAAATTATTCATCGCTTTTAACATCGTCATTTTATATCCTTTTCCTCTTTAATTCATTTTTCATAATCTTTTCACCCCCCCTCTTTATATCAATTTCCCCCTTCATCTTTTCTGTTTAGATCATTTTCTACTTGATCACCTCACATTATATCTTTTCCTTCTTTATCTATTCTCATTATATCTTTTTCTTCTTTTTCCTATTCATCTCTTCTCTTATTTCTTTCTTTTACTCTTACTCTAATTTTTATATCGTCTTATACCTATTTCATCGCTTTTTAATCGTATTTCCCTTCGTCTCCTCTTTCTCACTCTACTCTCATTTCACTCGTACTTTCTTTCTTTCTATCTTTCTTTTTCTCTTTAGTTCTTTTCTGTATATCCTAATCGTCTTCAATTTACCATTATATATTCCCGTTACACCTTCATGCACTCATCGAATCTTCACTCATTCCAACCGGTCAGCAATTCATTTACGCAGACGTCACCGAAAAATTTGAAACGCAAAATTAATTTATTTCACCCCAAGCAATGCGGTAGTGCTTTTATACGCCAGGGGTTACTGGGTGTGGATGAGAATAAGAACATTTTAGTGAGGAGATTGGACACCAAAAGAATAAGATAATGGAGGCATAAAATGGCGACTGACGTAGCATTTAATTTACTTAAGATTGTCGGTAGCAGAGAAGCAAGAAACAGGAAGCGGGTTCCAAATAGAGATTCCGGTTTGTTTTTGTTTGTTTTGTTTTACGGTATATCAACCTCAATGGGTTATTTAATGCCGAAAACATTTTTATTGCTGGTAATATTTTTTTCCAAAAATGTATTGCTGGTTATTTTTTTTTATTTTTCAAAAATGTATTGCTGGTAATATTTTTTTCTTTTCAAAAATGTATTACTTGTAATGCTTTTTTTTTTTTACAAAAACCTATTGCTGCTATAATTTTTTTCCAAAAATATATTGCTTGTATTAAAACCTATTTTTATACTTTCAAAGTGTTTTGACCCTTTTTGAGGGGTTAACTATTTGCACAAAGCTTGGACTCTGACAGGTGCTACCACCCTGATTCAGTGTGGATCTGGGAACACCAACAATTAAGAGGTGGTTTCACGGTCCTCAAAACCTGATCAAAGGCCTTGCTGTCGGATGTAGTTTATCGTCTTACCCAGAACATAGACATTACGTTTTCATCTATTTTTAATGTTGAGAAATGTTTCACGCTTTTCTATCCCTCGATATTTTAATTTCTCGCTTCATTGCACTCCGTTCTACGTCACCCATTTTTATATTTCCCATATTTTATAATCCTTCGTTTTTACACCCTTTTACCTTTAAATCTCTTTTGGCATCACAATTTTTTATAACCTCCTTGTTTGCATTTCTCATTTATACATCCAACCTTTTTACATCCCCCACTTTTTGTTGTAACATACGTACGGACGATAATGTGTAGGTCCCTATTCCCATTAATTCAGTAGTGATTACGGTATGTGAGAGTCTGCCAGCCCACAGTTGGAGATTCGTCTCCAGCCGGGCTATTTAAGTTCTCTGCCTCCGCGAAGAGAGCATCCCCAGACAGGGCTATGCCGAAGGGCAGTGTCTCGTCTCGGGAAATAGCTAACCGACCACGTTTTATACGGGGGCTACGGGGAATATTAGGCTGAGCCTACAGCTCGGGAACTCCACATTAAATTTTTGCCTTGTGCTACATCTGATTGCGTGGAGCAGGTAGTAGATATTGTCTGCGGTCTGCCGTTGATGATTTGTCTTCATGTGGGATGGTTAAACTGTCTGCTTCCGAGCAGAGGGCATCCACAGACTTGGCTGTGTCGAAGAGCAGAGGTTTGTCTAAGGAATCAGCTACCCTATCCTGTTTTATACGAGGTCTACGTGGAATTTTTTGCTGAGCATACGGGCTCGGGAACTCCACATTAAACTCGGCCTGGGCCCACAACTGACTGCGTGGGGAAGTTGGTAGATACCTTCTCCGGTCTGCAGTTGGAGATTCATTATGGAATTCACTTGACTCACTTCTTCTTCGCGCCGTTGGTGAATCTTATATGCGTTGTTCTTGTCCTAAGTATTATCATGCATTACCAACCTTCATGCGATTATCCTATTTAGTAACCTTCCCTGGGTTACAACATTTTTACATTCCCTTTTTTCAGACATTTGATTTACTCCGCATTTTTTTTAATCGATTCACTCTAAGCAAGTCGCGAAACCACAAGTACGGAAGGGGTTACAGAAGATTTGGAGCAAGATCAGATAGGAGTGATAGAGGAAATGATGAGGAGAAGGATAGTGGATAGATCAAAGCTGGAGATATCGATTGACATTACATTTGAATAGCTGTCAACAGGGAAACAGGAATAGGGAAGGGAGTTCCACAGACGAGAGGTCCGAGATATGAAGCTATTGGATTAGAAGAGACAGCTACATTTAACAGTTTCAACAGTGAAAATGTGAGAGCGGGATGCCAGTCTCGTAGAACGCTTGGATTCATGAATTCTGGGAACCAGCGAAAGCAGCTCATCGGAGCAATTTCCATGAAAGTATTTGTTAAAAAGACAGAGAGCGAATGCAGACGAGATGCCAGATCAGGGCCAATTGCATTGCATATCCGTCTCTAGATCTTATCAAGAACCGCGAGGCAAACAAAAGGGGCTCCAGACCATATATAGCAGCAATACTCCATGCAAGGGCAAATGGTTGATTTGTAGATTTGAAGGAACGATTCCGGGGAGAAAAATTTCCGGATGCGGCACAGGAAGCCAACTTTCCTTGCAGTGGACGAAACAATTGACTCAATGTATTTGTTCCATCTCAGGTTAGTAGTCAACGTGAGACCGAGCAGCCGCAGAGAGGTGTTCTCGGATTTACGTGCCTTCTCTTTTTACACACCTCATTTTTACATACCCTCGCCTTTTTACATCTATCATATATAAATACCCTGCCTTTTTACATTCCTTCATTTTTATATATCAGTCCTTATAGGTCTAACTGCCGTTTATTTCCTACACTTATACAATCCTTGCTTTTAGCATCTCCGAATTTTACTTGTTATCTCTCTCTCTCTCCTTCTCTGTACTTCCCACGGGTTGACATGACCTGCATTTTTACATCCTTCATATTTAGACTCTCAGACATTTTATACCTTATTTTTTATATATGCTTTTTACATCTTTTTCTCTTTTTTCCTTCCCAGCATTCATTCTTTATTGCCTCTTATGCCTATTCAACCTCTGTTACTTCGACATCGTGTCATCTCTTTTAAAGAAAACAAATCATAAAGTTTATTTCTTTTTTTACCACTTCTTCTAATCTAGCCACTTTTACTCATTTTTTTTATTTATATATCATTTAAGGTTCGTTACTATGGAAACACACAAAAAAACGCCTACACATTCCCTTTTCATATCGATTAGCACTGAGTGCATCGAGCGCGTTCGACCATTTCTTGTCAATCCTAAAAGCCTCTGCAGATGTCCGTTGAATATCCGGTCAAATCCCTCAGGATCTTCCTAAATAAGAGACAATTTTCTCCGAGAGAGGAGAATGTGAAGGCACATTAGCGTTTGGATTGAAACATGAATGGCATTAACTGTGATTTGTTCTTTAGAAGTGTTGCTGATTTACCAAATACCTGACAGACTTCAAGAGAAAAAAAAAAAAAACTTTATTTTATCACTTCCGAAAACGATTGCCTCCTGTCTTCTGACAAGTTTTCCTGCCGCAATCTAGCCATCAATGTCATACATGCTTGGGAAAATAGGTAACAGGTACATTGACATCAGGTAAAACGCGTGAGTTAGTGAAGTGCGTTATTTTGTGATTTCATTAGCACTGGCCATGAAAGGATTCACTGAATATTGTTTGAGTAGTATGTATATGTTCTTTTAGATTAAAAAGATATTGAAGGTAAAAGGTATGTTACAGCATAGGTGCCCATATCAATGCTTACTTCGAGCAGGAGGGTTGCGCCAAATTTAAAATCAATATTCGCAACATGCCTACTACTTGAACCAGAAAATAATTATCTCCATCAGTATATATATATATATATATATATATATATATATATATATATATATATATATATATAGTCATTTATTCTGGTGTCTTATCTGCAGAGGCCTTTAGGCCCTTGATAAGACACCAGAACTGTCTAAAACAAAATGGATATTTTTGTAATGATTCTATAATATTATTAACTTATAATTTTCCAATAAATAATTATATTTACTTTACTCTGTATTGAGCACTCTTTTAAGAATAATATTTGTTGGCTACAGGAATTTATTCCGTATACACCAATCCTATATTTGGTATATATATATATATATATATATATATATATATATATATATATATATATATATATATACGGAAAACGGAAAAATAAACGTAGGAAAAATATTCATTAAACTCACAGACAAACACTCCCGTCTATCTAGCATTCCCAATAAAATATTCATCGAAAAAACGGCAAAATAAAAGATACAAGAAAAAAATAACCAAAGAATCGCCCGCAAAAATCAAACCCACGTGTAACTGTAGAGCAAAAAACGAATACCCCCTAAAATGCAGTTGCTTGGAAAACAATGTTATATACCAAGCCATTGTAAAATCAGCAGTAACTGCAGGACACTGGAAAAAGAAAAACTACACACAAAAAAAATCCTTTGAAAATAATGAATACGCAAACAGTGCAATGCCTTCTAAACATATGTGTGCACAAAACACAAATCACATGAAAATTATCATGGAAAAGGGCATCAGTCTTCAACATAAATCCCAAAACTTTTAACTCTGTATGGAAGAGGAAATAGGTATAGTTACGATCTCCGACAAAAATTACTAAATAAATGATTAGGACGCTGACACGAAAACAAATCTTAATAAGTTAATTAAAATTCGAAAAAGAAAATAAAAAAATAAGTAAAATGAAATATAATAAATAAAAAATCTATAAGTAAAAAATTAAATAAATAATAAACAAATTAAGAAACTGCAGACATAAACACATGTGGCATGAAAATAGTCAAAAGCAAATAAGAAAGAAATCAATAATAAATAATAAGTTAAAAAGTTAACAAACAACTCTATAAAATACGTACATAGAATTGCATTCGGATCCAGAATTATTTGAACCCAATTAACTCATAAAATATTTTGAAATATAACAGTTACCGCCCATCCAATAATCATTAGGATAATGCAATAGACCTTCTATCCCTAATTGACTGAGATATATAAATAGTCGGGCCAAAATATAACGAATATAACCTGAAGATTGCGTTGAAACATGAAAAGGACAGTCACTGCTTGGTGTTAACCTCAATGTCGACTTCACTATGTTTCAACCTAAACACAATCATCAGGCCATATGTGTGTGTGTGTGTGTTTTTATTTCTGTTTTTTTTTTTACGACTATTTATATCTACAGGTCAGTGATGCATTGGTGGTAGTTTATTGTTGTGGATTCCGAGATGAAATTCGGTCTCCAATGAATGACAAACGCAGGAATGAAATACAACAAATACATGTATTTACACAATAATACAATGGGTAATGCTGTTAGTAAATCCAGAAACGCGGTTAGTGGCAATAATAATAATAATAATAATATATATATATATATATATATATATATATATATATATATATATACAGTCTCGAAGTAGGACTTCCTGAGAGTCTACGTGCTTGCAACTGTGACTTCTACAAGCGGTTACCTCACACTATTACCCTACCTCTACCTCCAACTCAATCATAATTTCTGTCTGTCTCACTCTTTCAATCTCTCTTCTGACAGACTCTGGGTATTTAACGGCAGCAGTCCAAGTAACACTCTAGTCGAGTCCACTTATATGAAAAAGGGGTGTACCCCATAACATTTATAGAATTGCATTGTGGGTAGTATATTGTATTATTCTAACGGTTGTTTTGGTGGGCAGTAACAGTTGTGGTTCGAATTATTCGAAGAGCTATTGAGTGGGAATAATTGTAGATCTGAATGCAGTTTTGGGATATTTATACTGTAATTTGTTTGGATTAATTTAATTGTTTTTCGTTTATTTATTTTGTTTGTTTATTGTCGTCTATTCTTGTTCGTTTTCAGTTATTCGATTTTTAAAAGATCTAGGAAAAATTAGTTTTCGTATCGGCATTTTGAAATGAGATCTGATTGTTTATTTAGTAGTGTTTTGGTCTGGCAAGTTAAGTAGAGCTATTTTTTCCTCCAGGCTGAGTTTACAGTTTTTGAACTGATTGTTGTAGGCTGATATTGTTTCCTTATGTCCCATGATATTTTGTATGATTTGGTTTTTGCTTTTTATATCCCAGAAAGCATTGTGTCATTCGCTTATTCCCTGTTTGTAAAAGATGTTTTGTGTGCTTAGATAATTTGCTTCCAGGCTCCTTCAGTTACTCCTATGTATATTTTTCTTCGTTATTTGCTGATTTTACAGTGGCTTGGTATTATATTTACATACGCTTTATCCCTGACATTGAGCACTTTAACCCATAAATATAGCATAGCATAAAACTATATTTTATCATAGATAGATAGAAAGATACATTGTACAAGTACGTTACGTGAAATGACTGACATGTATAACTTGTGAATTTTTATCTGTTTTTTCTTGTGACCTTACATGTCAGTGTATATATTATTCATGATATTGTTTGTTTTTTCCCGAGAGCTATCAGTTAATATTGTAGCCAATAGTTTTACGTCGTAACAATGATTGATCACATATTTATAATTGCCTCGTTGCCATGAAAAATTATTCCTCCCTTGAAATAGGCTGAAAGCTTAGCCGAAAGCGCTCGGGAAAATCAATAGAATGGGTAATATCTACACATATTTCGTCCCCCAGTGAAGAGAAATTTGTAAGCAAAAAAAAAAAAAAAAAACTCCGAAAATATTACTTGTCCGTCAAACTTAATGAAAAATTGTACAAATTAAGCCTTGCTATTTGTACCGACCGCTCATATATGAGTGTGTCTTCCTGTCTTGGTGGCTAGCAAAATACATCAAATTCTCGTGGTTTATACTGAGCGTTTATGAGAGAGAACACGGTACTCGGACATTTGGCCGACAGACATATTTGGCCGACGAACATTTAGCCAAAGGACATTTAAGCGAATGGACATTTAGCTGAAAATGTAGTGGCGTAATTACATGTATATCACACTATTTATCGTCATGTGGTATATATATTTATATTTATTTGCTGTATTAATTTATATTTTTTTGTGTTTTTTATGTAGGCTTTTTTTACACTATTTAAATATTCGGACTATTGTCCTTATCTTTGTCGCCATATTTATTACACCGTTTCGGCTATTGTACGCACCGGCCTTCTTCAGGTGGTTGGAATGTCGAACTGAACCCTTTATTTCGCTCACTGTGGCAGACTGTTCTATTTCCACGTGCTATGTTTTAATGGATGTCTGTTGTCAGTTATCTCCTGTTAATTCCCCTCTCAAATTTCGCCACTGCCTTAACCGTGTATTGAACTCCCACTCTTTGCGTCCTGTCACTGGATGTAACTAACGCCTTTATCCACTGTGCCATGTGTCCTTGAGGACATTCGAATCACATGAAGAAGGCCGGACCGTACAACAATCGAAACGTTCAAATAAGTATGGCGACAAAGATGAAGACAATAGTACGAATAATGTAAACAGTGTACATAATACCTCATCTCAGAAATATAGACAGATACTGAAGGCTTTTTAAAATCTATTCTGTATATATTATATTTTACTTTAAATATTACTATAAAATGATAAGTATTTTGAGGAAAAGTACATTTTACTACAGCGAAAATCTTAAGATTTTACAATATGAAAGATCTTTCAATTTTGCTTTTAATGATCATTATCTTAAAGGGATTAACTAGATTTTATCTTACTGCTAAATACGAATTAAATAAAAGTATGTGCTACTTTTTGCAGTAATACACTCAAATATTTTTTTAAAAAAACTAATTTCAATAAGCAGATATTGAAATAAGAAAACTTTTCACATTAAATTTAGATTTAATACTTTAATCACTTGAAATTCAGTGGTAATAATTAGTCCTATTCTATCTTATAATACTGTTAATTGAAATACTTAAAGTATTGCTTGTTACTATTTTTACTTGTAATTATTCGGTGAAATATTCTTCGGCCAAATGTCTGTCCACGGAGAACACATCACCTGGGGGGGTGATCAAGTTTTAATAATTATAAATTTATATTCTGGATGATTTCATGTCTGCACGAAATGCGTTTACACAATTCTACTCTCGTCGTTTTTTTTTTTTTTTTTTTTTCAGATACTTTCCAAAGGTGCCTCACGATGAAATCGCTTCCTCAGGCGAATATACAGGATGTCCATAAAGTTTATGGGCGCTTTAAATTATTTATAAATTTATTTGTATTTGTGATAGAAATAATTTGTAAAAAAAAAGATTAGAAAGAAGTAAATCTATATTTGTTAAGGTTTTATTGAAATTTTTATTTAAGTTTCCACATGTCCGCCATCATTAGCAATACAAAGGGTAATACGATTTTGCAGTTCACAGAAAACATTTGCCAACTGATTTACAGTAATGCCTGAAATCACATTAATCATTTTAGCTATACTTAAAACAAGGTACATCACACTTTATAACATTTTTACAGATTATTCCTATCGCAAATACAAATAAAGTTATAATTTTTTAAAGTGCACACGAACATTATGGACATCATATATATATATATATATATATATATATATACACACACACATATATGTGTGTGTGTGTGTGTGTGTGTGTGTGTGTGTGTGTGTGTGTGTGTGTGTGTGTGTGTGTGTGTGTGTGTGTTTATCAACCCTTTCCAGATGATGTGTTCTGCGTGGACGGACATTTGGTCGACGGATATTTCACCGAAAAATTACAAGTAAAAATAGTAACAAGCAATATTTTTTTTAACCTATTCTGCATATATTATATTTTACTTACGTACAAAGCATGTATTTATGTTTAAATAGGCGTATGCAAATATTGTATCTCTATCTCTCTATATTTCTGAGATGATGCATTTTAAGTATTTACGCTATTTACACTGTTGAGGCATCATTGTTAACAAATTCATGACATTTCAGATGGCTGGAATTTCGAACTGAACCTTTTATTTCGTATAACGGGGCAGATTGTTCTAGTTATATACGAGCCATGCCTGTTCCGGATGTCTCAGTTATCTCCCTTTACGTGAACTCTCCGAGGTTTTGTTCAACGTTGCAATAGTTATTTAAAACCAGTAAATATTCTAATAATTCTTTTTTTTAAAAGATAATAATGGTTTTTGTGATACAGGTTTTTACCAATTAACCAATACCTGTTGGAAAAGAACTGGATTCATGCCTTTCCAAAGATATTTGCGCGTAGGTGAATATAACGAACCGAACCCAACTGGAATTGGAACTCGATTCTCCCATTAACAATTCGGAGCCTTTATCTATTACACCACCGCACATTCAAGCTTAAAGAAACTAGTATTCCCAATCGGTCACCCATCTAGTTATAGACCAGGCTTAACGTTATTTAACCTCGGTGATCGTATCAGAACAGGTGTTTCTACGGGATATAGCTTTTATCCACCGGATCATTTGTAACATATAGCCTAGTGTATAAAAGCGTTGGTTGGATCCAGTGACTTGATCCAAAGAGTTGTGAGTTCAATACCTTGCTACGGCAGTGGTGAACAAAACCTTGTTAGTTGAGGTAAAAGGCGATAACTGAGCAATCCGAAAGAGGCATGGCTCGTAAAACTAGAATAATCTGCCCCGGTGGGCGAAATAAATGGTTCAGATCGAAATTCCAGTCATCTGAAGAACGCCGGAGAGTACGACGACCGAAATGTCGTGAATATGGTAACAATGATGAGGACATCAGTCCAAACAATGTAAATAGCGTAAAAAATTAAAATGCATCATCTCAGAAATATAGACAGAGATATCAATATTTACATACACATATTTAAACATAAATATATGTTTTGTGAATCGTTATAAATATAGTATTTTGTGAGTATTTAATTATTTTTTTGGCTTTGTTGATTAATTTTATAAATAAATTATTTCGTTTTTCAAATGTTTCTATTTTCTAACATGAAACTAAGGGCCAGCATGCATTTAGTTATAACAATTCCGTGCGAATAAGGAAAGTGAATATTTTAAATGTATTATTTCTAATCTTAATAAATTTTAATTTTTAATTTGATATGTTATTTTTTCGATTTATTCTTAAATATAATAAACTAATTTACTGTCTTAATTTGTTTAATTGTGGATTAATTAATCTCGATTTTGTTGAAAGAGTGTGTTGTGTCCATAAAAATAAATAAAAATGAATTATTATGTTAAAAAAATTATTATAATAAAGTAATTTTAACAATTATAATTATCATTAATTCTCTCATTCTAAACCAATGAGAATCGACCCTGCTTTTCTGCTCTACACGCATACAGACGGATTATGTTAAGAATAATAAAAAAGCCTTTTTCTTCAGGGTTTATTGATGCTAAGAATTCCTTGACAGAAATAACGGCTCTGTAGAAACATAGCGATGAAACTGTTCTATTATTTTCATATTTATACACTTTTCCATTAAGCCCGTTTCCGGAATTTAAAAATAAAATGTCATCGCCATTATATTCCAGTAAATATTTGCACGAAACTGATTCTTTATTTTCACGGTGTCTTCCTGGAATTACATTCTCTTTGTTTACTCAAATATTCCAGGATTCAATGCCTAGTTCTTTGATGAAACGTTATTGTTATATCATATACCATTCGGACCATTATAAACAGATTTTTTGTAATAATAATAATAATAATAATAATAATAATAATTTGGCACATGGGAACATCAACAATCACTGTTGTAGTTGGAGCCCTAGGAATGGTTGGAAATGATTCCAGTAGATAAATTGAAGGGATTCCTGGATATATATATATATGTTGTCAGTGGAAAGTGTCATGTTGCCAGTTCTAACCTTAGGTCTCTGGGCGAGACCCGGAAAAATGTGTAAACTCCAGAAATCAAAGGAAATAATAACAATAATAATAATAATAATAATAATAATAATAATACTTAATAAAGACAGCAAAGACGAATGCAACCTACCAGATACAGAAGCGATGGCAAGATAAACCGCTTCATGGCCAATACTCTGCCCGTACCAAACAAGCTGACGTAGACAAAACCCGTACCCATCAGTGGCTACGTAGTGCAAGGTTGAAAGCTGAAACTGAAGGTTTCATCCTCGCTACACAGGACCAATGATTGCTAACTAGAAATTATCAAGCACGTATACTAAAATATTGTGTCAGCCTAAAAGGCAGATTATGTGATAAATATCCAGAAACGATTCATCATCTTGTATCAGGTTGCACGATATTGACACCCACTGAATATAAAACCCGGCATGACAGAGTGGGCCAATATCTGCACTGGAAAATATGCAACTTCTACGGGAAGGAAATTGAAAGAAACTGGTATAAACACCACCCAGACCCGGTTACGGAGATAGGACCTGTTACAATTCGATGGGACTACACAATACACACTGACAGAACAATCAAAGCCAACCGCCCAGATATTGTTATTAAAGACCACAAACAAAAAAGTGCCTCCTTATTGATATGGCAGTCCCTGCTGACTGCAATGTATCTTTGAAGATATTTAAAAAGCTGTCAAAATACAAGGACCTTGAAATAGAAATCTAGAAAATGTGGCATATGGAAACATCAACAATCCCCGTTGTAGTTGGAGCCCTAGGACTGGTTGGAAAAGATTGCAGTAGACTAATTGAAGGGATTCCTGGAAGTCCATGCCTCAAGGTGATACAAAAAATTGTTCTGACAAGTACAGCCCACACTTTACGAAGGGCTTTATCTATGAAATTTTTCATTTTTTTTTTTTGCCAGTGGAAAGTGTCATGATGCCATTTCGAACCTTAGGTTCCTGGGCGGGACCCGGAAAGAAACG
>CAHIKZ030000353.1:395000-592500 GCA_903632075.3 Acanthosepion pharaonis
TTACATTTGAATTCTTGGAGAGTATAGCTATCAGGGAAACAGGTAATACGAAAGAAATTCTACAGACGGCAGGTGCTAGACCTGAAGCTATTGGTGTAGAAAAGATGCCTACATTTAACCGTTTCATTAGTGAAAGTGTGGAATCCAGATGCCAGCCTAGTTGCAGGTTTAAATTCATGCAGTTTGGGAACTAGCGAAAGCACCTTGTCGGAACAGTTACCGTGAAAGTATTTGTAGAAAACTCAGAGGTAGGCGACGTCACGTCTGTGAGAAGGCGTCTGTAGACGAGATGCCAGATCAGCCAGATCAGGGCTAATCACATTGCATATCCGTCTTTGGATTTTGTCGAGGACATTCAGACGAACAGCGGGGACAATAGACCATATATGGCAGCACGGGTCATAACCTATTTATAAAAAAAATACTTTTTAATTTTTCCTTCTTCACTTAGTTTAAATTTAAAGTAGATCATATTTGATTTGTTGATCAGAGTAAAGCCTACAAACCTTATAACCCCACTTTTTTTCTTTATTTTTATTTTGTAAAAAAAGGTTGTTTTTTGCTTTTCAATCTAAATAAATCGTTCAGTTGCCAGTAATTTACAATCGCCTGATAGATAGATAGATAGATAGATAGATAGATAGATAGATAGATAGATAGATAGATAGATATGGTTGGTACCGGGAAGAGAGTGGGAGGAATCAAGAGATTCAATCCAGAGACTCTGCCCGACTGCGACTAAGTCAACACATTCTCCAGGAACGGTCTTCCCAGGAATATACAAAAGACTATATGTAAATATTGTGTACACTTTCTTGTTTCAATACATTTTGTTCTAAGTACATTTGTGTTGTATTATTATTCCATGTATTAGTCAAGTTTCAACAGATAGATAAATAGATAGATAGATGTGTGTGTGTGTGTGTGTGAATAGATAGATAAATAGAGAGATAATGTTTTTCTTATGAAGTGGCTCGTAATTGGATGCCATACGTATCTCCAACTAAACTGAAATAAAAACTCAATTTAAGACCTATTGATAGAGAGAATACATATTATGATTGGTATTCACAAGCAGTATAATTCCACAAAATGTTTTTATTAAAATGATCGCACTTTACAACTCGATTAAAAGATAGTGAAATTAGAATGATGCAAAAAGAAAGAGAGATTGCAATTTAATCGTCTATCTTATTTGACTAATAATTATATTGACGTTCAAATATTTACTTCTTCACAAGTGCATTCGTTTCACAGAAACAAACGAATCTCTTATTACATCGCCGACGTATTTTTACTTTTGTCTTTTATAATAAACTTCGATTTTTAAGTGTATATTATGCTTTATTGAAAGTGCTTTGTTAGAATATGTATTACGGTGGCGAATCAGTCATTCATATAAATTGGATCGAAAAACTCAACAATTAATATTCAGAAATATAATCCTCATCTCTAGATACCATATGAATTAGATCCACAGCTTTCTCTGAATTTGCTCAGCGTTGTAACAGCGTAGATCTTGGTCGGCAAATGCAACCTTTTTTGCATTATTTCTGAACAAATATTTTATTTGAGTAAACTATCAAAATGTATGTCAATATTATTTAGTATGAAGTATGGGTTCGCAGAACTTACGAACAATGCATATCTTACCGGCAAGTATGTCTTGGATCAGTATCCAGCCTGCATATTTGCAAAAGTTCTCATTCACAGGAATCTTACACCGGGGTTAGTTAAACTGCTGTGCACTAATAAAATGAGTAAACCTGGTCCTCTCCTCTCCCACCCAAAATTCGAAATCATTTTGTACTCTAATAACATAGACAATTGTCGCCCAAATTATTGTGTAGATTTATCGCAATTAAAATCTACTAGGCAGATGGGTCGGGCTTACCAACGATAAAGACAAAGTGATGTTGGCGACTCATTAGTCAATGACTGACCTAAAAATTGTTATACATTTTGTAAGGAAGCTGGACATGATAATGATAGACTGTTCTGCTGGATCCAACAGAAGACGGACAGAGATGGAAGGACAGCGTCGTCGTCAGCAACGATGACAGACAGCCTTAAAGATAAAACAGAAAAGTAAAGACAGAGCACAAAGACAAAAACAGAAAAAAAAATAAATAAATTAACCATTTCTACTTTGGAATCAACAGTAATTTTTTAATTTATTTTTTTCATATATTTACCAAGGGTATTAACATGTAAATAAATGCAATAACCTCGACTGGAATTCAAACTTCTCAATATCCGTCGCTATTACATTATTAAATTATTTAGTCGCCATTACATTATTAAATAATCTATTACATTATCATGCCTATTTATATAAAAATAAAATACATAATATCACACGGCTTCATGTCATAATGTTCACAAATATCATCTTGCAGATTAGGTAATAAACATTTTATTTCCGATGTACAGTTGCCTCCTTATAGTCTAATGGATGCCAGTTATCAGTTATCTCCTGTTAATTCCCCTCTCCAAGTTCTCCACCGTTCAAAGTTCTTCTTTGGTAAAAAATGGTTTCTGAAGACACTAGGGTTATAATATCCAGAAATTCATACACATATGTCCTCAAGGAGACATAGCACAGTGGATAAAGGCGATGTGTGAGTTAAAAACCTGGTTAAGGCGGTAAAGAACTTGGAGAAATAACTGATAATTGACATCCATTAAACATGGCACGTGGAACTAGAACAGTCTACCCCAGTGAGCGAAATAAAGGGTTCAGTTCCACATTCCAACCACATGAAGAAGGCCGGATCGTACAACGAACTAAACGTTGTAATATATATGGCGACAAAGATGAGGACAATAGTAGGAATAATTTAAATAGTATAATTTAGTTATAAATTAGTTAGCAAATAGTTATATTTTTTTGTTGTTGATGTCCCCATTTAAAAAAAAAAGAAAGAAAGATGCACCGTATCCAAAACCTAGATGAAAAATGACGAGAAACCTAATACGTATATATAAATCGCCAACGAAGACCAAAAATTTAAACTCAAAATTTATTAGAAAATGTAAATCCAACACTATATTCACCACCAACAAGGCAAGAAAAATCGAAACATCAACAAATTGTTGTCTACGAATTTGCTTAACCACTTGTAGAATATTTCTCTAATAATAATAATTAAAACAACACATGTATTGGTTGTTCAACTACCTTATTATCGCGCCGTTTAACTTGTCATTTATCTAACAATGGTTTAATTAAATCACCCTCAACCGACTCTACAGGGAAGCTCAGCAAATCCCCCAAAAAACGCCTAGCAGC
The DNA here is from genome assembly GCA_903632075.3 of Acanthosepion pharaonis. Classification (NCBI taxonomy): domain Eukaryota; kingdom Metazoa; phylum Mollusca; class Cephalopoda; order Sepiida; family Sepiidae; genus Acanthosepion; species Acanthosepion pharaonis. The sequence continues at coordinate 398,293 of CAHIKZ030000353.1, forward strand.
AAAGTGAAGGATCTACGCGACATAAACTATGAAAAGAACAATTACGAATACAAAAATCATTACGCATAAAATTAAAAAAAAACAAAACTCACTGTCAATAAAATGTAAACAAATTTAGGAATAAACATACTAAACATATTTCAGCAATAATTACCAAGAAATGTTAAACAGAAACGTCTCTTCTAGTACATGAAAACATAGAAAGATACTAGACACTTGAAAATTAAGAAAGCCAATAACATAGTACACATAAAGGAAAAGTTAATTATAATGATTAAGGATAAATAGTAGTAGTCATATATTAAAAAAAATATGTTTAGATATGTACATAAACTTCATAAATTGATCCCTAATATAGAACGAATGAATAAAGAAAATTCATTCATTTCGCTGGTCCTCAGCTGGATTTTGAAAAGCAGAATTTTTTATCCAAATACTACCTGCCTACCCCCCCACACACATATATACATATATATATATATTAAGACATTTTTATGTTTAACATCCTTTTTATAGATACAAATATTTAAGTAAATGCTCTGTTTATAATAAACAGTATTAAACAACATTTACCGGCCTGAATATCTAAGAAATATTCACAAAAAATATTCGTCCTCTGAAAATGTTGTTTAATATTGTTTATTATAAACAGAACATTTACTTAAATATTGTATCTATAAAAGAATGTATAAACATAAGAATGTCATAATAATTGTCGGACTTTGTCCATTTCACATATATATATATATATATATATATATATATATATATATATATATATATATATATATATGGGAGAATAAACAGATAAATCAATAGATAACTTTTTTCTGAAGAAGTGTCTCGTAATTGGATGCCATACGTATCGCCAACTAAACTGAAATAAAAAGTCAATTTGAGACCTATTGAAAGATAGAATACATACTATGATTGGTATTCAAAACCAGTATAACTCCTCAAAATGTTCTTTTATTAAAATGATCACACTTTGCAAGTCGATTAAAAGATAGTGAAATTTGAATGATGCAAATAGAAAGAGCGTGAAATTTAATCGCTGATCGTATTTCAATAAGATTATATTGCCGTTCAATTATTTACATCTTCAGAAATGTCGTCGTTTCACAGAAACAAGCGAATCTCTTATTACATTGCCTACGTAGATATATATATATATATATATATATATATATATATATATATATATATATATATATATATGTGTGTGTGTGTGTGTGTGTGTGTGTGTTCGGGTAACAATGTTCCGTTTATAGAAATCAGGCTATTTATAGTAGAAGAGTGCTTAATATGGAGGATGTAGATGTAGTAATTTTTTTTTAATTTAGAAATATATATATATATATATATATATATATATATATTATGACATGTGCAGATCAGAGCATACCACTATTACTAATGCCGCTACTACTATTAATATTATTATCATTATTTCGTTGATTTCTTGTGTATACTTATTTCTCTCCGGTTCCCAACATAAGATCTAAGATGAGAAATGGCATCGAGACATTTTCCTTTAGAAAACAAATCAAAAATACCCTAAAATTTACATAGATAAAGCTTTTGTCAGGTGTGAGCTTAATTTTTTGTATTTAAGTTTCGGACTACCAGAAATCCCTTCAATCAGTTTTATCGCAACGTTTTCCAATCAACCCGAAGGCTCCAACCACAACTGAAATTGTAGAGGCCCTCATGTGCCACATTTTTGAGATTGCGATTTCAATGTCTTTCTATTTTCACCGTTTTTTGGAAATCTTTAAAGATACTTTACAGTATGCAGGGACTGCCGTGTCAATAAGAAAGTACATTCTGTTTTTGGTCTCTAGTCACTATGTCTGAGCGATTATCTTTGATTGTTCTGTCAGTGTGTATTGCTAAATCCCATAAAACTGTTACAGATCCTATCTTCGTAACCGGGTCTGGGTGGTGTTCATACCGATTTCTTGCAGTTTCCTTTCCGTAAAAGTTGTAGATTTTCCAGTGTAGATATTGGCCCACTTTCTCATGTCAATTTTTATACTCACTAGGCGCCAATACCGTGCAAGTTGATACAAGATGCTCAATTGTTTCTGGATATTTATCCCAGAATCTGCATTTTGGGCTAACACAATTTTCCAGTATGTGTGTTTGGTAATTTCTATTTAGTAAGCATTGGTCCTGTGGAGCAAGAATTGCTGTGGGGTCCGAATGTCGATGTTAGATTAATCCCGCAAACATTAAAATGGAAGAAGTAATACACGCCAAGGAAAAGATAGCGAGAACAACAATTTTAGATAAAATATACAAAAATTTGGCATAAAAAAGAAAAAATACATCGAAATATCCAGATGTTTTAAATACTCTGGCTGATCACGCTGGTATGCAACTGTTGGTCTTAGATTCGTCGACAATTGATGATGATCGGAGCGAATTGATTGCAGCCGAAGAGTGATTGACAGTTGATGTACTGTGTTGTTACTAGCTGGCAGTCTTAGCCCAAATCAGACGGTAATTGGTAACCAAAAAATGAAGACAAAAACGCTGCGGGGGTGTCGAAGGGCGACAGTTAGTGAGCGAAGTTCGATAGACAATCGGCGTATTGAGCTGATTCTAGCAAGCAGGATAGCCGAGGGTAGGCAATTGAAATCATGGTGATCCTTGAGATGATCGCCAGCAGAGAGTGAAACCTGAATCACCAAGTGGATTGGTAGAAGACGTGGTCGGCGGTAGTCAGTTGTTCTGGTTGCTGGTGATCGCTGGTGGTCAGTGATGATCGCCGGTGGTCTTCTACTGATATATATATATATATATATATATATATATATATATATATATATATATGAGAAGAAGACTAAATCTTCTTATATATATATATATATATATATATAAAAGAAGATTTGGACCTGTGACTATCAGCAACCAGCAGCGCCCACCGGCGAGCATCATTATATATATATATATATATATATATATATATATATATATATATATATATATATATATAAGATATTTGCTTTTGTTTTGATCTTTTGGGATTTTTTCTTTAGACTTTTAAAAAGATTATTTTTATGGATTTAAAAGATATAAAAACATTAAAAAAAACTGAATTTGCACATATGTTTCTCGATGTTATTAACCAAAATTACTCCAGATTATTTTTGTTTTAATTTGTTCTATTTAATTGGTTCGATATTTAGTTTCCTATAAATGCAGAGAAAGAGAGAGAGAGAGAGAGAGAGAGAGACAGAGAGAGAGACAGAGAGGGACAGAGAGAGAGACTCTATAAGGAAATGGGAAAAGGACTTAGTTCAAACGGAATGACTCAATTATTAATGATCTTCAAAGTACCACATCCCTTCAAGACAATCATGGTTCTCCATGTCTTTTCATATCATGTCACTTTTAGTCGTTTTCCCCCGTCTAAAGGCAGATCCCCCAGCCATTCACAAAAGCTCGTCAGGTAAATGGATCGCTGACTTCCGCGCGCGCGCTCTCTCTCTCTCTCTCTCTCGTCTTTAATGCGTTTCCTGTTCATGATATTCTGTATCTAGTTTCTGTACCTGGTTTTTAGTATTAGTGTTCATTTTGCTGCCATTTTCTTAAAGACTTCATTTTAGTTTACGCGTTCTTCCGCCCATTGTATTTTCAGTAGAACTCGATATCTGCTGTCACTGGTGTTTGGCATATCTGTGAGTAAATTGTCCAACATTCGCGATCATATAAGAGGATATATATTATATCATTATCCAGTACTTTTTTTTATTTCTAACGAAATATTTCTGTTTTTCAACATCTTCTTCAGCTTTTGGAATATATTTTTCTCTAGTTAAATTCATATTCGGATTTCGGTGTCGCATTTTTCCATCCTTTGTTAAAACGCTTCCCAGTTATTTGAACTTCTGAATCTGTTTGATGTTGATTTATCTAATTCGTGATTCACATCACGGACCTTTTGTTTTTCAGATGACCGTTCTTGCTGTCTTTTTTCTGTTTATAATTCTTCCTTTTTCTCGTTTTCTTCTCTCATCTCCATAAAAAGCTGAGACTCTGTACAGAGTGTGAGTGGAAGCAATTCCTATAATTTGTGCTATTTCCAGTAACACCGAAGGAGTGGCAATTCATACATCTAATTATGTTGATTTTATCGTCCCGATATTTTTAACTAATATTCGCCCTGTACAAAGCCAAAATCCCACTTGAGGTAGACGACTATGAATTAAAATGCAAGAAGCACAGTTTATGAACATATGTGAAGATTGTAATTGTTCACCCTATACTTGAACATGTTATAATTTTAGTGATCTTTCGAGAGAAGAAGCAGTTTGATTAGTACTACATCTCATCAGTAGAATAGGAAAAGATTAAAAATAAGTCGCTACCATGTGTGTGGCTTGTTGAGTCGTAATAGTGAAGGTCAGAACTGCTAGAAGTAAGGATTGTAATTCGTTTAAACCCTCCCCGTAGAAATAGAGATTGTGCTGCGAGAGAACTTGCACTGTTTCGCCTATTGGAAAGGGCTAGTGGGTTGGAAAATAATTCATTTGGACGCTGTTGTGAAAGGACCTGTTCATATATGACAGCATTTCTCTGTGTACGGACTGATACGGCCTCTTGTAAACGTAGAGGATAACAGGCAATTAATTACAAGGGTGGTAATGGAAGCCAACAATTATTACAGGAATTTTCGCAACGGATCGTGTGCATCAGTTCAACTTCAGGTGTGTTTTCAGCTAAAGTCCCGATAGTTACTCAAGTCTTGGGGCTGCGCTGATAGGCAAAAATTGGATTTCGCTCGGTGGTGATGATACGTCACAGGTTTGGCTGTCGAGCATTGAATTTGACTAGTCAATTTCCTAAACTGAGTTGTTCAAGCTATGTAAGAAGAGAGATCAGCTTCCAGGATCTGGTGATCTAGAGTTTTGGAGCTGCACACATATCACCATGTCATCATCATATACATCAAAACTAGCGTAATATTGCGTCAAAAGTAATGACTTCTTTATTGAGTAAGACCAATCTGTTAAAGATTGGCTTATAAGTCATCACAAATTATTGTCTCTTCATTTTACTATTGATTTCACGTATAGAGTCAAGATCCCGAAAAATGAGTTACAGTTGATTTTAAGAATATAGCAATTTCTCTTCAGTAATTCGAATAAAATCGAGTTCAAACATGAACCATCTATTTCGGCAGTTATAATTTTATTAGCTATAGATATATTATCCAATCCTTGAAGTACATCAATAAGCATTAATCATGATGATACAAATGGTATGTACTTCACTAAATAATGGTATATAATTGTTAATTGGGATAGCAACAATATCAAAATAATTACAACATCCAAAACTATAATCGATATGACAATAACTAAAATTATCCATAACAATAATAATTCTGAAGCAGGTATATATAAAAAATATCTGTCACAATTGTTCCTTATAATACATTGGCGAAACTTGAAGAAATTAAAAATTGTATCTATGAAGGTGAAAAAGGATTTTATAAACAAGAATTTATTAATTGCATACATAAAACCAAAACTTCAATATAAATAAGACCATTGTTATTAAAAGCGAAAATTACTTACTTAGAAGGAAGAATCTTGAAAGTTCCGCTAACGAATCTTCCCATAATATGAAAATACGCGCTGAATTTTTTCAAATGCCTCTATTCCTGAATGAAGTACATCTTTCTCAAACCAACAGACATTATTAAAATAATAAAAGAATTAAAGAAAAACGGTTAAATTCATAAACCATTTTTATTTCAAATACTGTAGAATTCCTGAAAACCGACTAAGAAGGCCTTCCGTATATGAGGAATTGGTTACAAAATACGGATATGAGGGGTTATATTCAGATTAAAATAAAAGAACTGAAATCAGGTTTAATATTTATTTTCTATGTTTTATAGTAAACAAAATAAACTAACGATGATTGAAATATAACCGTATTGATTTTAAGAAAAAAGAAGTAATGTTAATGAAAGTTCATTGAAATAAGTGTGCTACGTGTGCAAAACAAATAATGCAACGAGGATTTTTTAATCGCTATTGCATGATGATTCATTCTCTTCTAATTTCATTTCTCAATTTTTTCCGCATTTCGTTTTGCTTTTATGTCTTGAAACTTTTTTAGACGAAAGACCAGTTCTAACTTTGCGTGTGTTATTGCAATCGTCATAGCTGGATGCTGGCTTTCTTTCCATAAAACCGATAACATTTTCAATAGCTTTTTTCAATTTCAGCCAGGTTTCATAACAATCATGTTATTTTTTTTTTTTACTTTCCTTGTTCATTATGACAGTATGAATGCTGGGGAATAGTTACTTTGGAAGAGTTCATATCATATAATATTGACTTTCCTATGTCGAACACAGCCTTCAGTTACAATGAACCTTCACCAGCGTCTAGTCTGTTTAGAATTACCAATTTCTGCGATAAATCCAAAGTTGTTCTATTCCTCTAATTCCCATCACCTTTGCACCAATACAAGTCATTAGGGTGAAATAAGCATAAGCAACTATCCAAATTAAATTTCCTGAAAAATAGAAAGTTAAAATCAGTTACATATCACCCAAATATATTCAAATATATTCCAAAAATACGCAAGAAAATCATGTTCGGATATGAGGGATTCCGGATATGAGGGTCTCTACTGTATATAATACATAGATTAATCGCAAAGTAAAATCAAATAAACAATAATTAATTCATAAAAAAATAATCGGCAACATCAGCAACGCATTACATTACATTATTTAGCATCTTCCATAATTTACCTAAATTGCTCAGTTAGTCTGAGGTATATAGATAGTCTTTCTTAAATTTAAACATTTTGAAAATCTAACGACATTTATATTTTTAATTATGAAATTGGGAAATATATTTTTTTTGGGGGGGTTGGAAAATTAAATCCATACATTTGACATCATAATGTCCAACAAAGAGCGAAAAGCGTTTCCTATGATAATTTTCCATTTTTCATATATATATATATATATATATATATATATATCCTATTTATATTATTCAGACTATTGTTCTCATCTTTGTTGCCATATTTATCACAACGTTTCAGCCGTTTTACGCTCTTTAGTTGGTTGGAATGTCGAACTGAACTTTGTTTCGCTCGATGAGGTAGACTGTTCTAGTTTCAGGTGCCATGTTTAATGGATGTTAGTTATCAGTTATCTCCTGGTAATTCTCCACCGACTTAACCAGGTATTGAGCTCAAACTCTTTGGGTCCTATATTCATACATATATATATATGTATATATATATATATATATATATATATATATATATATATATATAGAGAGAGAGAGAGAGAGAGAGAGAGATAGATAGATAGATACATAATGTGTGAGTCTTTCAAATTAATACTCGATGGCTCCATTCGCAAAATATCTCCAAGAATTTTCCATCTTGCTTTGAAAATGATCAAAGATAAATGAGATTCTTGACATCTGCTGTACAAGTTCTTGTTGGAGATATTATGAGTGTACTTTTTCCCTATCGGAATTCGCCGTTGTCGTCTGTGGAAACGGTCTAGCTCCTACTCTTCTTTCTTTGTAAGCCCCCAAGTTCTACAGTTGTAGGTTAAAACTTGTTTCATCAAGGTGTTATACAGCTTTAATCTACTCTTCTCTGATATTCTGTCTCCTCTTATCCATAGTTTATCAAACTTTTCCATACTGACGATTTCTGTTTCATTCTCATGGTGTCTTCAGAAATTGCAATCAGTGAACCAACTTTCTTTACTTGTTTCCATTGCTCTGTGTTTCTGGTTCCTCTTTCAATGATGGTGTGTTCTGTTTTATCATCATTGATCTTCAAATTTCCTTTCAAAGTATTTTCTCTAGTAGTGATTATTACTATTATTTTTTATTTATTTCATTTGGTATCCTGGTGTAAACTCATTTCTTTCCGGGTCCCTATCAGAGACCTAAGGTCAGAAATAGCACCTTGACATTTTTGAAAATAACATCACACATACCCTACATAGACAAAGCCATTCGTAAAAAATGGACTGTACTTGTGAGTATATTTTTTTGTATTTCTTTAAGGCACGGATTTCCAGGGATTCATTTAATGAGTCTATGGGAATATTGTCCAATCAAACTGAAGAATACAGCTAGAACTGAAATTGTTAATGTCTCCATGCGCCACATTTTTGGGATTTCGATTTAAAGTTCCTTGTATTCTGAAAGTTTTTGAAGATCTTAAACGACACATTGCAGGGACTGCCATGTCATAAAGAGGTACATTTTTTCATTGTGGTCTCTAATCACGATGTCAGCGCGATTAGATTTTGATTTTCTTTTCTGCATTTATTGTAAAATCCCATCAAATTGTTACAGTTCCTATCTCTGTAACTGGGTCTGGTTGGTCTTCGTACCAATCTCTTGCTGTTTCCTTTCCGTAAATGTTGCATATTATTTTTCTTCTTGTTGTTTTTGTTGCTGTTTTTTTTTGTTTTTTTTGTTGTTGTTGATTTTACAGTTACTATTGTTTTGTTCTTGTTGTTTTTGTTGTTCTTGTTTTTTTTGTTGCTGTTGTTTTTTTTATTGTTCTTGTTGTTGTTGTCGTTGTCTTTGATTTCTGATGTGTACTCATTTTTTTCCGGGTCCCACCCAGGGACCTAACTTTTGAATTGACATCATGACATTTTCCACTGGAAAAAAAAAATATAACATAAACAAAGCCCTTCGTAAGGTGTGGGCTGTACTCGTGAGAACATCTTTTTTGTATTTCTTCAAGGCATGGGCTTCCAGTGATCCCTTCAATTAGTCTACTGGAATCTTTTCCAACCAATCCGTGGGCTCCAACTAAAACGGGTATTGTTGATGTTGCCATATGCCACCTTTTTGAGATTTCGATGATGATGATGATGATTAGTAGTTGTAGTAGCAGTAGCAGTAGTAATGCACGCTCACGCAAGTTGTCTTCCCTTTCCAAAAATCCGCGACACATGTGTCCCCTTCTTTCCAGTTTCTTTTTAAAACTTATTTTTATATTTAATGTTTTTTTAAGAATGGCTCATTTCCATACATAGTCGATTATAATTCTCTATAGATAGTTCATTATATCTTTTCATTTCAGCTATCTATGCTTTAGAATTCTGAGTATACTTAGGTTTTTCTTCTCATTAATAAGTTGCAACCCAACGTAACATAGCCCAGTCTGGCATGATGAACATCTATGCTTTTGCAAGGACACAAGCATGAATGAATCTTAACCGGGCTTGCTGATTCCACATATACATATAAATTTTTGTTACTTCTATCAATTATTAATGGTGGTATTATATCTTCGACAACTAACGATGTTTTAGAAGTTGCCTTGTAAATACTTCAAAATCATTTGCAACCTTCTTATCGATTTAACAAGCGAACAAGGTTTTTCGAAGATCTCTAGATAAACGAACAGGAGAAGGTCATTCTGGTTAACTGGGAACATATTTTTCATGGAAATAACTTGACCCCCCACGACGACCTTTCTCCTTCTCCGCAGCCCCTATATTCTTATCTTGAGATATTTATCTTCCAACCTAAATCCGATTTGTCTCTCCTTGAACTGACACCAACTTTTCTCTTTCAAAAAATACCACAATGATAACTATGATAGCCATCATGATCATTATCATCATCATCATCATTCTCAAAAGTCTTGAAAACTGTTATAAACTGAGACGTCATCGGTGTATTTATTTTACTTCAGGCCAACGAGTTTGGGTTTCAAATCTCATATCGGCCAAACTATATGAATTTTCTATTTCAGTCTTAGATATACGAACACACTACCGCCATCTGTTACTGATTTGTTCTCGTAATGGTTTACCTTGAAAATATTACCTGAATAATGTTCAGATCTTTACAATAATTTGTATGAATTTACGCTTTAAATTCGAAATAATTTATTGCTATAATATCCTAGTCAGCCAATTTAATTATTCTTGTTGCACTTCTATGTGTTGTAATAGTTAGCAAATTTGTCTCGCTAGATCAGTTATGATGCTAGATCACTTATGATCCTGAGTGATCATAACCTGCGGCCTTGTACCACATCTAAGTTGTACTTAGTAAATCCATATTTGAATTATTTTTGTCCGTAATACGCACACACAGTCAAAACTATATTTCTATAAGAATACATACAATTTATATTTGAAAAGCCACCTTCTGTCAAATATGTTTCGATGAGCATGACATACAAAGATAATTTAATAAATTTTTTGAGTTTTCTTTTATTTTCTTACAGTTACAGGGAGTATATAACTGCCCATAATGTCTATCGTCTCAAGTGTTTCGCCCAATTCTTTAGCCATTTTCAAAAGGCTTATTGTCAATATTTACACTCCCTCATGACAACTAAACAAGAAACTGTAATAATACTATAAAAACTCAATAAAAAATGTATCAAGTTATTCTAGTCTGTCATATACAACGATACACCGGGTGTAACATCAAAATTGTCCAAATTGTGTCACAGCGTAACTTTCCATCCCACAAAATATTTAATACCCGAAAAACCACTAAAATAATTGGGTGTCTTCCTGCAGGTTTTCAAATAAGACATTTTGCCAACTTGACATAATTTTTCGTAAGAATCAATCAGAAAAAATGGTACAGGTTAAAATCGTGTTTTGTCAGCTCTACTGCTACCAACTGAGCTGTAGCGAGAGGAAAAAAATCGTTCCGTTTTTCAGTAATGGTAGCAACATTCATACTCTGGATTCAATCTTCAATGATCATTCAAGAATCATCAAGAGAACGGTTAATAAGTTTAAAAAAGACGGAACAATAGAGATAAAAACTGGATCAGGAGGTCACAATGGGAAGAGGGATTGTCATTTCAACTTAGAGTAGGAGATGAATTAGAAAAGATCCAACTCAATCCATACGACATTTGACATGTGGGAGAAGAGTTTTAACTATGACAATTGAGATAAGAGTGAAAAAAGACATGGAATGAAATCCTACGGGAAACCGGTGAGGCACTTGTTATTCCAGGACAGAAGATTAGAATGGGATGGAGAGGAGAAGATCATCGTGAATGAAATGATGCTGGATATATATATATATATATATATATATATATATATATATATATATATATATATATATATGAACTTTATATCAATCCTTCACTAGCGTCTTATCCTTAGCTATCATTAAATAATGAACATGTCATTTTCCTTCTTGATCAATTTCATCCTGATTCTTCTGTTAAGCTTTGAGAGTAATTATATATTCTTATTGCTCAAAGTATAGTTCAGCAGTATTATAAAAAACCAGTAAGATATATTTAATCTTTTCTAAGATACAATAGTTCAAAGCTTAATCTAACAATTGTACAATTTTGCTGTTAAAAGATTTGAACTATTTCGTTGTTACACCCTATATATATATATATATATATATATATATATATATATATATGTGTGTGTGTGTGTGTGTGTGTGTGTGTGTGTGTGTGTGTGTGAAAAGTGTATATAAATATAAATAAGTATATATATGTATAGTTATTTATATATTATATGCGTGGTACTTATTAGAAAGCACTCAATATCAGAGATAGACTAACATATATAATATATATATATATATATATATATATATATATATATATATATATATATATATATATATATATATATATATATATATATATATATATATATGCGCTTATCTTATGTGTGTACTAAAATAATTGAGATGACACCCACGCAACATTTACCATTGGAATCAAAACACATACAAACTTATCAGTAAAAAATAAAAGACTTTCCTAATACCCCAAGGAAATAAAATAGGCTTCTGATTCAACAGAAAGATGTTTCAAATTGTACATAGAGTAAACAAATTTGCATAAATGTAACATTACTAGCCTTATTGCAATTCTGTTTTATGATTCTTTGCTGAATTGTAAAGCACATGCCGATATTCAAATCGTTGATAGAACCAGGAAGCTTGTTATATGCGTTTACAATTATTACAACGTTGCATACGGTATATTCATTGCTCTCACGTTGAAGGAACCATTCTTTATAACGTATATCTATAAGCACCAAATACATACGGCTTCTTCTGCTCATCGTCTGTTAATGTTAATTAAACACCACACCTTTTTAATATCTTTCGACAGACACAAATGGATTGTTGACACGAAAAGACAGCTTTTCGCTCGCAATTCAATCTTCAGACAACATTGACCTCATTCAGATTTTTTAAATTTTTTTTTCTCTATATATGCAAAGTCGTAACAAGGTATAAGCGTATAAAACAGCATGAAACCTCATGAAAATATTCTTATACAAAAGAATATATGAAGTGTGAAAGAATATAAGAAAAAGTCAATCATTAAGGAGAGGTAAAAATACATGAATTAAAAAGACGGCAGATATCATTTTGAAGATCAAAGTTAACAGGAAAAACTAGAAATCAAAAGAAAGTTCTACACACAAGAAGAACGTGTGAAGGAAGCGTTAATTTAGAACTTACGGTTATATCTATTAATTTCAACGGTAAAATGATGAGAGCTGTTTGTCAGTCTAATACCGCGCTAAATTCGTAAAATCGTGGTATCAATGACCATTATATAAAATTCTCGTTAAAATTTTTCTAGGGAAGCTATGTTGTCCCTATTTGAGATTTCCACACTTTGTATTTGGCGTTTTTTTGGGGGGAATCTCTTCAATAGTTTCTGTTGTAACTTAGGGATAACCAAAACTGATGTTGGAAATGAAATGGTAATCGTTATAACATCAACAAAATACAATACTCGCCAGCGGCGTGGAGTAGGTATACCACTGCTAGTGGTGGACTACCGCTCCATTTACAACAGTGCCCAACGTATTTATGAGGATTAGGAAATACCTATTAGTGTTCATAGGCACGGTATACAACAGTTTTGTAATAATCTTTGATGATTTTAACAATGCGACGCTTGTGGTAATTCCTTTTCTTCTTTGAATTTTCAATTCATCCATTCTCTTTAGAAGACTGGAATTGTTCTATTTTTTTCAAATAACGCTGTCTTTATATACGAGCTTTAAATTTTGTAATTTTTTTTCCTTCACGTGCCGGGTTTACATCGTTAGTGAACAGAAAAAATGTAATTTTCACGAGCTCTATTATTTGTCCTAAAATTGTATTTGGCAATCTAATGCGAGTCTAGTTAAATATAAAACAAAATAAATGGTCGTCAAGAGTATTACGATAAACCACCTCTTAAATACTGTTGTTCCTAGGTTCTCCCTGACTTGGGGGTAGCACCTGTTTGTACCCCAGCTATGGACAAATAGTGAACCCCCAAACAAAAAACAGAAGCTCATTATTTTAATAAAATGATCACCAATATATTTTATAGCAAAATGACAATGGATGAAACAATATATATATATATATATATATATATATATATATATATATATATATATATATATATATATATATATAAATTTTATATTAAAATTACGAAAATAACATTTTATGATCTACAAACTATACATCTAAAAAACTTACCTTTACCCTGAAAGTAAAAAATTATGTGCAAAATATCTGTAGATGAAAGCATAAATCTACCTTAAAAAATATTTACATTTTAGTCTTGGATGGTCCATGGAGGTTGATGTGCCGCTGAACAAAATCAACCAACCAACCATACTTATTTACAGTATAACTACCAGCAATATATATTTTCTTTAATTTTTTGCCACTAAAATTTGTTCAATATATGTAGATTTCGACATTAAATAACCAATAGTGATTGATATGCCGTGAAACAGAATCAACCAAACAACCAAGATATAATATTTAAACAAAGAACAATTAATAAATGTATTAAGTAGACAAAAAGTGTAAAGGAAGAAAAAGAGTTGTAGTCATTAAAAACTCAATACAATCTTCAGTTGATGTCACTAATGTATGTATATGGGCGCATCTCTAAAACATTTTATATTCAATGCCCCCAAAGCCAAACTACTTAATCATCGCCCGTCGTACTTCGAACTATAACCAACCGTAATAAACGGATGTCTTCTCGGAGAGGCATTTTGACTTGAGAGGTTATCTAGCCTCAAACTCGCACCTGATTTCAAGTGGAACTTGTATATACGATCCATTGCTAAACATATAGGTTAAATGGTCGGCTGTTTGTACTGTTCCAATACGTACCCGGCTCCTGATTTCTTCTGCATTTACAGGAGCCAGATCAGGCTAAAAATGGAGTACTGTTGTCAAGTTTATACTGGAGCAACCCAAATCTCACTATCTATCTTGATAGAATCAGCAAGCTTCTCCAAGCCCTTCTGAGTGACGAATTATTCTCGACCGTCTTTCTCTCCTCTCACCGGAAAGCTGTGACAAGCCTCTCGCTGCTCTATTGCTACTTCAATGGAAAGTTCAAAGGACGAACTACATTTCCTACTTCCCGCCAGTTCAAACGGCTAGGACAGGCCATGCCAGTTACATAGTAGCAAGCCACTCACATCCTTTCCTTGTTCTATCGATGAGAAGTCAGTTCCACTGGAACAGCTTCTTTCCGCTAACCACTGCACAATGGAACCAACTCCCAAGATGATGTTTCACTGCAGTCTCATTCTGTTCAATTCTAGTGAATAATAGTTTTATTATTATTGTTTTCATTATGGTTTATTTCTATTTTTACGGTGTTTTTACTTTAGCGCTAGAGCAAAGGTGAATATGCCATGGTTATCTTCCGTTTATCTTCCATTCTAATAAGCACATATTATTTCTTAACGTAACCCTCTAACTCGAGTTCCCCCGTTGCGTTGTTCAAGGTGATCCTTACTGTAAAATGCCATTAATAGTGGCTGTCAGAGCGAAAAGAAAAATGTGTTGCCGCCCCAGAAGTCTAAATGTAGAAGAGAAAGAAAATTTCAAATATGGCGCCGCATGTTATAACCGTCAAGGGCGGTAATCCAAATTTTTATTTTTAATTCACTCGTCTGTTAAAAGTGTGGAAAGCATTATTTTACAGATCTCTTTTTTTCATATTTACGTCGAGTAAATATGAGAGCCTGGTCTAGATTGTGTAAACTGTTTGAATTTCAAAGACTCAAGGATATTTGCTTCATCATTCCTCTAGAACTTTCCACATTCAACCGATATATTCAAATGAAAATTTGTTTTTAATATCTCCTTGTGGAAAGTTACATTCACTTCTTTTATCAAGTGGAATTGCATCGTGTCCTTATGTTGACATTAACGATTAAGTTTAATTTTGTTTATTTTTGCTTTTTAAAAGTTTGTTTAGTTCACATGTTTCGACATGCTACTGCTTGTTACCCTCTTCAGAATATCTCAAAACAAACTGTGTGTTTCCCGCTTGTTTCATCTATGAATACTGTATTTATTACTGTTGTTTTCATTACAGCTTATTTCTATTTTCTTACACTGCTTTTACTTTGGCGTTATTGCAAATGAAAATATTTTATAGTTTCTTTTCCTTCATCAATAAGTCTCACTTTTTTCCACTAAATTCTTACCATTTCGTAAATTAAAATCTGACCAGCATAATATAGATTCTGTGGTCAGAAATTTCGAACTGCTAATATCAACATAAAAATAATCAACAATAATATAAAACATACAACCTTTTAACTTAATCTACACTGAATCAAGTAGTAGTAATTAAAGAACAGATTACAATATTAGAATTAAGGAAGCGAAACATTGGAAATATATAAAGGATGTCCAAAAAATTTAGAAATGTTAACCAGTTTTTATTGGTATGGTGCAAAACTAAAAGTTGGGATGCTGAATAGTATGACGGTTAAGAATGCTCAAACTGAGAGAGTCTGGGAAACACACACACACGCATATTTTTTAGGGAAATTCGGGTGGATTGGAACAGCGAAATGAGATCAGAGCATTTTTGTTTACTGATGGGAAACCTGATCTAGGGCAGGAGCTGTACCCATTGGAACCGGGGCATTAGCAGACAATGGAAATGGTCAAAATAATTTTTTATTGATTAAAACTTGGAATACAGCTGAGTAAGCAAGGAGGACCTTTAGAATTCACATGATTTTGGTTGAAACAGCCATAACCCCCGTGATAATCGCGTGCGAAGTAGTAGTGCCAAGGTTCAGTTGTAACCAGCCGGATTTTTCAATATAAACGCGTAGTTATGCTGAAAAAGAGGCAGACGGAAGAGGGAGACGGAAGAGAGTGACAGAAGAGAATTAGCCCGGGCAAGAGTTGGGCTAGAGACAATGGGGAGTCGAGTTGGAGACTCCAGAAGGAGAGTGAAACAAAGCATCCGCTAACATGTACTGTTGATACAAGAACCGCTGCTTTTGCTACCACGAATATTACTACTACTGTTACTACTGCTAAGGAGGAACGCCACTATAAACTTTAAGCCGCACACAGAATTCTTATTCCTCCATCGCAAGAGTCGTATATCGTTCTGAGACGATTTAACAAGTTAATCATAACACACTCTTTCTCTGTCCAGAATGCAGTGTATGCGTTTTTACGTCAATTACTTTTCTATTCTGTAACCCGTTTATTTTCTATACTATTCTTTTCTGCTATATAAAAGACATTAACAATTCAATCATTGAATAGTTGTTTGTACGGTTTTCTGCAGATATTTTTATTTTATTTATTTATTTATTTTTGTTTTGCTACATTATAAATTTCTTAGCACAGACTCCCCAGCTGTGTCTATATCTTCAGTCGACCGTGAATGGATGAAAATCACTTCTGCTTTCTGGATCAAAACAAACACAACGTGGGCAGGAAGTAGGATTAAACCAGTGGAGCGGTCGAATAATCTACGGATGCTCAGCGGACTTACGGCCATTCCTTTAAGTTCGGTTAGGACCGAGTAGTCACCTCAACCCAGAGAGTAAGACGTCGGAGGTTGAGGAGCTGGGGCAAAAGTGTTAGAAAACTAACTCATTGAATGTATTTGCGAGTATTCTAGAAAAGGCAGTGCAAATTTAAAGAGTTTTTTTTTAATTTTTTTATCGTTCAGTCTCTAGTTATAACCACGAGAAGTCCTGGTGTGAACAGATAACTAATAATAATAATAATAATACATAGACAGAACCAGCAATGCTAAATTCCCAAACATCGTGATCAAAGACTACAATAACAGAATTTGCTTTCTTATTGAAACAGTAGTTCGAAATTGTAATGTAACTTTGACAATCTTCAAAAAACTGCCAAACACAACGTTCTTGAAGTGGAAATATAATCAAATGTGGTAAAATAATTCCAGTTGTAGTTGGAACCTCGGATTGATTAGAAAAGGTTCCGATAGACTCATTGAAGGGATCCCTGGCAGCCCAAGTCTGAAATAAATACAAGTACAACTCACAGCTTAGAGCTGTGTCTATATAAATGTATGTGATCATAGAGTTGATGAAAAAGGAAGACATTGGTGACATTAAGTCTCTGGTTAGGTATCCGAAAGGAAATGTGTATTCAACAGAAATCAAAGGAAATAAATAAATAAATGAATAAATAAATAAATAATAATAATAATGATAACAATTATTATTATTATTATTATTATTATTATTATTATTATTATTATTATCACAAATAACAACCAATCAGACCGTTTCAATATAGTTGCCATAAAAGACATTAACTTCATTGAAAAATAAAATCCAGGAAATGCCTACACATATACTTGGTGGTGAAAATCGGAATAAAGATTAGTATCTTATCGCTTCAGAATTCCACGTTGTTGGACACTGCTATCTATTTTAAATCGTATCACTTGATGCATAATAAGTCATAAACCATGAACTCCTGTTAAAAATTAATACGATGCGGAAGAAGTGAACAAAATATTATTACAATATTCACAAAATACTTTGTGAACCACGTACTCAGACCTGACCACCTTGATGAAAATAGAAAACCGGATTGCATAGTCGTAAATGTAAATAACACAAAGTAAACAGAACCGTGTTAGGAAAGAACAAAATTAACATGGGGAAAAGTGTGAGGAATTTGAGAATTCCTAGACCTTACTCGAGAGCTGAGAAACATCTGGGAATTGGGGATCAAAATCATACGTAAATTAATAATAATAATAATAATAATAATAATAATAATAAGAAGAAGAAGAAGAAGAAGAAGAATGCTAAACAGAAAAAAAGAAGAAGAAATGTTCAATTCCAAGTGAATTAATACAAAGTTAATATTCGCAAACTTATGCTAAATTCCTCACCTCGAAGACTCCGTTTTTTCTGTTCATATTTATTACTCATTTCTGTTACGTTTTGGTTATATGAAGTAAAGGCCCAGAGCTACACTAGACTCAGTGCTGCTATTTCCCATAACAAGCAGGTTTCATGGGCAGCGTTGCTAGTTTCTCATTAAACCGGTTGTTAATTCAGAGTTGCCCTTCTACGAGGCTGGTAGATGAGCAAAATTAGAAATCTCAAACGGCTTTTCGCTAGGATGGAAGAGAAGAAAATTAGTCATAACGCAACGACTTCGTCTGGAATTTGAACCAATCAAATCAATCCCGTTATCTCCGACGATAACCGCTACACAACGCGCACCTGCATCTTTCTAAGTTTCTTTGATAAAATAAGCTAAAATTTCAGACTGGCTTCCCCCCGCTAACAAATCACGATGGAATTAAAAATCGAATAACTGTGTCTGCTTTATTTGACGTATTTTCATTTCTGCAGCTAATTAAAAAAAAAAAAAGAGAAATAAAATGGTAGAATATTTTTAATAATGAAAACGAATATCTAAAAAGAATCGAAAAAAACAACATGAGCAAAAACGATATTAGACATTAAAATATTCTTCGTGACTTGAGAAGCCAGTTGTAATTCTTTCACAAATCAACGCGCGTCGAAAAGAGAAGGAAGACAGAAAGGTTCGATGGAGAAGCGACGATTTTAAAAGACAAGGGAAAGATGTAGATTAACGATACAAACACTGGATAAAAAAAAAACAGTTTTCTGATAGATGATGCTTAGTTTTTGATTTCCCAAGGGTTTCTTGGAAATGGATATATACTTTTATTTTCTGTACAGTTTTGTTCCATTTTATTTTAATATTAGAGAGTCATTAATTTTTTTTTCTCTTCTAAACAGTCAAGATATTTACTTTCATTTGAAAAGAAAAACTTCAATGTTCTTAAAATTGCCAACATTCCGAACTCTGTGTCATTTCTAACACAAATCCTAGGAAGAAATATCATCGGCTTTTAAATAAAGACTTGATGTTATGCTTAAAATATCATGGTATTTAATAGGCATAATAATTCTAAGTCCCCTTTAATATGCAGAGAAAAGAAAATGGACCCCTTAAACTGACAAATAGTAGAAAATTAGGTTAAAATGAACAGAGCCTATGAGGGGTAAATATATTTAGTTTTTTCCTTAAATTTTCGGCACTCATTGACAAAGCAGCCGATGTTACTTTTGGATGAACATTGGTAAAATATTTCTCTTAAATGAATTTTATAGATAAATATATTTCTGGGGTACACGAAATGTACTTTCAAGTATATATGATGGTTTCCTACCTAACCTTTTGTTCAAAGTAGTGTGGAACGTCAATATCTGGTTTATGGCATTATTTTCTTTTCGACTTACTTGTGCTATTCATTTTAGTTGTTTATGTTGCTGAAAATGTTCAAGCGATGTGTTTTCTGCGCTTTGCTGCATTTTTCTGTGATTCAAAAGCATCAGTCCACGACGTTTGAAGAAGAATGTTCCTCGTGAACACGTACCGACTTCATTCGCTTGTAATCATTTTCAATCATTGATCTGAGGAAGATGTTGTTAATTGATTAATTTGTTTGTTTAACGCCTTATCAACATCTTATGGGTCATTTGATGCCGAAATTTAAATTTCTTGAGAGATTTGAAGTAATAGAAATATATGATATTATGGTTACACAGTTGATTGCATGGTAAATGATACTTAGCTTTTGTGCATATGATTCACCATGTTTCTAGAAATTATTATTTTCTTAATGTTAAAAATCAGATGAATTGGAGATGAGAAAACAGACTATAAAAAATTCTACGCAAAGTGATTTTCCAAGCTTAGCTTAGAGGTGGCACAAGGTCTAAAGTATGGGGCACCCAGTGAGGAACGAACTCACTACTCAGTCGTAATTGTTATAGCGAGACAATTTTGCTGACCCTTACCCCGCCCCGAGGTGCCCAAAGTGATTTTACAAGCGTAGATTCGATGTGGCACAAGGCCTAAAATATGGGGTACCCAGTGAGAATCGAACTCACTATTCAGACGTAATTGATTTAGGGTGACAAGTTTGCTAACCATTACACCACGTCAAACTTCCTGACTTGTCAAATTATATATAGACATGAATCAACTAACAGGCACATAATTACTAAATTATTTTTTCGTCAAATAAGGCCTTCATTTATGCCAAGGGGAAATTATACTGAACAATTTAGCTATAATATGGTATGATATGTTATACAGTGCAGTAATTGTAGTGCCATTTTCAATAATAAGTGCAAATTTAAAACATTTTATTTTATAATTTGTGCCGAGTAGTATTATGGTGTTATATACACTTTTATCTCTTTTTAAGTTTTTATTAATTATGACCTAACACATGGTGCAAGATCTTATTCATTGATTAGCTTTTTTTGCAATCTTTTCCAATTTTTACGCAGTTTTCACTTATCGAATACAGTAAAAATATTGCATATTTTGCTTGTGGAGATTCATAATTAGAATTTTGGTTTTAATATATTTTCTATTCAATGTATCTAATATAAAAATATCAACTTTGCAGTTATTCTTGAAATAGTAAAATTTTGAAATCTCAGAGCAAAAACCTGTTGAAATTAGTTATTTCTGTCCATCTTTTCCGACAATATTTAACAATAGATGCTCAAAAAAATCTATGAAACTAATTTCTGTGGCAGTACTTATGACATCAAACCACAGCTTACGGATCGAGTGCAATGTTGATTTTCTTAAAATGTGAAAAACCAATCTGCTCTGATGTCGTAATGGGTGGGAGGAGTTTGTAAAATATCTCCAAATCAAAACTAGTAAGCTTCCGCCATCACCGAGAAGACTCTCAGCTTTCACCTTTTATGACGAATGTGTGTTTTCTGAAGGAGGCATCAATTGTCCCAAGCTCATCCCACACCTCAAATGGAACTCATTTATACTTTATTGTTAAAGATGGTGGGTCGGTTAATTGTACCGCCCTAGTAAGTATATGACTCCTCCTGTTATACTCTATCATTAAAAAAAACAAGATAAGACCAAATATGGAGTATATTGGCCATATTCTGGATGGAGCTGTCCGGTACTCACTGGTCTGTCTTGATTAAGTTCAAAAGTGATTATGCTGCCTTGTGGGTGATGATGTATTTTCCACTCTACAACCTCTTCCCACAGAGGAAATGTAGCAAATCTCTCGCTATTTCTGTTGCTATTTCTATGGCAATTGTCCCGACAAACTATATACCTTGGTCCCACCAACACTGCCCATGCTACTAAGCCCCACCATATCAAGGACACAAGAACGAATCATCTTATTAATATAATATATCTATTATATTTTTATTTTCTCTTTGACTTACATGTACCATCCATTTTAGTTGTTGCTCATAGTGAAAATCTTCAGGTGATATGTTTTTTTTTTGTTGTTTTTTGTTTTTTAATTGTCATGGTACTTTGCGTTTGGTTTCTTTGGCGCCAGTTCACCATTTTCGAGGAAGTTTGGTTATCACGAAGACCTACAGGATTCCTTAGCTTTAATCCATTTTAAATGATTATTGTTAGAAAGTGTTAAATTAGAAAACAAATTATCAAAACTTAATTGTAACATTGTGTGTGTTTCTCTGCCTGCATGAGAGAGAGAACTAAATAAAATAAGTCAATGTTAAAGGGTCTACCCCTTTTTCATACAAGTGGACTCGCCCAGTGTGTACTTGTACTGCTGCCGGTGAATACCCAGGGGGTGATACAGGCAGACAGTGATACAGTGTGAGAGAGTGAGGTAACCGCTTTGTAGGAGTCACAGTTGCGAGCACGTAGACTCAGAAGGAAGTCATACTTCGATACTGAATTTCCCAGACTGTATATATATTATGATTGCTACTAACCGCATTTCTGGATCTACTAACCGTATTAACAATTGTATTATTACGTCAATACATTTATTTGCTATATTTCATTCCTGCGTTTGTCATTCATTTTGAGACCGGATTTCATCCCGGAATCCAGAACAAATTGGCGACGAAGATTCGAATTCACACGAAGAAAAAACAACAAGAAATTTTCCCTCGTTGTCCACAACAAATTGGCGACGAGCGATTCGACCTCACACGAGAAGAAAAAATAGTAAAATCCTATCATCGTCCACAACAAATAGGCAAAATATGTAAAATTGAGTTATCATGGAAGATTTTAAAAATATTTTAGTAGAACTGGTAAAATGCCAAAATGATCAGCAATTACAACTACGACAACGAATGGAAGAAAAATGGCAAAAGCAACTATTACAAACGCAAACGGAAAATCAAGAAAGACAAATAGAGCTCCAGGAACTAATACTGAAAGAAGCAGGTAACAAGCAATTAGATATTGAAAAAGAGGTACCTTTTTCGCAAGACGCAGTGTGGAATACCATAGAGATTTTCAAATATTCTCTAGATGAGGACAAAAATTTCCGAGATTACTTCAGAAGACATGAAGACATATTTAATATCGACTGTCAAAACTGGACAGAAGAAAAAAAGCTACGTCTATTGCCTAGAAAATTAGGAATTGAAGAATATACAAAGTTCGTGGATTATATCTTGCCAAAAAAGACGAACGAATTAACATTTGACGAAGCAGTGACATATCTTAAAGAACTCTTTAGTCCCAAAACATCACTCTTCCACAAGTGGTTGAAATGCCTTAACCTGGTAAGAGGCGATAATGAGGATTATTCCACGTTTGCCGCAATCGTAAATAAACATTGCGAAGACTTCAAACTAGTGTAATTAACCCCGGCCAATTTCAAATGCCTCATCTTTGTTAAAGGGTTAGTTTCAACAAAAGATAGCGAAATGCGTAAAAGAATGCTTTCAAAATTACAAAATGAAACTGGACTGACACTACAACAATTATCGAAAGATTGCCAGAGATGCCTAAGTTTAAAGAAAGACGCGAAGGACATTGAGGAGTCAGTTGTATCTCACATACGTAAGTTAAACAAAAGTTTACGTTCTTCTCCCACCCCGGAAAGAAAACAAAAATTCTATGATAATGAAAAAAGATTCTCATCCTCCCCGGAAAGAAAACAAAAATTCTATAATAAGAGAAAAATTACAACATACAGGAAAAATTATGACGAAAATCGAAGCAAATATAAGAAAATCGAAGCAAATATATGTTATCGATGTGGTGGACTACATTGGAACAAGGATTGCCGTTTTAGATTTGCATAACGAAGACAACACCAACATAAGGAAATATGTGGAACTTGAAATTTTAAATAAAAAGATAAAATTGCAACTGGATCCCGGTTCCGACCTCACGATAATCAACCTACAGACATGGAGAAAACTTAACAGACCAACAATGTTACACGCACAAAAAATTGCCAAGTCGGTTACAGGTAAACGAATAAAATTCGAAGGGGAAATAATCGTGAATGTTAAATTTCACGGCAAAACAAAAAAAAAAAACTTACGATATACGTCATGAAAGATACTAAAAACCTAGTAGGTATTGACTGGATGCAAAAGTTCAACGTTTGGGACCTACCTATCATCTCTTTTTGCAAAAGGTTAGAGGGGGAAAATCAGATGATATAAAATTAAAGGAAGAATTCTATAACCAATTTCCTGAGGTATTTTCCAGGTGGTTGGGACGATGCAGCAAATTTAAGGCCAGAATTGAATTAAAAGAAAACGTCCAACCAGTTTTTAAAAGGAGGCGAAACGTACCGTTCGCTACTATAGACAAAATAGACAAAGAATTGGAGAGACTTGAACAAACTAGGATTCTTTCAAAAATAGAGTTAGTGAAAGGGCGGCGACAGTGGTTTATGTAAAAAAAGAAATCAGGAGAAATCTCTCTCTCTCTCTCTCTCTCTCTCTCTCTCTCTCTCTCTCTCTCTCTCACACACACCCTCTTTCACTGAGGAGTATAAAACTTTCTCCTTGTCAAAAGACATCTAATTCTATATTGATCAATAGAAACAGGGGGGGATAACTTTAGTATATCGGCTGCAACATAGTCGTTAGGTGTGGCCTAGAGACGCGACCGACTCGATAAGTCAAAGAACACCGTTTGCGGATACCAAATTCCTAATCATACAAGATATTGGGAAAAAGTCACACAATGAAGATGAACATTTACGTAAAAGTACTTTTTCTGGACATTTGTGTATTTTTGTTTGCGAGATAGGAGCGTGTGTGTGTATATTTGGAAGTACGTGACCCTGTGTATGTGTGCGTATGTTATGAGAGACAGTAATTTAAACTGGAATATGGAACAGTTTCTGACATTTTTTTTTTTCAATTTTCTATCATGTATATATTTGTATCGCCATTTTGAAACATATACCGTTGAAAATGTATGAGCGAAAATCAAAATAGAACAGAAGCCTGACGACAGAATAAAGCTGAGTTTGTTTTTTAAAAAAAATATACTCGCTCTATTCTGATTCGGGTTGATAAATTTATATTCCACTTTTCGAAAAAAAAAAAACAGTTACTTCTTGGAGTCGGGACTTTCAAATACATAATTTAAATTCACGTTAGAAATTATACACACTTTTTTTTCCGAATCAGGTGTTTTCTAACTCGACTGGCTTCCCTATACTTGTAACGATTGTTATACCCATTAGTCAAATTTCAAAACGTTTTTTCCTGAACATGAATTTCGCAAGACAGACAAGCGTCGCCATCTCTGTGCATTATGTGTTTCACGGTTTTTATATCTGTGAATTTTAGGTTACATACCATCGCCAAAAGCAGTGGTGGCAGCTGTACTCGTTTGAATGTGTCGTCTATTCTCTGTTAGATAGCCGACCATATTTTGCAATATATGGCTGTCCTTAGCTTACAGCATTTCCGTGGCTTTCACCGATACTTGCTCACTGTTTTTTTCCTGCTTCACTTGATTATGACGAATCCGTTGATTATTAAGTTCTCTAAGATCAATTTGCTTAGTATGTATCGACCAATTTTAGTCAATTGTCTCTTTTAGATTGTTAGCAAAAAAAATCTTTACCATTCTTAATCAACTTAAACGATATTTATTCTCAAATAGTCTGTCGTAAATACAACCGTTTTTGGTAGAATCGCCATGTATTTTTAAAAGATTTCTGACCAAATTACCCAGAATCACATGCTGTAGGGTAAATCACATCACAATCCAGCACTTTCTTATTTGTTCCTAAGCATAGTTTAAAACCCTTAATATGTTTCTCACTTTCTGAAACTTACTCCTAAGCGTCTTCAGATCCTGAATTAATGTCAGAATATTCTGTACATGACTTGAAATGAGGTAAGCTCTTTTAAAAAATGTTTTTTTGTAGGTTAATTTCTACTAATTGAGCTTCGCCTCACCAATTCGCTTGTACCATATTGATATTTATTGTATAAAAAATACAATTATGTCTGAAAAGAGAGAATGGGTTGAGCCGGGTCTTCACTGACTATCTTATACCTAGCTAATCCGATTCACGACCCATCAACTCATTACAATTCGCACATTCACCACAAGAACTCATCCGTCACCAATCAATTCTACGTATACCATAATACATCATACTCTCAGGTAACCTAAAAAACAAGCCCCATGACATAAAATTTTGATGATTATAAAAATGTATACATAAAAATCTATGGAAGGGAATGAACCCCAAAACAAACTAAATATCAAAACATGTCAAATAAAGATAAGTGATGATAGTTATGCCCGTCCAAATTTGCTTGTACGGTATTTGACGGCATATGAAATAGTTTTTTTTTTGTTTTTTTCGAAATGGGATAAAAATCGCCCTGCGTAATAAAGTGATTTTCTAAGCACGGCTGAGATGTAGCACCAGAACGAAAGTATTGGTCCTCCATTGAGGATTGAACTCACTACTCAGTCGTAATTGATCTAACAAGACAAGCTTTCTAACTATTACACCACTTCGAAGTACCCACTCTGAGTAATATATGCAAATTTGAAAGTTTCATGTCCTATTTTTTATCGCAGACACAAAATACCACAAGCTATAATTTTACTTCAGATGGCCATTTCTATTTAACCAAAATTCAGGCTTTTATTTACTGAAAAGAAATTATTATTATTAGTAGTAGTAGTAGTAGTTGTAGTAGTACTGTAAAAATAATTATTACAAAAAGTACCGAAAACATGTATCGGTACGAGTTGATTAATTATACTTAAATATCCCACAACCAACTCCGATTATTAACTAATTAATCAATTAAAGAATCTATAAGAGAAAAAAATGTAACTGAAAATAAATATTATAAGTGGTAAAATGTTTCTGTTGATCTGCATGACCCCGGCTTTTTCTCTAAAAGGAATCCCCGACTGAGCACCAATGTCACTGTTGTTCTTTCAACACTGCGCTACAGCTGTGAATTCTAGACACTATATCGCCGACAAACAAAACTGCTTGAAACATTTCACATTTGCTGCTTTCAGTGGATCTTTCACGTTACATGGAGAGATAAAATCTCCCATACCGAGTTTTTTTCAGCGTGAAGAAATCGTCAGCATCGAAGCCATTATCCGACAACGCCTTCTACATTGGGTTGGACATGTTGTGCGGATGTTGTGTCATCATCTTCCGAAAATTGTATTCTTCGGAGAGCTTGAAACAGACAGCCGAGCATGTGGAGACCCAAAGAAACAATTTCGAAACTATTTTAAGCTTGCTCTTATCTCTTGCAACATTGATCCGACACGATTAGAGAAGCTCGAAAGGGATCAGACCGTTTGGCGGTCTCTTTGCGTCGCCGGAGTGGCGCACTTCGAGGAGGTGAGACAAGGAGCCCTGGAGAGGAGTCGACGCCAGCGTCATCTGCAACTTGCCAATCACGCACCGGGCATGTTGCCCTGCCAACTACGCCCGAGACAGACAGAGATGGAAGGACAGCGTCCACGTCAGAAATGACGGACAGCCTTAAGCAGCATTACCATTTTACAAATAGCTTGCTTTAAATATGTCATTCTAAAATATGCTATTTTTGTCTTTTTTATGCCCTGCTGAAATAGGACCGTTTCTGACATGTCTTTTATGTCTGTAAATTGTTCCCTGTGTGGGGAAATTATTTAATAATGATTTCTTGTACCAGACATGATATTTTTATTCAGCTAATAGCGCAAGTCTTTTCGCCAGTGTCGTGAATTCTTTTTTATCTTATCCATTGTTTTCATTTCTGAAAGACAGAAAATAAACACGTACGTACGACGGGGACACGACAAATCTGTATTCTCTTTCCTGTGTGATAAGTTTGTATTCGAGTTTTTACAAGTCAGGATTTTGGAAACTAATTTTAAATCGCTCTAAGATCATCCAACTGTCCCATCTTTGTCCTACATTTCGTACTTCGACAAGATCTACGTGACTAAATGTCAAGGAAAGAAAGACAAGGCAAAGATCTGCCTGGGTATTAGAAACCGGGGAGTGATATAGGATAAAGAAAAAAGAGAAACAGAAAACGAAAAACAAATGAAGATAAAATAAAAAAAAATTATAAAAAAAACAGGAAATTAAACAAAAAAGAAAACTAGAAAATAAACAAGAAACGTAAAAGGAACTGGAAGTTGAAAGAAGAAGTATATTAAAACGGAACAAAACAAATGTGAAAACAAATACAAGAGGAAAACAAAAAATGAAATCAACATAAAAAAAAGTACGAGAAAGTAAACTTAAAAAAGAAAATGGAAACAAAAATGAAAATTTATCAGAAAACAAAAATGGAAAACTAAAAGGAAGCACAAAAGTAACAAAAATAACTAAAAAGCCAAAAAACGAAACGAAAAAGGAAATGTAAAATGAAGCAAAAAAGAAAACAAAAAGCAACAATTTATAGGTTACAGAAAAAGAAATAGACAAGAGTATGATGTAAACATAATTCCATAAATGAAAGGTCGAGGGAAAATATATGAAATATTAAAGACACTAAAAAAAATTAGAATGAAAAGAATAAAACGAAAAGTGATAGAGTAAGTAAAATTATTGCAAAAAGGATTGAGAAAAAAAAAAGATAACAAAATAACATCAATGAAACATCGCTTTAAGGAAATATTGAGCCACAATATCAATCGAGTTAAATCATATCAACGAAAAATATTTGAGTATTGAAACCGAAAATAAATACTGCTAGAAAAACGTAATAATACATAAAATTAAAAGAATAAAAGGCGAAATAAAATGTCTTTCTTTTCTTTCTGTGAGGATTATGAAAATATCCAATGTTAAACAAGCAAACAAAGACATAGATCAATCAGAATACGGGAAATATTTTCAAAGCTGAGCAAAATCTCAAAAGACAGCCGACCGGTGTTTTCAACCAGTGTGCATACGTCTGCTGTCACCACAATTGCTGTTGGCAGGTTCAGTGTAAAGAAATCCATTTTACGAGTTCGTTGCTGTCCTCGGGACAAAACAAACGTTTCCGTTTGCGTCGAAAAGTATCTCTGTGTTCATCGAACCAAATTCACTTCAAATTTATTCAAGTAAGATATAGAAGTTAGGGAATTATGCCGGACAAAAAAAATACTTTGGTTAATTTGAAGTTTAGCATCCACGCTCAGTTCGCATTAAAAAATTTCCAGAATACTTACATTTATGTGTGCATGATTCATTCGAATCTGGCTTGATAAATGTGATAAAATTTACCGTTTCGGAGTTATCGACAGTAAAATTTCGGATTCATTCGCGTCGCTGCGGACAAAGAAACAGGAATTCTTTTAACATATATATTATTAATAGAACTCTTATAAGTATGAGAAACTATACTCGCTCGGAACCCGGAATGTTGATTAATAAACTCCACCAAAATGCTATTAGGTAAAATCAGTAAGGTTATCTTACAGGAGATATGTGATTCTTTAAGGACTTTACTTAATATAAACCAGTGGCGTTCTTCATCTAAGTTTAAACACACACACTCTCTCTCTCACACACACACACACACACACACACACACACACACACACACACACACACACACACACACACACACACTCTCTCTCTCTCTCTCTCTATATATATATATATATATATATATATATATATATATATATATATATATATTACATTAATAGCAAAACTCTAAGTTTAATGCTGAAACAATTTTTAAGCGCTGAAATTATATATTTTTTATTTAAATTTTGGGTTGACACATTTTTTGGTGAGGTGGAATATTATTGCAGTTCAATAATTTAAATGGATTGAAGATTAATTTTGAATTTAAGCCCAGACTAACATTTAAGATTGCAAATAAGGTTGGAAATAAGAAATGCAAAATTATAAATTAGAGAGACACAGGTTTTGAAAACGTACTTAAACAAAGAATTATCGTTGGAGTGTAACTCTATTTTTCCAACAATCAAATGTATAATGAATAATATTATTAATATTATATTAATATTACTAAAATATCGGCAACTAATGATATCGGAACAATGTATGCCGTGATAAAAAATAAAACAAAATAAAATAGAGTACTAATAAAAATGATATTACATAACAATGAAAAGAAAATGATTTAAAATAAGAAAACATAAAGTAAATAAGAGCCTTGAATAGGTACATATAAATATGCAAATAAATATGTCAAAATGTATAAATGAATTGTAGATTTTTTTTTTTTTGAATTTCATCCCAGATTCACAGTCTCATTTACATCCTTATTTGTAATTTTAAATATTTTAACTACAGTAATATTCCGTCCAAACAATAATATATCTCGCGAGAAGCAAAAAAATATAAAAACGGTGTCAACCCAAAATATTAAGGAAATAAATATAATTCCAGCACTTGAAAATTGTTTTGGCATGAAACTCGTTGTTGTACAAGTAATGTAAAATATGTTCTCCAAGTTCCCCACTCCCTTGACACATGGCACAGTAGATGAAGCCGTTGGTTAGATCCAGTGACAGGACGCAAAGAGTGTGAGTTCGATACCTGGTTAAGGCAGTGGAGAATTTGGAGAGCAGAATTAACTGGTGATAACTGACATTCATTAAACGGTCTACCTCAGTGAGCGAAATTATTGGGTTCAGTTCGACATTCCAAGAACCTGAAGAAAGCCGGAGCGTAGAACGGCCAAAACGTTTATTGCGACAAAGATGAGGACAATAGCCCGAATAATGTAAATAGTGTACATAATACCTCATTGCAGAAATATAGACATATATATATATATATATATATATATATATTGTCACGCGTGGAGAATATTGTCATTATATAAGTTTTTGTTTTCCATGTCGACAAATATGAACATTTCTCCGATTTAAATTTTCATATTTGTCGACATGGAAAAACAAAAACTTATATAATGACAATATTCTCCACACGTGACAATCTCTGACGTTCTACCGATTAAATCGGAGAAATTTTCATATATATATATATATATATATATATATATATATATATATATATATATATATATATATATAATGTTATGAATAATCAATAGTTGTCTCCTTGCTTCGTATCTCTGTTCTTTCAGAGAGCTATTCTACAGGTCCTATAAAAGGACATTATACGCGAACCTTGTATTCTCAGTGAATAATGATTTCTTAAAGCCTACATTTGCGTACTTTTGTCATTACAATATATATATATATATATATATATATATATATATATATATATGAGTAATTGTGTGTAGATTGTTATATGTATATCGTATATATGAGTAAGGTTGAAGATATGAGCTGTGCCCCACATGCCAGAGTCTTAACATCGGTCGATGGACTCAGTTAAATGTTGAATGGCCCATTTTATGGTATCAAACCGAGGAAAACGTGAAGGAATGCTTGACTGTGTTTAATGATTATTGTAATTACATGTGGAAATAGAACTAATTAAGAAAGTTAATTTGTTTCGAGAGATCTGATGGATTGGGGGTTCCTTAAGCAATCGAAACTAAATATAAAGTTCGAGATAGCTTAGTAACTTAGAATAAATGCTCGGCTCTTAGCCCATTTCGATATAATAGCCAAGTCGTGCAAAAATGGTGATAGTAATTTATTTAGGAGCCGAAATCAATCATTATCTCTAAAAATCCTTAAGATTAATTGCTTTTAGATAAGTAGCTAACCATTGGATTAGTGTGTCTTCTGAGACAGAATCATTTCGAAGAAATATCTTTGCACAAAATTCAGTCAGAGCTGATTAATGGAAAGTGTTTATTTACATATGATATATTCACTGGTTGTCCTATCAGAAGAGTAAGTTTGAGAAAGCAGCTTATCATAACTCGATCAGTTAACTATCTGGCCATTTGATTTAGAGAATAAAAGTAGCGATTTGAGTATGTAATTTAGTAGTAATATTGTACCAATGCAAACTAGCAAGTAAATTTCCTTATATAGCGGACGCAATTTATTTAGATGTGAGTAAGCCATTAGAGATCCGAAACACAGGAAGAGCAGATCGTAACAATAACAGAGCTCCAGATTATCCCAGCAACTCTATTTGAGAATAAAGATAATGAGGGAAAAAAGACTTCAAATTAATTTTCAATCACAATGAGTGTTGTGAACGGAAGATTCAATGTTAAACTATTTCGCATTTGAGAAAAGGAACTTGCAAGTTTGAATAACTGTCTCACCATAAACCAATAACTACGGACTCTTAAAATCATGTTATTCCGGTCTTCCATATTAATTCAAGAAAATGTCTTAGGCATCGGTCATCATTATATTTGTTTGATAAATTTCTCTGTCTTGCTAAATGTAACAATTTTACCCACTTTGTCTTCAGATAATGTTTGAAGCACAATTAATTCTATTTATCTATCTATCTATCTATCTATCTATCTATCTATCTAAGCTTTGAATATTTCATTTCCTGAAAGAATTCCTCCATTACCAGGCCAGCATGCCTATAAAAATATTTTAAAAAATTAAAAGAAAACGGTGAAATTTATAACCTTCTTGTATTTAAAATATTTAATAAATAAATTAATCTAAAACTAATAAAATATAAATATTAATTATATTTGGAAAAAGAAAAAACATTTACTCACTTTTGCTCATTAAAAATTAAATTACCTCATTTAGCATCGGTCATAATTTACCGAGAATTTTCAGTTTTATATCTTATATTTACCTACGGCCAATCCCTGACAGTGAGCACGTTTACCCTGTGACGTCACGCCGGCATCTCTGCCCCGTCGCCGTCCTGTCCTGTGACGTCCAATTTGACTTGGTATTGGTCGCGGCACCAAATGTGGCGTTCTAACCTTTTGCTGATTCGGATGGGAATCCGGTTAGATTCGGTACCAGCCTTGTCGTTCCCAGCTCGCCTCCAACGTCTGGTTACCGAAGTAACTGCTTTCATTTCTAGTCTAACCTACCCACGTTGTGAGTTGATCTTAGGTAGACGAAATCAATCAGTAGCCGGGCCGCAATGCAAGCCGAGTCTGAGCAAAGGTAACACCGCACAAGCATATGTAAAAGAAAAGAAAGTAACACCTCGAAAAGTTCAAATGTGTTAAAAAAAAGAATAACAATATTTTATATCTGGTTGTTGAATACAGGACAGCATCTTTCTCCCAAACCGCTTATATAGATACGTGACATTTTGCGTTTGTTAGGCGAGTCTTAACATCTTAAGTTGTTTTTTTTTAAGAAACTGGTTTTTGGTGTATCTTCAGGCGATATTCGTAAAACTTGTTTTGGTGGTGTGAGTCTAAGTCGTTCTTCAAAAATAAATTGTTCTTGGTTAGAAGTTGAAGTCGGGATGCGTGGATCTTCAGTCAGCTTCCTTTTTTCTTTTTTTTTTTGTGTGTGTGTGTGTGTGTGTGTGTATCTAATTATGTCTGGGTGCTTATGTATTATAATCTGATTGTGTTTTTGTTGTTTAGCGCGTGAGTTTAACACCACATTCACACATTTAAAAAAAAAAAAATATATATACATGTATTGTCAAATGACCTGAGATATTGTAGCGTCTTGTCGAACGTAATTTCAATGAAGAAATGAATTGAATAAACATATATATTTTTTTCTTTTCTCAATAATTTTGCAGTTTTTAAACTTAAATTTGGATTTTAAAATTGCCAGTTTTTAATTTTAATATTAAATTTTATCATATAATTTGATAATCATTGGTTAGTATAAATTATTTTTAATATTACACGTATTTTAAAGATCTAAATAGCTATTATAACATGATTTCGTTGTCAAGCTTTTGAATCATTCTATACTTGATTTTTGATTGGTTATTCTAGCTTTTGTAACAATGTTTCCCCCTAGTGTAGGATCGTTAATTAATTTGAAACTTTTAAAACCATTTATTTTATTTTCAACATCATCACTTGATAAGGCACAGAGTGTGTTGAAACAAAATGGCTATTTTTGTAGTGATTTTATAACATATTATGTTATAATTTTTTTATAAATAATAATTATATCTGCTCTACTTTGTATTGAGCACTCTTTTAAGAATAGTAATTGTTGGTTATTGGAATTCATTCCGTATATACCAATTATATACTTGTATATGTATATATATATATATATGTGTGTGTGTGTGTGTGTGTGTGTGTGTGTGTGTGTGTGTATATATGTGTATATATATGTATATATATATATATATATATATATATATATATATATATATATATATATATATTTATTTGTGTGTATCTGTGTGTGTATATATATATATATATATATGTGACGTCCCCGCTGGTGTCGTTGCTCCAAACGTGACGTCCGCCTGTCTGCGTCAGTCGTGCTATCCTGTCCTGTGACGACCAACTGGCTTGGTATTGGTCGCGGCACCAAATGTGACGTTCTAACCTTTTGCTGATTCGGATGGGAATATGGTTAGATTCGGTATCAGCCTCGTCGTTCCCAGCTCGCTTCCACCCTCTGGTTACCGAAGTAACTGCTTTGATTTCTAGTCTAACCTACCCACGTTGTGAATTGATCTAGGCAGACGAAATCAATCAGTCGCTGGGCCGTACTGCAAGTTCGAATAAGGGTGATATCGCACAAGTATGTGTAAAAGAAAAGAAAATAACAACTCGAAAAGTTCAAATGTGTTAAAAAAAAGAATAACAATATTTTATATCTGGTTGCTGGATACAAGACTGCGTCTATCTTCCATCCCGCTATATGGATTCGTGACACGTTGTTTTTCTTAGGCGATCCTTAATATCTTAAGTTGTCTGTTCTTTAAGAAACTGGTTCTTGGTGTGTCTTCAGGCGATATTCGTAAAACTTGTTTTGGTTGTATGAGTCTAAGTCGTTCTTCAAAAATAAATTGTTCTTGGTTAGAAGATGAGTTCGGAATTGCGTGAATCTTTCAAGCTAATGCGTGGTGGGTCTTCAGATCTCTCAACTTAAACTCGAACTCACTGGAACTGGGAACTCGAAAACTGGAAACTGATTTTTGCTCGCTGCGACTTTGCTTATATGGACGCCGACCCAAACCGGGGTGGGCTCGTCGGGTTTTGAGGTTCCTTGATAATTCTAAATCTAAAGTCCACTTCTTTTGTTTTCGGTCAGGAATTTTCCACTCCTTTCCATTTTTGGAAGTCTTCTCCTACTCCCACCTTCTTCTGTTCTCATATGGGTATCTCACCATATCCTCAGAGGGCTTCAACGTTTTCCCTCTCTCTCGCAGTGATATCTCACACCTATCACTTCAATGGGTGGTCGCAGCCCCACCCCCTCTGCATCACATGATCAACTGCGCCTGGCTCTCGTTAACATTCATCCAATGGGCGGCCAGCAGTGTGGGTGTGACCAGACTAGCCTTGTTTTCAAAAAAAGTAATCTTGCTCGAAGAAAAAAAATAATCTTTTCTTTTCCTTTTTTCTTTTTTCCTTCTTTCTTTCTCTTTTCTTTCGTAGTGTGGTCCCTTAATCACAGCTCTTATCCTCAATGTCACCTGGTACCTATCAATGAGATATTCTCCAATTATCAAGTGGGTGTTCATCTAGCGAAACACAGCCAACTTTTCGTCCCGATAAGGTAGTTTCGCTATCCTAGCCGTATTTGCATTCTTGGTGCCGATTTCTGATAAAATAGTTTCGCTGTCATAGTCAAATTCCAACACAACACAGATGCCTTGTCCAAACGGCACCCTCCCATCGACAAAGACTTAAACTATGGTTGGGTTTTCTTTGTTTTCGCAACTCGTGTGGGGTCAACGGACATTCTTATTTCTCGGTCAACGGATGACCTATTAAATCTTTATCTCTTTAGAAATCTGTAGAAGCCCCAAATGACATTCCCGTGACACAGTTAAATGTTTATCTATTTAGAATTCTGTACAATGGCAATAAAAATTTTCACCATTTTTCCTTGTCAAAATAACACCGCTTAATGTCCCGTTCGTGAGGGTTTTTTTTGTCATCTAAATTTAACTCTCACCTTTCTTTTTTTCTTTGTTTCCTTTTCTCCTTCTAGCAAGCCTAAATGGTGTCACACACACACACATATATATATACATATATATTAAGAAATGGACAAAGTCCGACAATTTATTTATTAAAGACATTTTTATGTTTAACGTTCTTTTTTTATTGATACAATTATTTAAGTAAATGCTCTGTTTATAATAAACAGTATTAAATAACATTTACCGGCCTGAATGTCTGAGAAATTTTCATAGAAAATATTCGTCCTTTGACAGGATTCGAACCTGCATCCTATACGGAACCGTCATTTACGCTGACGTGCCTAACCTCTCGGCCACAAAGGAGCGTTCGGTAGGCAAGGACGAATATTTTCTATGAAAATTTCTCGGACATTCAGGCCAGTAAATGTTATTTAATAATGTTTATTATAAACAGAGCATTTACTTAAATACTTGTATCAATAAAAAAAAGAACGTTAAACATAAAAATGTCTTTAATAAATAAATTGTCGGACTTTGTGCATTTCTTAATATATATGACGTCATTTGTTTACATTTGATACGCCAGAGCAGTTATGAATGTACGAGATTCATGGAAGATTGAAGTTTATAAGCAGTAAATTCGACCTTGCCTACCAAACGCTCCTTTGTGGCCGAGAGGTTAGGCACGTCAGCGTGAATGACGGTTCCGTATAGGAATCTGTCAAAGGACAAAGAATTTCTATGAAAATTTCTCGGACCTTCAGGCCGGTAAATGTTATTTAATACTGTTTATTATAAACAGAGCATTTACTTAAATACTTGTATCTATAAAAAAAGAACATAAAAATGTCTTTAATATATATATATATATATATATATATTAAAAAAATCACCGAGCAGCCAGTAGTTTTTCACTTGGAATTCATGAAATCTTAACATTAAAACGATTTTTCAGAAAAAAATATGTTGCTCAAGTCCAGTAGCTGTTATTGCTCTTCCCAGTATTGATTTGAATTTTCTTCCTTATCTTTTATTTAAAGTCGTATGGAATGTCAACATCTTGATTATGTTCATATTTTCTATTCCCATGCGCAGATTTGTTGGCATTCTTTCCAGTATCCAGTCGATCTATATAAGATATCCAATTTCTTTATTGCGGTTGATGATAGATCATAAGTGATGTGGATTAAATTATCTGTTACAGATTTGTTTGTGAATATGTAGCGCCAGTCCACAATGTTCGATGAAGAATTGTCTTCATCAAAAACCACAGGCTTCACTTGCTCAAAGCCATTTTCCATTATTGATATGCGAATTGTATACAGCAGGCAATTTAGGCATTTCTGAACATGTTTGGCGCCATGCATGCCATACATATAAAGGTCTCGATCTAACGATGCTATTTAGAGACATAACTGGCATTATGTACTTCATGAATAAGCAATCAATGTTCTCAATGAGTTTTCTTTCTTTATCATATTTGAATGGATTTGAATACTTAGGAAGATAATTTGTTTCCTTGTTACCTGCTCCAGGGTTATGAATCACACTTATCCCTCTCCTATATATAGCACACTTTCTCATATATATATATAGCACTCAGTCAACAATACTATTTAACTTACAGCGAGTGTGACGTTGTATATATTCATTATTTTCCGAAGGGCAACAATGCGAAATTGAACGCAAAATATAAGGCCACAATTTGAACTCGTATCACCAATTCTACATTTACACAACATGCACAACGCAAAATATGAGTTTGCCGGGCTTAATTTAAAACTCTGCTTAACCGCACGTGTGCGAAGACACTTCTTATAACCATATCTACCTATTTATTTAGTTATCACTTGAGATTTATCAACAGTTCACATAGGAATTGATCGAGTGCGATAGATAGATAGATAGATAGATAGATAGATAGATAGATAGTTAGTTAGATAGATGTAATGCATAATTCTATTTGACAGATATGGCAACGGAATGATAGGTAGATAGATATGAACAAATTTACATAAAATGCATGCATAATTCCATTTGATAGATATAAATGGCAACAGAATAATAGATAGAAATGAACAGATTTAGATAGATACGATGCATGCATAATTCCATTTGATAGATATGAATGACAAAAGATGATAGATAGATAGATAGATAGATAGATAGATATGAACATATTTAGATAAATAGATAGCTACCTAGAATGTGTGCATAAATCCATTTTTTAGATCTATCTGTTGCCATTTATACCTATCTATCTATCTATCTATCTATCTATCTATCTATCTATCTCAACAGTTCAGAATAAAGGCTATGAACAGAGATATAGTTCGCTTCAAGTAATCAACAGTTTTTTTTTTTTTTAATATATTATTGCAGTGGTTTGGAGAGTAAATATTAATGGTGGTACCTAGACGAGCCTCTTTGAGTTAAGGCGTCGAGTCAAAATGCAGAATTACATTCATACATTTTATATCGGAATTTTTGATGCGTACAAGCAAATTGTACCGAAATTCGATCACTGCTGAGCTCAATTTCCGAGCGGTCCTATCCAGATGATGATAAAATCTATTATTAAAATGCAAAATTCTACTTGTAAGATAAGAAAGATATGCAGAAAAGTGAGTAGGGGAAAAACGAAACGGCACCGTGTAGAGGCAGTTCAATGTTCTGTCTGATCTGACATGTCAGCTTTACGGATGAATAAAAAACTAGTTTATTTGTCGATTATTTTTTTCTTTTTTTGGTGAGATGTCATTCAAAGCTGAGAATTTAAATGGAATTTTTATTTCAAACTTAGCTGATTCTACCGAAAAATACATTAATTTTTTAATACATAAAACACGCGCACGCGCTCAAATATATATATATATATATATATATATATATATATATATATATATGGTTGGATTGATATGAGTTTGTGACCCTAGGTTTCACGCTTTTGCGATCGTCAGACAAACTGATTAATTTTTTTAAAATTTTGGGTTTATGTAGATTGCGTGTATTGGTGTTATTATGGGAGTGGTGGGGAATCGTCGTCGTGATGTCACTCATACTAACGCAAACATAGATGCATGTCCTTACACCCGATGACGTACAGAGACACACATACACACTCGCTCTCCCGCCGGGGCTCATTCAGATATAAACATATGTGGACAGTACGGGATTTGACATATGTATGTATATGGGTGGTGTTATCTCTATACATACACATTTGTATGTTGAAATTCAAAGATCGGAAGTGTAGCGAAAATTCTATACACACACTTTTCACACACACACACACACACACATATATATATATATATATATATATATATATATATATATATATATATATATATATATATATGTATAATAATAATCGACTCTCCCGTCGCGTTCGACGTATGAGGCCGATAAGTCCCCAGGAAACCGACATCCCGACACCGGCACATGAGATTTGATTATAGTCGTGAAGGCCTCGTGCAGGACCAGCCACACTTTTGGAGGACGAATACAGAAACCTGGTGCACCGAATGCAAGGTTCCCAAACGACTGGAGCAGTGGATAGCGGCTTGGATTGAGGAATCGCAGAGCCGAGTTCGAATATATATATATATATATATATATATATATATATATATATATATATATATATATATATATGGTTGTTTGTGTATTTGAAGTGTTACCGTTCTGAACCACTTCTTAAATATTACATGCCTCTCAAATAAACAGGACAATGCATGATTATTTTTTCTGTTTATGTGCCATGTCCCTTCAGGACGTAGGTGACCATGGCTCTCCCCCTCCCTCTATTTCTGGCAGCTCTCAACAAGTTCATTCCCCCTGTTCCTCCCACAAGAAGACGTTCTATTATTCACCTGCTCAAGCTCGCCAGATATGTCATGCGCTGCTATTCCTTTTCTCTCGTTCCCTCTAATCGACCTGTGAGTATCTGATTCTCCAGGCCCTCCTTCCTCATTATGTGTCCCAGGAACATCAGCTGCCTCTTTCTGATGTTAATTATAAGCCTTCTCCTTGTTTGCAACTTCTCCAAGACCTCATCGTTTCTCCCTGGTTCGGTCCATCATATCCTTAGCATCATTCATGGACTTAAAATTTTATTTAACTCCTAGGATTTTAAAATAAAAATGACTGCCATCAAAAATGTATGCTTATTGATCAGGATTTGTGTATTATTTAGGCTACAAGAAATTGTTTGTGGTTTCTCCAACAAAGGTAGTTGCAGGTTCGATCCCTTCTGGAGGGATGCATTCACTTTGCTAAGATTTCTCGAATGAATATCAGCTCAATTGTCATAATATCCGCATTTTAATAAATAAAAATGAGGCGTCTATTTCAAATAAGAAGTTCCAACTATAAAATTATTTGAAGTAATATAGGTATTATTTGTAATAAATCAGAAACTACATACACCAACAAGGCATCTGATCGAGAAGTTTTGAGGACTTTGGAACCGCCTCTTAAATGCTTATGCTCCAAGTTCCACCCAAACCCGGGGTGGTAGCACCTGTTAGATTACCAGCTATGGGCAAATAGTTAACCCCCTAAACACTATGAAATTATAAACGTAGATTTCTATAGTAGAAATACCAGCAATACCTATTTAAACATATTTCTAGCAATATATATATATATATATATATATATATATATACATTCATTTTCTTAAAATATATTACCAGTAATACTCTCGACAAAAAAACATTTTTACAAAAATACATCAAATAAACCTGATCTACAAACTGATTTCTTACAAAGAAAACATATTCTATTTATACGAACCTATCCAAAAAATATTGTCCGCATTAAATAACACATTGAGTTTGATATGACATAAAAGAAAATAAACCAAACCAAATCAAACCAAAAGTTGGGTACCTTGTCATTTCCTGAGGATTTCTATTTTTGAACATTTTGTTACAGCTTTCCTAACATTATTCTTGGTTATATTTTTCCATTCTTGCACAGGTTTATCTTTTATTTATTCTTGTTCTCCTTTTACCCACTGTGCATTGGAAGTATATTCCTTTAGTGTACTCCAAATATTGTTCGAAATAGAAGGTGGATTTTTAACTTCTATAACTGCTTTTCAAATTTCCCTGTAAAATTTTGAGGTACGACAACGCTTTTATATTGCCTTTAATTTCTGGTTAAGTATTTCCTGGATTGGTGGAATTTTATTTACTGATTTAATTTTACATTTCTCCTTGATCTTCTTGCTTTTGTACGTTGAAACATTTGAATTACTTGATATCTTATCTAGTATCGATAATTCACGTCTGGTTTCCTCAATTTCTCGCTTTAATTTTACCTTCCATCTGGGCTAATATTTCTGTTGTTTAATCTTTTATTTATCTTGATATTAACTTTGTCGGTAGCTGCTAAAGCTGTTCCATAGATGGCATTATATACTTCTGTGATGTGTTCTTTTGGCCTGTACGTTAACAATGTTTGCACTGCAGCGTTGTCTGCTTGCAAAATATGTTTATTGGACATTCTCCTATACAATTTTGGTAGCTAGACTCTTTCTGATATTTGTGTGCGAGTTACTTTGATGATTATTTGAATGATGTGGTTTCTCGCCTCTGTGATTTCAGAGCTATTTTTTTTCAAGGTATTCTGCAATAATGTCGTTTGATTCATGTTCATCCGTGACATAATCTGAAACAGTGCAATTGTTTATGT
Organism: Acanthosepion pharaonis; assembly: GCA_903632075.3. Taxonomy (NCBI): domain Eukaryota; kingdom Metazoa; phylum Mollusca; class Cephalopoda; order Sepiida; family Sepiidae; genus Acanthosepion; species Acanthosepion pharaonis. The sequence continues at coordinate 439,567 of CAHIKZ030000353.1, forward strand.
CCCAAATATATTCTTCTATAGATATATTCTTAACTCCGGAGATATCATTATTTCGAATCTCACTTATTTTAGTTTGTATCTCATCTCATATTATCAATTTCCACTGTTGCTTAATATTTGTTTGGATTTTTTTACTGATTTTACTATGTCTTATATTTAGTTGTATCTTATATACTTCTGATTTTGAGAGTCTTTTATTTCTTATGACGTGTTATTTATAATAATAATAATAATAATTATTATTATTATTATTATTATTATTATTATTATTATTATTATTTCCTTTGATTTCTGGTGTGTAGACATTTCCTTTGATTTCTGGTGTGTAGACATTTTTCCGGGTCCAGCCCAGATATCTAAGTTTTGAAATGACATCATGATATTTTCCACTGGCCAAGTAAAGCAAAAAAGAGATACACATGTATTTTACATAGATAAATTCCTTCGTAAGGTGTGGGATTATTATTATTATTATTATCATTATTATTATTATTATTGTTGTTGTTGTTGGTGGTGTTGTTATTGCCTTTGGTTTCTGATGTGTACTCATTTCTTTCCGGGTACCGTCCATGGACCTAAGGTTAGAACTCTGGAACAAAAAAATTACATAGCCAAAGCCCTTCGTAATGTGTGGGCTGTACTCGTGAGAACAATGTTTTTTGTATTTCTTTAAGACATGGGCTTCCAGGAATCCCTTCAACTATTATTATTATTATTTTTATTTTCTTTGATTTCTGGCGTTTACACATTTCTTTCAGGTTCTCACCCAGGGACCTATGGTTAGAAATGGCATCATGACACTTTCCGCTGACAAAAAAAAAGTTACGTAGATAAAGCCCTTCGTAAAGTGTGGGCTGTACTTGTCAGAACAATTTTTTGTATCTCCTTGAGGCATGGACTTCCAGGAATCCCTTCAATTAGTCTACTGCAATCTTTTCCAACCAGTCCTAGGACTCCAACTACAACAGTGATTGTTGATGTTCCCATATGCCACATTTTTGAGATTTCTATTTCAAGGTCCTTGTATTTTGACAACTTTTTGAAAATCTTCAAAGATTATTATTATTATTATTATTATTATTATTATTATTAAACTCACTGAAGCGTTTTGCATTCAAAGTTGTCTTTCGTTCCTGGACAGATTTCTATCCAAAGCTGCGTTAATATGTAGCTGATCAGATAGAAGAGAGAAAGACATAACGTTCTCATATATATATATATATATATATATATATATATATATATATATATATATATATATATATATATATATATATCAAATGCTCTGTTTATGATAAACAGTAACAACATTTCGGCCTGAATGTCCGAGAAATTTTCATAGAAAATATCCGTTCATAGACGATCGAACCTGCATCCATTCCAGAACGCTAAAACGGCCACCATGAAAATTTATACTTAACTAGGTTTATTAAATTGAAATGCATATGTTTGGAACAGGAAGATATATGAACACGTTTATAACAGTAAATTCGACCTTGTCTACCATAAGGTTCATGGTGGCCCGAGTGGTTGTATGCGTATATATCTTATATTGTTCATACATATTATATGATACATATGTTCATATAATTTATATAATCCATAAATAAAAAATATTATATTTTTACCAAAAAATTTGTTTACATTCGATGGATTATATAAACGCAATTATCTATATTCAAATTCATGTACATATATTTTCCTGGGTGTATATTATATTTTTTATGCCATTATGTACGCTTATCTAAAAAGTCCGGCTTCAATTCAAAGATCAATCATTCACTTTCTTTTAGCTATAAATCGCGTGTTTTCTTTGGTAAACACTTTTAATGCAACCATCACATTTTTCTAAATCAAACGCAGGATGATGCCTCTCTCTTCCATTGAATCATTATCTTTTTTTTTCCCTTTCTCTTCCACATCCAGTTTTTTTTCTTTTTTTTTTTTCTTTTTTGCTGCCGGTGGATAGGTATAATTTATTTTTCAATCCTACCAAAATGTTTAAATCAGCTATCTTAGCAGGTAATCTCAAATCATCCAAACTTTTTATTTGTTTTATGTTTATTTTTACTTATTTATTTATTTTATTTCCGGGAATGATCTACACGTCTTTTAATCGATGTAGGTTTTAGATTCCTATTTTTTATTAATATTGGATGATATATTTCTCTTTTTTTTTTTAACTCCGTCTGTAAAACTTGTTGATTTGAAAATTATGAAACCGTTAAGTACACTACACCCCAACTGAACATTTTTCAAAAACAAGTATTAAAGTTATTTTTTTTTATTTTTTCAATAAATTCCTCAGTAGGAACACGAAAATGAATCTAAACAGGAGTACGTGTGTGAAGTGTTTCCTTTCATATATTCACCTCTTTTTTTTCTTTGCATTCAACGAAGACTGAAAAATTATAGAGTTTAAGAATGTATCAAAAATTGTAAACTTTAAAAAAGTATCATGATTAAACCGCTAGATAGTAGCTTGTTCAATAGATAGTAGCTTGTTCAATAGATAGTAGCTTGTTCAATAGATAGTAGCTTGTTCAATAGATAGTAGCTTGTTCAAGCAGAGTGTAAAACACTTTTTGATTGGTTTGGTTTGTTTGTTTTATAGTATATCCACCTCAGGGATTATTTAATGCCGACAAATTTTTATTGCTAGTAATATTTTTTCAAAAAGTATTTCTGATAATATGTTTTTCAAAAAATGTATTGTTAGTGATTTTTCTTCAAAAATATATTACTGCTAATATGTTTTTCCAAAAATTATTGCAGATATGTTTTTTTATCTTGAAATATTTATTGCTGGTAATAATTTTTTATAAAAATGTATTCTGATATTAAAACCTATTTTTAAACGTTTTGACCCCAGTTAACTGTTTGCTCATATCCGGGACCCTAAAGGTGGACCAGGATCAGAGGCCATGCTATCGGATGTAGTTTATCGTATTACCAGTACAGACGCTGCTTGAAGGTACTAATCTCTTTAAGAACCGTTACGATTTAAGTTTTAGGCAAAATAAATTACAACTGAATTCGATCTTTATTGGATGCCCAATACTTAGGGCCTTATGTCGCATCTAATATACTGTTAGTAAATGATTACTTATTAGAAAAGCACTATGCCTGCGGCAGAGTAGCATCTAATAAGGTTGTTTCATCAATCATGGTTAGGAATTTCATATTAACCTATGATGAAACTAGCGATATCAATGAGTAATTGAAATGGAGTATTAGTTTAGTTATTAAATGATTAGTAGCTATAGATATTTCCGTCATTCGCAGGTGTACAGTAAAATTACGAAGACGGATATTTACGTCATTTGAAATTAATATCTTAAGAAGGAGTGAAGGCTGAAGTCAATATAATATAAAAGAAAAACCAGAAGATAAATGCAACAAAAAAAAGGAGGAATTTTGGGAAAATAACGGATGAAAATATACGAGGAAAAGGAGAATGAAATACAATAAAGAATAAAAATAAAAAAAACAGGCAAAATTAAAGAACATGAAGAAGATATTAAGGAATAAGTGAAGAACGGATAGAGAAAAAAATCTGGAAAAATTAAGAATTAAACAGAGAGGCAGAAAAATGTATCGTGCAAGAATGAAATTATTATTATGAAAAAGGAATGAAAAAGAAGAATGAAAAAAATTGAAGAAAAAGTAAAACAAGAAGAAAAACAGAATTAAGAGATGAAGAGAGACGAAAATATTAAAGAAACGAAGAAAGAACAAGTCTACATGGACTAAAGAAAACGTATTGTTGCCAGACAAAAATGGGTAAAATAAAAGAAAGAAAAAATGTTAATATAAAAACAAAGAAAAAAAATTTGTATAAAAGAACCAAAAAGAATAAAGATAAAAAAAGAAATAACAGATAAATTAAAACAAAGAAAAACCAGGTAATATACAAAGAAAGAAAAAGAGGTAAATTAAAAACAAAAAAAAACAGGTAGTATAAAAAGAAATAATAAGGGTAAATATTTTTAAAAAATTGAAAAAGCTAGTTAATACAAACGAACGAAAATAGGTAATATGAAAAAGAAACTGAAAAGGCAATACAAAAAGAAAGAAAAAGAATGAGAAAAGAAAGAAAAAAGAAGTATTATGAAAGAAAAAAAGCTAACATAATAAAGAAAAACAAGTTAATATAAAAAGAAAGAAAGACAAATTATGTACATCAAAAAAGAAGAAAAAAGAGGTAATATAAAAAGAAAGAAAAAGAGGTAAATTAAAAACAAAAAAAAACAGGTAGTATAAAAAGAAATAATAAGGGTAAATATTTTAAAAAAATTGAAAAAGCTAGTTAATACAAACGAACGAAAATAGGTAATATGAAAAAGAAACTGAAAAGGCAATACAAAAAGAAAGAAAAAGAATGAGAAAAGAAAGAAAAAAGAAGTATTATGAAAGAAAAAAAGCTAACATAATAAAGAAAAACAAGTTAATATAAAAAGAAAGAAAGACAAATTATGTACATCAAAAAAGAAGAAAAAAGAGGTAATATAAAAAGAAAGAAAAAGAGGTAATATGAGAAGAAATAAAAGAGAGGTAATACAAAAAAGGGAAAAAAAGAGTCAATGTAAACAGAAAGAAAAAAGGAGACATGAAAAGAAAGAACAAAAATTGTAACATAAAAAGATATAAGAGGTAGTATGAAAAGAGAGAAAGAAAATGAGGAAAAGAGAAAAAAGAAGGAATATGGCTCAGATATTATTGAAATGAAAGAAACAATTAATGCAGGTATGGATAAAAGAGGAAGAAGAATCTAAGGGAAGGAAGAAGAAAATCAAGGAATAAAAAAAAGAATTAAAGATTGAATACTCGTAGGAGCGTGAAAAACGATTTGCAAGGATGAAAGAAAAACTATGCTACCAAGTAAGAAAAACAGAAATAAATTAGAAGGAAAGGCGAAAAACTAAGCATAGCTTTCATAATAAAAATATAATAATGAAGGAAAAGAACAAATTAACCATAGAGAAATATTGAGAGGCAACATAAAATAAATTATAATGGCTTACATAAAAAAGGGACGGTGAAAATAGTGATCATTATTAAAGGAAGGAGAAAAATCCATGTTCTTGAATTATCTATTGAGCTGCGGACGATAAATGAATAGTTTTGTTAGTTCAATACTCTTACTACTAGCGGCTATCTACGTCAATGTGCATATAAAATCAATATTATGTCAATAATGCGAAAACACAATCTTCAATATTATTTTCTTCATCACAATTGTTGCCTTAGGTTAGCTGATGTCTCTTCCAGTATTTACGCGGAAATAGGTAACCATTTTGAACGAGTGTTTCGTACAAACACCGCAGTATATCAATAATGTCATTTTTTGTCATCTTGCTACATCTGTTTTGTTAGAAAAGCCTTCTGATTATGGGATTTATATATATATATATATATATATATATATATATATATATATATATATATGTAACTTTTGTATATTTGTATATATACATATTTATACATATATATAATCTTGCATATATATATATATATAAACTTGCATATATATTTAAACTTGCATATATATATATATATATATATATATATATATATAAATGTAATTGTATATATATATATATACATATATATATGAACATGCATATATATATATATAAACTTGCATATATATATATATGAAATTGCACATATATATAAATATATAAACTTATATATATATATATATATATATATATATATATATATATATATATATATATATATATATATATATATATATAAATTTGCAAATATATATATATATATATAAACTTACATAAGCACCCTGGCTGATTGGCATTTGATTACATTCATAAAAACATTATGCTAGATGTAGTCGTTTCTCTCTTTCGAATGAAGATAGCTCAGTGGTAGAAACTCTGACTGATCAGTGGGGTTTCGATCCGGGCTTGGAGTATTCGGATGTCGAGTCGTACTGAGGAGCTGTGATACGGCGAAACAGTACTGACTACGAATAACATAATTTAGCTATTGAAAACATATTTCAATTGAGCACTGTTGAATGATGAGCTAATTCTATAAACAACAGACTCCAGCATTAATGCAAAGCTCTTCAGTAAAATGAATTGGAGCTCTCCGGCTGATTGACATTTGTTTACATTCGTAAAAACAATGCGCTAGATTTAGTTGTTTCTCTCTGACGAATGAAGATATCTCAGTGGTAGAAGCTCTGATTTGTCGTTGGGGTTCAAACCTGGCTTGAAGTCTTCGGATGTCGAGTCGCACTGAGGAGCTGTGATACAGCGAAACAGTACTGTCTGAATGGCATATATATATATATATATATATATATATATATATATATATATATATATATATATATATATATATAACACATACACACACATATATATATATGTGTGTGTTTGTTTAAACTTGCATGTATATATAAACTTTCATATGTATAATATATATATATATATGTATATATATATATATATATATATATATATATATATATATATATATATATATATATATCTAACTTTATATATAATCCAAAATTCTCATGTAAGTATAGTCTATTTCATCAGCCCTTTAAAATGTGCAATATATATATATATATATATATATATATATATATATATATATATATATATATGTCCAATGATTTGAATCGTGATTACGATTCCAATGTAATAAATTTTAACCGTGGAATATTAGTGTTTGAGCCTTTTAAATTATCACCTTCTTCCCTGGCGTGCGCCAACGGCTTAGTGGTAGAATCCCCGACTGAATTTCAATCCTAGCTAGAAGCGACCGGGCGTCTAGCCACGCTGATGATCTGTGATACAGCGAAACAATCTGTCTTTGTATGACAATATATAGGCTTCTGAAAAATTCATTTCAGTTGAACTCTCTGGAAGTATATGTGGATCTGTAAACAGTGACTATTGTGGTTAATAATGCATGACTCTTCGGTAAATCGAATCGAGTTCTCTCAGTCACTATGTGTATAAAAATAAATGCGCTTAAATTCACCTTGACCTTATCGTTTCGATCCCATCTACAGGCATTCGGACGTGTAGCCACACTGATGAAACTGCAAAACAGTCCGTCTGTGAATGACAATATATATATATTCAAATTTAGAATGGCCATTTCTTAGGTCTGTAGCGTGTTGACATTAAATATATATATATATATATATATATATATATATATATATATATATATATATATATATATATATATAATTATATTTCAAAAGATTAACGCAGAAAATAGTGTCCTTAACCCATTGAGCTCTGACCCCCGCTTTACCTGTGGTAGAGAAAAATGACGTAACGCCCAGTCATCGGTTGAAGAGTGGTAGAAAACGTTCCATAAACACTTATAACTACTTTTATATCTACCATGAAACATTGCATAACAATTATTATCGAATTTTGACTCAGCAGCACAGGCAGAAGTGTAAAAATTGCCCCGGGACGCAGGGTTCAAAGGGTGAAAATAAATACGAATGTATCAAACTAAATATAATCAAGCATTCCTAGAAAATTTGTCTGTCACTTCGACAACTGAAACAAAGTTGAAATTAGTTGATAAATTCATAAGAGACGTAGCATTAAAATAAAATTATTAAACTCAAAATGATGTATGTATTAATGATCTCTGTAGGGACTACAGCATGGAACATTACTGGGTCCTGTTTTGATTCACGCTTCATTAAATTTATTTTCTTTCTTTTTTGCTATCTCAAATCATGGCTTTCCACAAATTGTTTTTTTTTATTTTAATTATCTTGTAGCGATCATCATCGCCATCACACACATACATAGATACAGATCATACGGAAAGCATTCATTGGCTAATCTCTTCAAAACTAGCTCGCTGATTGGTCAGTTCCGACAAATCAGATTGCCTGCACGCGAGGAATAATATTTCGCGCGCACAAGGCTGAGAGCCTGTCACGAGAGACACAACCTTATATAAACAAAACAAGAATTAGCTCTCCTTCAATTCATTAATCTTTTTCCTTGTTGCCAAGTTGTAGTCTTCAAGAGCTCCCGTCTTAACCGTGCGGTCAGTCGTTAAAAACATTGCCAACAACTCTTATCGACTTTTTTCAAAAGTCGCCTGTAGAGTCCAGCAAATTTCGCCTGTCAACACAAACTTATGGCTTTACTCACAATATTTCAAATGTACACACAGGCACAGAATTCTGTAATACATATATACATATCTCTCTGTGACTCAGCCAAGTTCAATCAACCAGGACTCTGTTAATTTCTCTGACACAAGACACTTTCTGATCAATTGTATTCTTGCGTTATCAATTCTAATAAACAGTTCATTGTTCTAATATTGATTTCTGAACATTTTTCTCTCACGAGAACTTTCTTTGGGAGAATCTAATACAAATTAAAATACGGTAAACGGGAAGCAACTTCTTTTTCCTTAATCTATACATTATTGTATATTTCATTCATGTCATTTCAATATATACTTGTTGATTTAGATTTGGAGTTTCGTTGTTGTCTTGAATCATTTATTATACAAAACTTATACACAGGCCAAAGAACACGCATCCCCATAACAATCTCAAATTACCGTGACTAATTAATATGAACTCTCATTGCTTTTTTCATTTTTTCTTTATTTTCAGTTTGCTATATTCTAGACTGGCTGATCCACATGCGTTGGGAACCAAATCTGCTTTATTATTTAATCGATAGATGAGGGATAAGAGATGATGTTATGCCTTTCCCATGCGCACTTAATTGAAGTGAATAGTAATAGACTCGACCAAGATTTGAACGAGTGGGACCTAGATGCCACTCTAGTTGCACGCTTAAATTTTATGTAGCCGAGGCACCAGGGATAATTCTCGCCAGAAAATATTTTTTAGAAAAGACAGAGGGAAGTCACTTTGCCTCGTTGAGAAAGTGACTGAAATTGAGATGCCAAGTCAGTGATCTTACTAAATAGATAAATGTCTTTAACAGAAAATAGTTCATTTAGTACAAATCTCGTCTACGGATGATGCTGTTTATCTTTGATTACTAAAACTTATGCATGATGGAATATACTTGTGTATTAGTAATTGACTCCATGTTCCTCGTAATGGAATTTAATATTTATTATGCTTTTGGTAACCCATAGATTCGCTGATGTTTTCGTATTGTTTTCTTGTACTGAAAGAAGAACAGGAAAAAAGTCTGTAAAGGGAACATTTCTAATTCTCCAGTTGAAATAGAAAACGAAACAGAATGTTATTTTTTGGTTTCGTTTCGTTTGCCTCCGTATTTTAAACAATCGGCTTTCCTGTAATTGTATTTTGCTTTACACTCAAGACGAGTGACACAAAACGAGAAATACAATGAAAAGAGGGGGAAAAATATAGATAATGGGTAAAGTCACGGAGAGCAGATAAAAAGATAGAGAAGACATTTTTGAAGAAAGAAAGAAAGAAAGAAAGAAAGAAAGAAAGAAAGAACGTGTAAAGCCAGAAGTAGGGTAGGCATAAAATATAAGAGAAGGAGAAAAAGACGAAAGAAACAGAAAGAAAGAAGGAAAGAGGAAAACAAAGAATATAGAAAAAAACAGTCAAGGAAGCAAAGGAAGTAGAGATGAGAGAAAATAGCAGAAGAGAAAGGTATAATGTATATGGGAAGAAAGGAAGCCAGAAAAAAATAGTGGGGAGGAGAAACGAAGGGAGATGGAAGAAAGAGGGTGAAGGAAAAACTAAAGATCTATGAAAAAAAAAAAAAAAAAGCCATGGCAGAAAGATAGAAATCTGAAAATATGTGAGAAAATGAAAAACGAAAAAAAAAAAACAGAAAAAAGAAAGATACGGAAGGAAAGAAAATATAATTAAGAATTAATGAGAAAAGGGAAAAACAAAATGGAATAAACGAAAGAAAATATAAAGAGGGAAAAGATTTAGGACAAAAGTAGAATGAAAATATAAAACGAAAGAAAATTCGCAAAGAATAAAGATTAACAGAGATAAAAAAAAAATATGGATGCTGAAGACCTGAAAGAATGAAAGAAAGAAGATATCAAAGTGAGAATAATGCCGAAAAAATAAGTATTGTATATAAGAGAATGGGAGAGATGTTATTGAAAAATAGATAAAACGAGAGGACTAAAAGAGAGTAAAGATGGAAATAAACACATGAGGGTAGAGGTGTTCTGGGAAAACTATACTGAGAAAGGTGTTCTGAGATAGATAGATAGATAGATAGATAGATAGATAGATAGATAGATAGATAGATAGATAGATAGATAGATAGATAGATATGAATAAGCATAGAAAGAACGAGAAAGACAATATGAGACTGAAATAGATAAATATGTTCAGACTTAGATAGATAGATAGATAGATAGATAGATAGATAGATAGATAGATAATAGCTTACCACTAGTATTCGAGGATGCCCGTGTATTATAGCGTCTAGCCAATCCCTATTGCAGACTCGCTCAGGCACGTTTTGTTTGTTCAACACCCACAGAGCCAGTAGTGATTTATACTGCAGCTATGCTGAGCCGACCTTACTTACAGCTTCTGGGAGAGAGCACGTTATCTAGCGTGATCAACAATCTGAAGAAGGGCCAGCACGCTCACACTCTCGGTCACGATGACTTGTGACTTCGTGCTAGCATAGCTTTTGACGCCCCCAAAGGGTTCTGTCTATCCAGTTTCATTCACAAGGCTTGGGTCACCCCGTGGTATGCTTTTCTAGCAATTTCCGAGAAATCCCACACGCTAGGCTCGCCCGCTTCATTCCGAAAACATCAGAAAGTGTACTTCATGACAAATCAGCCGCGTTGAGATTCGATCCCGGGTCTCATGATACATACATACATATGAATAGGCATACAGATAGAGTCGTGATCAGACTGAGATGAATAAATCTGTGCAAATATATATATATAGATAGATAGATAGATAGATAGATAGATAGATAGATAGATAGATAGATAAGAATAGGCATAGACAGATACAGAGAGAACTGACCAGACTAAAATAGATAAATATTTTCTATCTGAGATAGATATGAAGAGGCATAGAAATATATAGAGAGACATTATCAGATGGAAATAGATAGATAGATAGATAGATAGATAGATAGATAGATATGATTTAATCGATATACACATATACGGCATAGATAAGTTAAATAGTTTTTTGGACGCCGGTGTACATCGGAAATGAGAAAATACAATGGACAGATTGATCGATAAATATTTAAACCGAAAGAAAGAAACATGATGAATAAATATACATACATACATACATGCGTACATATATACATACATACAGAAAACTGTGATATCTATGGAATTAAAATAAAACGAATAATAAAGCGTTTATAAATTATATTTCGGCAATAAAAAAAATATGGTTGATATTTTCGATCTGATCTTTTTTTATAAAATTGACATTTCTTCCCAGTGACAGTTGGCAAATATTTTGGCCCCGAAACTATAAATCTCGATAAACAACGATGAATAATGGTATCGGGTGACCTTCGCCAATAGTATTGAACCATTGATTTTGCATGTCGGCAAAAAGCAAATGTCAAAAAGTAAATAAACGAACTATGGAATAAACAGATCAATAGTAGCCCGTCTCGAAAGATGGCAGAATGAAAGTAATGTGTGCACACAAAAAAGAAAAAATATTCTATTGATGAAAATAGCACTTCTTTCTTTGGTTTCAGTCAGTTTCCTTTAGAGATTAATATTTACTGTTGTAATTAAAAGTATTAATACGATCTGTGAAAAGAACGGCGACATTATTATTACATATATTCATGTACTTGAATATTTCAAACAGAAGTCAAAAGGTCTTATTACTAGCGAGCAAGTGTGGGAAAGTATTCTTTTTTTCCTCTCTAGGTTTTCAGTTCCAGAACCAGAATATCGGTCGTGTTTTTGACTGTCTCAATCTTTCTAAAATATCTATATATTTTTTTCATTTTTTACGCTCCTATAATTGGGTGGTAAAAGACAATTATCTCCCATCGCTTGAGATGAAATTATGTCGGTCACGAGACAACTGCTTAGTGACATCACTGCATAGAGTGACGAAAGTCGCCAGTCCGTCAATTAACTACCTGGAGTCAAGACACTCGTGTTCGCGCAGGTGAGACAAGAACTCTGTTCGGGCTAGTTAGCTGCTACTTGGGGAGGAGCACCATCTCATAGCAATGTTTCCAATGGAAATATATATTCATCAAATATGGAAAATATGTCCGGTCACTATCAACGTATTGGGAAAACCCATGACTCGCCGTTTCTTTGTTTCAGCAGAATATGTCCTCTCTAGTAACACAGAAGACAAATCCGACCTACTCGAATCCTTAATGGCGTTTAATTATATGCATAAAGTTCTGTGTATAAAACTCTTTTTGAAAACAAAGCCTGTTTTTGAATACTTTTATTTCAGCTATTACGCTCCCTCCGTGAAATAAGGTGTTATTATATCATAGATATAATAATTCCCTATCTGTCCATATTTCTGAGATGAGGTATTATGTACACTATTTACATAGTTCGGACTATCGTCCTCATCTTCTTTGCCATATTTATCACAACGTTTCTGTCTTTCTGTATCTGTCTATATTTCTGAGATGAGGTATTATGTACACTATTTACATTATTCGGACTATTGTTCTCATCTTTGTCGCCATATTTATTACAACGTATCGGCCTTTGAGTATCTGTCTATAGTTCTAACATGAGGTATAATGTACACTATTTACATTATTCGGACTATTGTCCTCATTTGTGTTGGCATATTATCACAACGTTTCGGTCTTTCTGTATCTGTCTATATTTCTGAGATGATGTATTATGCACACTATTTACATTATTCAGACTATTGTTCTCATCTTTGTCGCCATATTTATTACAACGTGTCGGCCTTTCAGTATCTGTCTATATTTCTGAGATGAGGTATTAGGTACACTATTTACATTATTCGGACTATTGTCCTCATTTGTTTGGCATATTTATCACAAAGTTTCGGTCGTTGTACTCTCCGGCCTTCTTCGGGTCGTTGGAGTGGTTGTTGGAATGGTGGTTCACTTCAAGATTCCAACCACCTGGAGAAGGCTGGAACGTACAACGGCCAAAACGTTGTGATAAATATTGCAACAAAGAAGAGGACGATAGCCCGAACAATGTAAATAGTATACTAATTCTCATATTGGTGGGGTTGCAAACTGAAGAAATATATCTTCTTGCATAGCACCACCATTGTGAGGATTTCATATTTCACACAGAAGTCAAAAGAGCGTATTGTTAAAAACGAGTGAGTGCAAATATTAAAAAGAATCACTAACGTCTCGTATGCAACAATAAACAAAAATGCTTTCTGATATAATTCCCTTACAAATCAGTGAATACTGAACAATTTTCTCATAGATGAAAAAACGTGTGTGAGGTACCAGTGATGCTTTTTTTGTTATATTTTTTGCATTTATTACGATACTTACTCTGGGCTAGGCCCAAGAGTCATTCAAGGCAAAGTAAGAAGCAGAGTTTATAGCGATACGTGAGAAAGATAAGAGTTACTCTTTGACTTTAACAGGTTAACATAGTATTGAACGGAGAAGCATTCTCTTGAAAGTCGGTTTCAAAGAGGCGCTTTTCGTGGGCAGAAGATACTCGATTGGAACATATATCTCCTCAATGGATTAAAAAGGAAAGAAAAATGGTTCCCTGCAATGTGCGTAGCATGCCGGCTCTTACCCGGGAAGGTTAAAATTGGCGGAATTAATGAATGTAGTGCGTCTGAGAACTTTTATTGTGCAAAAGTAAAAAGCCAAAGAAAAAAAAACTTGCCTTAAAGAACATTTGAAAGAAAATATGAGCAACGAGGACGTTTAATATATAAGGGAACGTTTAATATATAAAAAAAAGGACACTTGTAAAGAAACATTTGAAAGAACAATGAGCAACGAGGACGTTTAATATATTAAAGAAGCATTTGAATTATAAAGAAAATATGAGCAACGAGGACGTTTAATATATAAGGGAAGTAAAAAGGACACTTGTACTTAGAATTATAAAGAAACATTTGAAAGAACATATGAGCAACGAGGACGTTTAATATATAAGGGAAGTAAAAAGGACACTTGTACTTAGAATTATAAAGAAACATTTGAAAGAACATATGAGCAACGAGGACGTTTAATATATAAGGGAAGTAAAAAGGACACTTGTACTTAGAATTATAAAGAAACATTTGAAAGAACATATGAGCAACGAGGACGTTTAATATATAAAAGTAAAAAGGACACTTGTACTTAGAATTATAAAGAAACATTTGAAAGAACATATGAGCAACGAGGACGTTTAATATATAAGGGAAGTAAAAGGACACTTGTACTTAGAATTATAAAGAAACATTTGAAAGAACATATGAGCAACGAGGACGTTTAATATATAAGGGAAGTAAAAAGGACACTTGTACTTAGAATTATAAAGAAACATTTGAAAGAACATATGAGCAACGAGGACGTTTAATATATAAGGGAAGTAAAAGGACACTTGTACTTAGAATTATAAAGAAACATTTGAAAGAACATATGAGCAACGAGGACGTTTATATATATAAGGGAAGTTTAAAAAAGGACACTTGTACTTAGAATTATAAAGAAACATTTGAAAGAACATATGAGCAACGAGGACGTTTAATATATAAGGGAAGTAAAAAGGACACTTGTACTTAGAATTATAAAAGAAACATTTGAAAGAACATATGAGCAACGAGGACGTTTAATATATAAGGGAAGTAAAAGGACACTTGTACTTAGAATTATAAAGAAACATTTGAAAGAAATATGATGAGGACGTTTATATATAAGGGAAGTAAAAGGACGTTTAGAATTATAAAGAAACATTTGAAAGCAAAACGAGGACGTTTAATATATAAGGGAAGTACTTGTTAGAATTATAAAGAAACATTTGAAAGAACATATGAGCAACGAGGACGTTTAATATATAAGGAAGTAAAAAGGACACTTGTACTTAGAATTATAAAGAAACATTTGAAAGAACATATGAGCAACGAGGACGTTTAATATATAAGGGAAGAAACATTTGAAAAAAAGGACACGTTTTGTACTTAGAATTATAAAGAAACATTTGAAAGAACATATGAGCAACGAGGACGTTTAAATATAAGGGAATAAAAGGGTACTTAGAATTATAAAGAAACATTTGAAAGAACAAAGAGCAACGAGGACGTTTAATATATAAGGGAAGTAAAAAGGACACTTGTACTTAGAATTATAAAGAAACATTTGAAAGAACATATGAGCAACGAGGACGTTTAATATATAAGGGAAGTAAAAAAAGGAAACATTTGAAAGAACATGTGAGCTTAGAATTATAAAGTAAAAAACATTTACTTAGAATTATAAAGAAACATTTGAAAGAGCAACGAGGACGTTTAATATATAAAGGGAAGTAAAAAGGACACTTGTACTTAGAATTATAAAGAAACATTTGAAAGAACATATGAGCAACGAGGACGTTTAATATATAAGGGAAGTAAAAAAGGACACTTGTACTTAGAATTATAAAGAAACATTTGAAAAGAACATATGAGCAACGAGGACGTTTAATATATAAGGGAAGTAAAAAGGACACTTGTACTTAGAATTATAAAGAAACATTTGAAAAGAACATATGAGCAACAACGAGGACGTTTAGAATTATAAAGAAACATTTATGAGCAACGAGGACGGAAGTAAAAAAGGACACTTGTACTTAGAATTATAAAGAAACATTTGAAAGAACATATGAGCAACGAGGACGTTTAATATATAGGGAAGTAAAAAGGACACTTGTACTTAGAATTATAAAGAAACATTTGAAAGAACATATGAGCAACGAGGACGTTTAATATATAAGGGAAGTAAAAAGGACACTTTGTACATTTAGAATTATAAAGAAACATTTGAAAGAACATATGAGCAACGAGGACGTTTATATATATAGTAAAAGGACACTTGTACTTAGAATTATAAAAGAAACATTTGAAAGAAAAGAGCAACGAGGACGTTTTAATATATAAGGGAAGTAAAAAGGTACTTAGAATTATAAAGAAACATTTGAAAGAACATATGAGCAACGAGGACGTTTAATATATAAGGGAAGTAAAAAGGACACTTGTACTTAGAATTATAAAGAAACATTTGAAAGAACATATGAGCAACGAGGACGTTTAATATATAAGGGAAGTAAAAAAAGGACACTTGTACTTAGAATTATAAAGAAACATTTGAAAGAACATATGAGCAACGAGGACGTTTAATATATAAGGGAAGTAAAAAGGACACTTGTACTTAGAATTATAAAGAAACATTTGAAAGAACATATGAGCAACGAGGACGTTTAATATATAAGGGAAGTAAAAAGGACACTTGTACTTAGAATTATAAAGAAACATTTGAAAGAACATTGAGCAACGAGGAGAATTAAAAAGGAAACATTTGAAAGAACATATGAGCAACGAGGACGTTTTTAATATATTTAATTAAGGGAAACATTTGAAAGAAAAAAGTTTAATATATAAGGAAAAAAAGGACACTTGTACTTAGAATTATAAAGAAACATTTGAAAGAACGTTTAATATATGAGCAACGAGGAACATATTAAGGACGTTTAATATATAAGGGAAGTAAAAAGGACATTTGTACTTAGAATTATAAAGAAACATTTGAAAGAATATATGAGCAACGAGGACGTTTAATATATAAGGGAAGTAAAAAGGACACTTGTACTTAGAATTATAAAGAAACATTTGAAAGAACATATGAGCAACGAGGACGTTTAATATATAAGGAAAAAAAGGACACTTGTACTTAGAATTATAAAGAAACATTTGAAAGAACATATGAGCAACGAGGACGTTTAATATATAAGGGAAAAAAGGACACTTGTACTTAGAATTATAAAGAAACATTTGAAAGAACATATGAGCAACGAGGACGTTTAATATATAAGGGAAGTAAAAAGGACACTTGTACTTAGAATTATAAAGAAACATTTGAAAGAACATTAGAATTATAAAGAAACTTAGAATTTGAAAGAAAAACATATGAGCAACGAGGACGTTTAATATATAAAGGGAAGCAAAAAGGACATTTGTACTTAGAATTATAAAGAAACATTTGAAAGAACATATGAGCAACGAGGACGTTTAATATATAAGGGAAGTAAAAAGGACACTTGTACTTAGAATTATAAAGAAATATTTTAAGAAATGAGTAAAATGACACTTTGTACGAGGATTATTTAATATATAAGGGAAGTAAAAAGGAACTTTATAGAATTATAAAGAAACATTTGAAAAGAACATATGAGCAACAGGACGTTTTAATATATATAGCAAAAAGGGACTTAGAATTATAAAAAGGAGAACATATTGCAACTTAGAATATATAAAAGTAAAAGGACACTTGTTTAGAAAAGAAACATTTGAAAGAACATATGAGCAACGAGGACGTTTAATATATAAGGAAGTAAAAAAGGACACTTGTACTTAGAATTATAAAGAAACATTTGAAAGAACATATGAGCAACGAGGACGTTTAATATATAAGGGAAGTAAAAAGGACACTTGTACTTAGAATTATAAAGAAACATTTGAAAGAACATATGAGCAACGAGGACGTTTAATATATAAGGGAAGTAAAAGGACACTTGTACTTAGAATTATAAAGAAACATTTGAAAGAACATATGAGCAACGAGGACGTTTAATATATAAGGGAAGTAAAAAGGACACTTGTACTTAGAATTATAAAGAAACATTTGAAAGAACATATGAGCAACGAGGACGTTTAATATATAAGGGAAGTAAAAAGGACACTTGTACTTAGAATTATAAAGAAACATTTGAAAGAACATATGAGCAACGAGGACGTTTAATATATAAGGGAAGTAAAAAGGACACTTGTACTTAGAATTATAAAGAAACATTTGAAAGAAATATATGAGCAACGAGGACGTTTAATATATAAGGGAAGAATTATAAAAGAAACAAAAAGGACGAGGACGTTTAATATTGTAAAAGGACACTTTAGAATTATAAAGAAACATTTGAAAGAACATATGAGCAACGAGGACGTTTAATATATAAGGGAAGTAAAAAAAGGACACTTGTACTTAGAATTATAAAGAAACATTTGAAAGAACATATGAGCAACGAGGACGTTTAATATATAAGGGAAGTAAAAAGGGAAGTAATTAGAATTATAAAGAAACATTTGAAAGAACATATGAGCAACGAGGACGTTTAATATATAAAGTAAAAGGACACTTGTACTTAGAATTATAAAGAAACATTTGAAAGAACATATGAGCAACGAGGACGTTTAATATATAAGGGAAGTAAAAAGGACACTTGTACTTAGAATTATAAAAATATTTGAAAGAACATATGAGCAACGAGGACGTTTAATATATAAAGGAAGTAAAAAGGACACTTGTAGAATTATAAAGAAACATTTGAAAGAACATATGAGCAACGAGGACGTTTAATATATAAGGGAAGTAAAAAAGGACACTTGTACTTAGAATTATAAAGAAACATTTGAAAGAACATATGAGCAACGAGGACGTTTAATATATAAGGGAATAAAAGGACACTTGGAAAAACATTTAAAAGGACGTTTAATATATGTAAAAGGACTTGTACTTAGAATTATAAAGAAACATTTGAAAGAACATATGAGCAACGAGGACGTTTAATATATAAGGGAAGTAAAAAGGACACTAGTACTTAGAATTATAAAGAAACATTTGAAAGAACATATGAGCAGGGACGTTTATATATAAGGAAGTAAAAAGGACACTTGTACTTAGAATTATAAAGAAACATTTGAAAGAACATATGAGCAACGAGGACGTTTAATATATAAGGGAAGTAAAAAGGACACTCGTACTTAGAATTATAAAGAAACATTTGAAAGAACATATGAGCAACGAGGACGTTTAATATATAAGGGAAGTAAAAAGGACACTTGTACTTAGAATTATAAAGAAACATTTGAAAGAACATATGAGTAACGGGGACGTTTAATATATAAAGGAAGTAAAAAGGACATTCGTACTTAGAATTATAAAGAAACATTTGAAAGAACATATGAGCAACGAGGACGTTTAATATATAAGGGAAGTAAAAAGGACACTTGTACTTAGAATTATAAAGAAACATTTGAAAGAACATATGAGCAACGAGGACGTTTAATATATAAGGGAAGTAAAAGGACACTTGTACTTAGAATTATAAAGAAACATTTGAAAGAACATATGAGCAACGAGGACGTTTAATATATAAGGGAAGTAAAAAGGACACTTGTACTTAGAATTTAAAGAAATATTTGAAAGAACATATGAGCAACGAGGACGTTTAATATATAAGGGAAGTAAAAAGGAACTTGTACTTAGAATTATAAAGAAACATTTGAAAGAACATATGAGCAACGAGGACGTTTAATATATAAGGGAAGTAAAAAGGACACTTGTACTTAGAATTATAAAGAAACATTTGAAAGAACATATGAGCAACGAGGACGTTTAATATATAAGGGAAGTAAAAAAGGACACTTGTACTTAGAATTATAAAGAAACATTTGAAAGAACATATGAGCAACGAGGACGTTTTAATATATAAGGGGAAGTAAAAGGACACTTGTACTTAGAATTATAAAGAACATTTGAAAGAACATATGAGCAACGAGGACGTTTAATATATAAGGGAAGTAAAAGGACACTTGTACTTAGAATTATAAAGAAATATTTGAAAGAACATATGAGCAACGAGGACGTTTAATATATAAGGGAAGTAAAAAAGGACACTTGTACTTAGAATTATAAAGAAACATTTGAAAGAACATATGAGCAACGAGGACGTTTAATATATAAGGGAAGCAAAAAAGGACACTTGTACTTAGAATTATAAAGAAACATTTGAAAGAAATATGATAACGAGGACGTTTAATATATAAGGGAAGTAAAAAGGACACTTGTACTTAGAATTATAAAGAAACATTTGAAAGAACATATGAGCAACGAGGACGTTTAATATATAAGGGAAGTAAAAAGGACACTTGTACTTAGAATTATAAAGAAACATTTGAAAGAACATATGAGCAACGAGGACGTTTAATATATAAGGGAAGTAAAAAAGGACACTTGTACTTAGAATTATAAAGAAACATTTGAAAGAACATATGACGCAAGGACGTTTAATATATAAGGGAAGTAAAAGGACACTCGTACTTAGAATTATAAAGAAACATGAAAGAACATATGAGCAACGAGGACGTTTAATATAAGGAAAAAAGGACGTTTAATTATAAAGGGAACTTGTACTTAGAATTATAAAGAAACATTTGAAAGAACATATGAGCAACGAGGACGTTTAATATATAAGGGAAGTAAAAAAGTACTTAGAATTATAAAGGACACTTGTACTTAGAATTATAAAAGAAACATTTGAAAGAACATATGAGCAACGAGGACGTTTAATATATAAAGAGAAGTAAAAAAGGACACTTGTACTTAGAATTATAAAGAAATATTTGAAAGAAATATATGAGCAACGAGGACGTTTAATATATAAGGGAAGTAAAAAAGGACACTTGTACTTAGAATTATAAAGAAACATTTGAAAGAACATATGAGCAACGAGGACGTTTAATATAAGGGAAGTAAAAAGGACACTTGTACTTAGAATTATAAAAGAAACATTTGAAAGAACATATGAGCAACGAGGACGTTTAATATATAAGGAAGTAAAAAGGACACTTGTACTTAGAATTATAAAGAAACATTTGAAAGAACATATGAGCAACGAGGACGTTTAATATATAAGGGAAGTAAAAGGACACTTGTACTTAGAATTATAAAAAAACATTTGAAAGAACATATGAGCAACGAGGACGTTTAATATATATAAAGGGAAGTAAAAAGACACTTGTACTTAGAATTATAAAGAAATATTTGAAGAAAATATGAGCAACGAGGACGTTTAATACGAGGACTTAGGGAATTATAAAGAAACATTTGAAAGAAATATAGCAACGAGGACGAAGTAAAAAAGGACACTTGTACTTAGAATTATAAAGAAACATTTGAAAGAACATATGAGCAACGGGGACGTTTAATATATAAAGGGAAGTAAAAGGACACGTTTAGAATTATAAAGAAACATTTGAAAGAACATATGAGCAACGAGGACGTTTAATATAAAGGAAGTAAAGGACACTTGTACTTAGAATTATAAAGAAACATTTGAAAGAACATATGAGCAACGAGGACGTTTAATATATAAAGGAAGTAAAAAGGACACTTGTACTTAGAATTATAAAGAACATTTGAAAGAACATATGAGCAACGAGGACGTTTAATATATAAGGAAAAAAAAGGACACTCTTGTACTTAGAATTATAAAAAGAAACATTTGAAAGAACATATGAGCAACGAGGACGTTTAATATATAAGGGAAAGGACACTTGTACTTAGAATTATAAAGAAACATTTGAAAGAACATATGAGCAACGAGGACGTTTAATATATAAGGGAAGTAAAAAGGACATTGTACTTAGAAATTAGAAAAGAAACATTTGAAAGAATATAAGGGAAGCAAAAGGGACGAATTTTATAAAGAAACATTTGAAAAGAATATATGAGGAAGTAAAAGGACACTTGTACTTAGAATTACAAAAGAAACATTTGAAAGAAATAATGAGCAACGAGGACGTTTAATATATAAGGAAAGTAAAAGGACACTTGTACTTAGAATTATAAAGAAACATTTGAAAGAACATATGAGCAACGAGGACGTTTAATATATAAGGAAGTAAAAAGGACACTTGTACTTAGAATTATAAAGAAACATTTGAAAGAACATATGAGCAACGAGGACGTTTAATATATAAGGAAGTAAAAGGAAGTAGAAAAAAGGACATTTGAAAAGAATATATGAGCAACGAATAATATAAAAAGTAAAAACATTTAGAAAGAAACATAGAAATATAAGAGCAACGAGGACGTTTAATATATAAGGGAGTAAAAAGGACACTTGTACTTAGAATTATAAAGAAATATTTGAAAGAACATGAGCAACGAGGACGTTTAATATATAAGGAAGTAAAAAAGGACACTTGTACTTAGAATTATAAAGAAACATTTGAAAGAACATATGAGCAACGAGGACGTTTAATATATAAGGGAAGTAAAAAGGACACATTTGTACTTAGAATTATAAAGAAACATTTGAAAGAATATATGAGCAACGAGGACGTTTAATATATAAGGGAAGCAAAAAGGACACTTGTACTTAGAATTATAAAAAACATTTGAAAGAACATATGAGCAACGAGGACGTTTAATATATAAGGGAAGTAAAAAGGACACTTGTACTTAGAATTATAAAAGAAACATTTGAAAGAACATATGAGCAACGAGGACGTTTAATATATAAGGAAGTAAAAGGACACTTGTACTTAGAATTATAAAGAAACATTTGAAAGAACATATGAGCAACGAGGACGTTTAATATATAAGGGAAGTAAAAGGACACTTGTACTTAGAATTATAAAGAAACATTTGAAAGAACATATGAGCAACGAGGACGTTTAATATATAAGGGAAGTAAAAGGACACTTGTAGGGAATTATAAAGAAACATTTGAAAGAGAACATATGAGCAACGAGGACGTTTTAATATAGAAGGGAAGTAAAAAAGGAAACTTAGGAATTATAAAGAAACATTTGAAAGAACATATGAGCAACGAGGACGTTTTAATATATAAGGGAAGCAAAAGGACACTTGTACTTAGAATTATAAAGAAACATTTGAAAGAACATATGAGCAACGAGGACGTTTAATATATAAGGGAAGTAAAAGGACACTTGTACTTAGAATTATAAAAAGAAACATTTGAAAGAATAATGAGCAACGAGGACGTTTAATATATAAGGGAAGCAAAAAGGACACTCGTACTTTAGAATTATGAAACATTTGAAAGAACTTAGAATTATAAAGAATTATAAAAACATTTGAAAGAACATATCGGAGCAACGAGGACGTTTAATATATAAGGAAGTAAAAAGGACACTTGTACTTAGAATTATAAAAACATTTGAAAGAACATATGAGCAACGAGGACGTTTAATATATAAGGAAGTAAAAGGACACTTGTACTTAGAATTATAAAGAAACATTTGAAAGAACATATGAGCAACGAGGACGTTTAATATATAAGGGAAGTAAAAAAGGACACTTGTACTTAGAATTATAAAGAAACATTTGAAAGAACATATGAGCAACGAGGACGTTTAATATATAAGGGAAGCAAAGGACACTTGTACTTAGAATTATAAAGAAACATTTGAAAGAACATATGAGCAACGAGGATGTTTAATATATAAGGGAAGTAAAAAGGACACTTGTACTTAGAATTATAAAGAAACATTTGAAAGAACATATGAGCAACGAGGACGTTTAATATATAAGGGAAGTAAAAGGACATTGTACTTAGAATTATAAAGAAACATTTGAAAGAAATATGAGCAACGAGGACGTTTAATATATAAGGAAGCAAAAAGGACACTTGGGTAACTTAGAATTATAAAGAAACATTTGAAAGAACATATGAGCAACGAGGACGTTTAATATATAAGGGAAGTAAAAGGACACTTGTACTTAGAATTATAAAGAAATATTTGAAAGAACATATGAGCAACGATAAAAGAAATAAAGGACCTTTAATATATAAGGAAGTATAAAAGTAAAAAGGACACTTGTACTTAGAATTATAAAGAAACATTTGAAAGAACATATGAGCAACGAGGGACGTTTAATATATAAGGGAAGTAAAAAAGGACACTTGTACTTAGAATTATAAAGAAATATTTGAAAGAACATATGAGCAACGAGGACGTTTTAATATATAAGGGAAGTAAAAAGGACACTTGTACTTAGAATTATAAAGAAACATTTGAAAGAACATATGAGCAACGAGGACGTTTAATATATAAGGGAAGTAAAAGGACACTTGTACTTAGAATTATAAAGAAACATTTGAAAGAACATATGAGCAACGAGGACGTTTAATATATAAGGGAAGTAAAAAGGACACTTGTACTTAGAATTATAAAGAAATATTTGAAAGAACATAAGGAGCAACGAGGACGTTTAATATATAAGGAAGTAAAAAGGACACTTGTACTTAGAATTATAAAGAAACATTTGAAAGAACATATGAGCAACGAGGACGTTTAATATATAAGGGAAGTAAAAAGGACACTTGTACTTAGAATTAAAGAAACATTTGAAAGAACATATGAGCAACGAGGACGTTTTATATATAAGGGAAGCAAAAAGGACTTTTTGTACTTAGAATTATAAAGAAACATTTGAAAGTGAGCAATGAGCAACGAGGACGTTTAATATATAAGGAAGTAAAAGGACACTTGTACTTAGAATTATAAAGAAACATTTGAAAAGAACATATGAGCAACGAGGACGTTTAATATATAAGGGAAGTAAAAAGGACACTTGTACTTAGAATTATAAAGAAACATTTGAAAGAACATATGAGCAATGAGGACGTTTAATATATAAGGGAAGTAAAAAGGACACTTGTACTTAGAATTATAAAGAAACATTTGAAAGAACATATGAGCAACGAGGACGTTTAATATATAAGGGAAGTAAAAGGACACTTGTACTTAGAATTATAAAGAAACATTTGAAAGAACATATGAGCAACGAGGACGTTTAATATATAAGGGAAGCAAAAAGGACAATTGTACTTAGAATTATAAAGAAACATTTGAAAGAATATATGAGCAACGAGGACGTTTAATATATAAGGAAGTAAAAAGGACACTTGTACTTAGAATTATAAAGAAATATTTGAAAGAATATATGAGCAACGAGGACGTTTAATATATAAGGAAGTAAAAAGGACATTTGTACTTAGAATTATAAAGAAACATTTGAAAGAACATATGAGCAACGAGGACGTTTAATATATAAGGAAGTAAAAAGGACACTTGTACTTAGAATTATAAAGAAACATTTGAAAGAACATATAGCAATGAGCGTTTAATATATAAAAGTAAAAGGACTTGTACTTAGAATTATAAAGAAACATTTGAAAGAAATATATGAGCAACGAGGACGTTTAATAAAGGAAGTAAAACTTGTACTTAGAATTATATTTGAAAGAACATATGAGCAACGAGGACGTTTAATATATAAGGGAAGTAAAAGGACACTTGTACTTTAGAATTATAAAAAAACATTTGAAAGAACATATGAGCAACGAGGACGTTTATATATAAGGGAAGTAAAAGGACACTTGTACTTAGAATTATAAAGAAACATTTGAAAGAACATATATGAGCAACGAGGACGTTTAATATATAAGGGAAGTAAAAGGACACTTGTACTTAGAATTATAAAGAAACATTTGAAAGAACATATGAGCAACGAGGACGTTTAATATATATAAAAAGGACACTTGTACTAGAATTATAAAAGAAACATTTGAAAGAACATGAGCAACGAGGACGTTTAATATATAAGAGAAGTAAAAAAGGAACTTGTACTTAGAATTATAAAGAAACATTTGAAAGAACATATGAGCAACGAGGACGTTTAATATATAAGGAAGTAAAAAGACACTTGTACTTAGAATTATAAAGAAATATTTGAAAGAACATATGAGCAACGAGGACGTTTAATATATAAGGGAAGTAAAAAAGGACACTTGTACTTAGAATTATAAAGAAACATTTGAAAGAACATATGAGCAACGAGGACGTTTAATATATAAGGGAAGTAAAAGGACACTTGTACTTAGAATTATAAAGAAACATTTGAAAGAACATATGAGCAACGAGGACGTTTAATATATAAGGGAAGTAAAAGGACACTTTGTACTTAGAATTATAAAGAAATATTTGAAAGAACATTTAGAGCAACGAGGACGTTTAATATATAAGGGAAGTAAAAGGACACTTGCCAAATTATAAAATATTTGAAAGAACATATAGACAACGAGGAGAATTATAAAGGAAATATTTGAAAGAACATATGAGCAACGAGGACGTTTAATATAAGGGAAGTAAAAAGGACACTTGTACTTAGAATTATAAAGAAACATTTGAAAGAACATATGAGCAACGAGGACGTTTAATATATAAGGAAGTAAAAAAGGACACTTGTACTTTAGAATTATAAAGAAACATTTGAAAGAACATATGAGCAACGAGGACGTTTAATATATAAGGGAAGTAAAAAGGACACTGTACTTAGAATTATAAAGAAACATTTGAAAGAACATATGAGCAACGAGGACGTTTAATATAAGGGAAGCAAAAAGGACACTTGTACTTAGAATTATAAAGAAACATTTGAAAGAACATATGAGCAACGAGGACGTTTAATATATAAGGGAAGTAAAAAAGATTAATTTGTACTTAGAATTATAAAGAAAACATTTGAAAGAACATATGAGCAACGAGGACGTTTAATATATAAGGAAGTAAAAAAAGGACACTTGTACTTAGAATTATAAAGAAATATTTGAAAGAACATATGAGCAACGAGGACGTTTAATATATAAGGGAAGTAAAAAGGACACTTGTACTTAGAATTATAAAGAAACATTTGAAAGAAATAAAAAGGAGCAACGAGGACGTTTAATATATAAGGGAAGTAAAAAGGACACTTGTACTTAGAATTATAAAGAAACATTTGAAAGAACATATGAGCAACGAGGACGTTTAATATATAAGGGAATAAAAAGGACAGACTTAGAATTATAAAGAAACATTTGAAAGAACATATGAGCAACGAGGACGTTTAATATTGAACAAAAAGGAATGTACTTAGAATTATAAAGAAACATTTGAAAGAACATATGAGCAACGAGGACGTTTAATATATAAGGGAAGTAAAGAAACATTTGAAAGAAAAAAAGGACATTTGACAACTTAGAATTACTTAGAATTATAAAGAAACGAAAGAACATATGAGCAACGAGGACGTTTAATATATAAAGGAAGTAAAAAGGACACTTTGTACTTAGGAATTATAAAGAAACATTTGAAAGAACATATGAGCAACGAGGACGTTTAATATATAAGGGAAGTAAAAAGGACACTTGTACTTTAGAATTATAAAGAAACATTTGAAAGAATATATGAGCAACGAGGACGTTTAATATATAAAGGAAGTAAAAAAGGACACTTGTACTTAGAATTATAAAGAAACATTTGAAAGAACATATGAGCAACGAGGACGTTTAATATATAAGGGAAGTAGAAAAAAGGACACTTGTACTTAGAATTATAAAGAAATATTTGAAAGAACACGAAAGAGCAACGAGGACGTTTAATATATAAGGGAAGTAAAAAAGGACACTTGTACTTAGGGGAATTATAAAGAAACATTTGAAAGAACATATGAGCAACGAGGACGTTTAATATATAAGGGAAGTAAAAGGACACTTGTACTTAGAATTATAAAAAAATGTTGAAAGAACATATGAGCAACGAGGACGTTTAATATATAAGGAAGCAAAAGGACACTTGTACTTAGAATTATAAAAGAAATATTTGAAAGAACATATGAGCAACGAGGACGTTTAAGAATATAAGGGAAGTAAAAAAAGACGTTTAATATATTGTATTTTAGAATTATAAAGAAACATTTGAAAGAACATATGAGCAACGAGGACGTTTAATATATAAGGACATTTTGACTTAGAATTATAAAGAAACATTTGAAAGAAGTATATTAAGGGAAGTAAAAGGACATTATAGAATTAAAAAACATTTGAAAGAATATGACAACGAGGACGTTTAATATAAGCAAAAAACATACTTAGAATTATAAAGAAACATTTGAAAGAACATATGAGCAACGAGGACGTTTAATATATAAGGGAAGTAAAAGGACACTTGTACTTAGAATTATAAAGAAATATTTGAAAGAAATATATGAGCAACGAGGACGTTTAATATATAAGGGAAGTAAAAAGGACACTTTGTACTTAGAATTATAAAGAAACATTTGAAAGAACATATAAGGAGCAACGAGGACGTTTAATATATGAAAGGAAGTTTAATAAAAGGGACACTTGTACTTAGAATTATAAAGAAACATTTGAAAGAACATATGGAGCAACGAGGACGTTTAATATATAAGAGAAGTAAAAAGGATTAATTTGTACTTAGAATTATAAAAGAAAACATTTGAAAGAACATATGAGCAACGAGTAATGCTTATTATATAAGGTTAAAAAGGAATTTGTACTAGAATTATAAAGAAACATTTGAAAAGAACATATGAGCAACGAGGACGTTTAATATATAGTGGGAAGCAAAAGGACACTCGTACTTAGAATTATAAAGAAATATTTGAAAGAACATGAGCAACGAGGACGTTTAATATAAGGGAAGCAAAGGACAATTGTACTAGGAATTATAAAGAAACATTTGAAAGAACATATAACGAGGACGTTTAATATATAAGGAAGTAAAAGGACACTTGTACTTAGAATTATAAAGAAACATTTGAAAGAATATATGAGCAACGAGGACGTTTAATATATAAAGGGAAGTAAAAAGGACACTTGTACTTAGAATTATAAAGAAACATTTGAAAGAACATATGAGCAACGAGGGACGTTTAATATATAAAATAAAAAAGGACAACTTAGAATTATAAAGAAACATTTGAAAGAACATATGAGCAACGAGGACGTTTAACTTAAAAAGGACACTTTATAGAATTATAAAAACATTTGAAAGAACATATGAGCAACGAGGACGTTTAATATATAAGGGAAGTAAAAAAGGACACTTGTACTTAGAATTATAAAAGAAACATTTGAAAGAACATATGAGCAACGAGGACGTTTAATATATAAAGGAAGTAAAAAAGGACACTTGTACTTAGAATTATAAAGAAACATTTGAAAGAACATATGAGCAACGAGGACGTTTAATATATAAGGGAAGTAAAAAGGACACTTGTACTTAGAATTATAAAGAAATATTTGAAAGAACATATGAGCAACGAGGACGTTTAATATATAAGGGAAGTAAAAAGGACACTTGTACTTAGAATTATAAAGAAACATTTGAAAGAACATATGAGCAACGAGGACGTTTTAATATATAAGAAGTAAAAAAGGACACTTGTACTTAGAATTATAAAGAAACATTTGAAAGAACATATGAGCAATGAGGACTAGAGAAGTAAAGGACGTTTAATATAGAAACATTTGGGAAGTAAAAGGACGTGTTTTATAACTTAAGAATTATATAAAGAAACATTTGAAAGAACATATGAGCAACGAGGACGTTTAATATATAAAGGGAAGTAAAAGGACACTTGTACTTAGAATTATAAAGAAATATTTGAAAGAACATATGAGCATTTGACGAGGACGTTTAATATATAAGGACATACTCAGAATTATAAAAAAAAGGACACTTAATACTTAGAATTATAAAGAAACATTTGAAAGAACATATGAGCAAGGACATTTTATATATAAGGGAAGTAAAAAGGACACTTGTACTTAGAATTATAAAGAAACATTTGAAAGAACATATGAGCAACGAGGACGTTTTAATATATAAAGGGAAGTAAAAGGACACTTGTACTTAGAATTATAAAAAACATTTGAAAGAACATATGAGCAACGAGGACGTTTATATAAATAAAAAAGGACACTTGTACTTAGAATTATAAAGAAACATTTGAAAGAACATATGAGCAACGAGGACGTTTAATATATAAGGGAAGCAAAAGGACACTTGTACTTAGGAATTATAAAGAAACATTTGAAAGAAACATATGAGCAACGAGGACGTTTAATATATAAGGGAAGTAAAAAGGACACTTGTACTTAGAATTATAAAAGAAACATTTGAAAGAACATATAAGGCAACGAGGACGTTTAATATATAAAGGGAAGTAAAAAAGGACACTTAATATATAGAATTATAAAAAGAAACATTTGAAAGAACATATGAGCAACGAGGACGTTTAATATATAAGAGAAGTAAAAAGGACACTTGTACTTAGAATTATAAAAAAACATTTGAAAGAACATATGAGCAACGAGGACGTTTAATATATAAAGGGAAGTAAAAAGGACACTGTACTTAGAATTATAAAGAAACATTTGAAAGAACATATGAGCAACGAGGACGTTTAATATATAAAGGGAAGTATAAAAAAGGACACTTGTACTTAGAATTATAAAGAAACATTTGAAAGAACATATGAGCAACGAGGACGTTTAATATATAAAGGGAAGTAAAAAGGACACTTGTACTTAGAATTATAAAAAAACATTTGAAAGAACATATGAGCAACGAGGACGTTTAATATATAAGGAAGTAAAAGGACACTTGTACTTAGAATTATAAAGAAACATTTGAAAGAACATATGAGCAACAGGGGACGTTTAATATATAAGGGAAGTAAAAGGACACTTGTGCTTAGAATTATAAAAGAAACATTTGAAAGAACATATGAGCAACGAGGACGTTTAATATATAAAAAGGGAAGTAAAAAAAAGGACACTTGTACTTAGAATTATAAAGAAACATTTGAAAGAACATATGAGCAACGAGGACGTTTAATATATAAGGGAAGTAAAAGGACACTTGTACTTAGAATTATAAAGAAACATTTGAAAGAACATATGAGCAACGAGGACGTTTTATATATATAAGGAATTATAAAAAAGGACATATTGCAACGAGGACGTTTAATATATAAAGGAAGTAGAATTATATAAAGAAACATTTGAAAGAACATATGAGCAACGAGGACGTTTAATATATAAAGGGAAGTAAAAAAGACACTTGTGCTTAGAATTATAAAAAACATTTGAAAGAACATACTTGAGCAACGAGGACGATATATATAAAAGGACACTTGTACTTAGAATTATAAAAATATTTGAAAGAACATATGAGCAACGAGGACGTTTAATATATAAGGGAAGTAAAAAGGACCTTGTACTTAGAATTATAAAAAACATTTGAAAGAACATATGAGCAACGAGGACGTTTAATATATAAAGGGAAGTAAAGGACACTTGTACTTTAGAATTATAAAGAAACATTTGAAAGAACATATGAGCAACGAGGACGTTTAATATATAAGGGAAGAATTAAAAAGGACATTTGTACATTACGTTTAATTATAAAGAAACTTGTATTTGAAAGAACATTTGAAAGAACAACGAGGACGTTTAATATATAAGGAAGTAAAAGGACACTTGTACTTAGAATTATAAAGAAACATTTGAAAGAACATATGAGCAACGAGGACGTTTAATATATAAGGGAAGTAAAAAAGGACACTTGAATGCATTGGCAACGGAGAATTATAAAAGAAACATTTGAAAGAACATATGAGCAACGAGGACGTTTAATATATAAGGGAAGTAAAGGACACTTTGTACTTAGAATTATAAAGAAATATTTGAAAGAACATATGAGCACGAGGACATTTAATATATAAGGAAGTAAAAGGACACTTGTACTTAGAATTATAAAAGAAACATTTGAAAAGAACATATGAGCAACGAGGACGTTTAATATATAAGGGAAGAATTATAAAAATATTTGAAAAAAAGGACACTTGTACTTAGAATTATAAAGAAACATTTGAAAGAACATATGGAGCAACGAGGACGTTTAATATAAGGGAAGTAAAAAGGACACTTGTACTTAGGAATTATAAAAAGAAATATTTGAAAGAACATATGAGCAACGAGGACGTTTAATATATAAGGGAAGTAAAAGGACACTTGTACTTAGAATTATAAAGAAATATTTGAAAGAACATATGAGCAACGAGGACGTTTTAATATATAAGAGAAGTAAAAGGACACTTGTATAGATTATAAAAAGAAACATTTGAAAGAACATATGAGCAACGAGGACGTTTAATATTAAAAGGACAATTACTTAGAATTATAAAAAAACATTTGAAAGAACATATGAGCAACGAGGACGTTTAATATATAAAGTAAAGTAAAAAGGACACTTGTACTTAGAATTATAAAGAAATATTTGAAAGAACATATGAGCAACGAGGGACGTTTAATATATAAGGGAAGTAAAAAGGACATTGTACTTGTGGTTTATAAAGAAACATTTGAAAGAACATATAAGGAGCAACGAGGACGTTTAATATATAAAAAAGGAAGTCAAATTATAAAGAAACATTTGAAAGAACATATACCAAACGAGGACGTTTAATATTAGAAATTATAAAGAAACATTTGATTATAAAGAAACATTTGAAAGAACATAAAACGAGGACGTTTAATATATAAGGGAAGTAAAAGGACACTTGTACTTAGAATTATAAAGAAATATTTGAAAGAACATATGAGCAACGAGGACGTTTAATATATATGGAAGTAAAAAGGACACTTGTACTTAGAATTATAAAGAAACATTTGAAAGAACATATGAGCAACGAGGACGTTTAATATATAAAGGGAAGTAAAAAGGACACTTGTGCAACAAGGGAGAATTATAAAAAAACATTTGAAAGAACATATGAGCAACGAGGACGTTTTAATATATAAAGGGAAGTAAAAAGGACACTTGTACTTAGAATTATAAAGAAACATTTGAAAAAGAACATATGAGCAACGAGGACGTTTAATATATAAGGGAAGTAAAGGACACTTGTACTTAGAATTATAAAGAAACATTTGAAAGAACATATGAGCAAAGGACGTTTAATATATAAAGGGAAGTAAAAGGACACTTGTACTTAGAATTATAAAGAAACATTTTGAAAGAACATATGAGCAACGAGGACGTTTAATATATAAAGGAAGATAAAAAAGGACACTTGTACTTAGAATTATAAAGAAACATTTGAAAGAACATATGAGCAACGAGGACGTTTAATATATAAGGAAGTAAAAAGGACACTTGTACTTAGAATTATAAAAAGAAACATTTGAAAGAACATATGAGCAACGAGGACGTTTAATATATAAAGGGAAGTAAAAAGGACAAATATTGAAAGTGAGCAACAGGGACGTTTAATATATTAGAATTATAAAGAAACATTTGAAAGAACATATGAGCAACGAGGACGTTTAATATATAAAGGGAAGTAAAAAAGGACACTTGTAAAAAGGACACTTAGAATTATAAAAGAAATATTTGAAAGAACATATGAGCAACGAGGGACGTTTAATATATAAGGAAGTAAAAAGGACACTTGTACTTAGAATTATAAAGAAACATTTGAAAAAGCAACATATGAGCAAGGAAGTAAAAGGACGTTTAGAAATAAAGAAATATTTAAGCAACGAGGACGTAAAAAAGGACACTTGTACTTAGAATTATAAAAAACATTTGAAAGAAACATAAACAACGAGGACGTTTAATATAAGAGAAGTAAAAAGGACACTTGTACTTAGAATTATAAAAGAAACATTTGAAAAGAAATATATGAGCAACGAGGACGTTTAATATATGGAAGTAAAAAAGGACACTTGTACTTAGAATTATAAAGAAACATTTGAAAGAACATATGAGCAACGAGGACGTTTAATATATAAGGGAAGTAAAAAGGACACTCGTACTTGTTAGAATTATAAAAGAAATATTTGAAAGAACATATGAGCAACGAGGACGTTTAATATAAGGGAAGTAAAAGGACACTTTGTACTTAGAATTATAAAGAAACATTTGAAAGAACATATGAGCAACGAGGACGTTTAATATATAAGGGAAGTAAAAAAGGACATTTGCACTTAGAATTATAAAGAAAACATTTGAAAGAATATAGAGCAACGAGGACGTTTTTAATATATAAGGAAGTAAAAGGACACTTGGTACTTAGAATTATAAAGAAACATTTGAAGAAACATATGAGCAACGAGGACGTTTAATATATAAGGGAAGTAAAAGACACTTGTACTTAGAATTATAAAAACATTTGAAAGAACATAGGAGCAAACGAGGACGTTTAATATATAAGGAAGTAAAAAGGACACTTGTACTTAGAATTATAAAGAAACATTTGAAAGAACATATGAGCAAGGGACCCATTTAATATATAGGGAAGTAAAAAGGACACTTGTACTTAGAATTATAAAAGAAAATATTTGAAAGAACATATGAGCAACGAGGACGTTTAATATATAAGGGAAGTAAAAAGGACATGTACTCGTACTTAGGAATTATAAAGAAACATTTGAAAGAACATAAGAGCAACGAGGACGATTTAATATATAAAGGAAGTATAAAAGGACACTTGTACTTAGAATTATAAAAGAAATATTTGAAAGAACATATGAGCAATGAGGACGTTTAATATATAAGGGAAGTAAAAGACAATTTCAGCTCTAGAATTATAAAGAAACATTTGAAAGAACATATGAGCAACGAGGACGTTTAATATATATGGAAGTAAAAGGACACTTCACTTAGAATTATAAAGAAATATTTGAAAGAACATGAGTAAACGAGGACGTTTAATATATAAGGAAGTAAAAGGACACTTGTACTTAGGAATTACAAAGAACATTTGAAAGAACATATGAGCAAAGAGGACGTTTAATATATAAGAGAAGTAAAAAGGACACTTGGTATCAGAATTATAAAGAAACATTTGAAAGAATATATGAGCAAACGAGGACGCTTAATATATAAGGAAGTAAAAGGAATAATTTTGTACTTAGAATTATAAAAGAAACATTTAAAGAACATATATAACGAGGACGCTTTAATATATAAGGGAAGTAAAAGGACACTGTACTTAGAATTATAAAGAAATATTTGAAAGAACATATGAGCAACGAGGACGTTTAATATATAAGGGAAGTAAAAAGGACACTTGTGCTTAGAATTATAAAGAAACATTTGAAAGAACATATGAGCAACGAGGACGTTTTAATATATAAGGGAAGTAAAAAAAAGGACACTTGTACTTAGAATTATAAAGAAATATTTGAAAGAACATTGAGCAACGAGGACGTTTAATATATAAAGGGAAAAAAAGGACACTTGCTCTTTCTTTTAAAGAAATATTTGAAAGAAATTTATGAGCAAAAACTTTATTTAATATATAAGGGAAATTTAAAAAAGGACACTTGTACTTTAGAAAATTTTAAATAACATATGAGCAAAGGGACGTTTAATATATAGGACTTGTACTTAGGACATTTGAAAGAACATATAAACAATATGGACGTTTAATATAAAAAAGGACACTTGTACTTAGAATTATAAAGAAATATTTGAAAGAACATATGAGCAACGAGGGACGTTTAATATATAAGGGAAGTAAAAGGACACTTGTACTTAGAATTATAAAAAATATTTGAAAGAACATAAGCAAAGGGACGTTTAATATATGTAAAAGGACACTTGTACTCAAATTATAAAAGAAACATTTGAAAAGAACATATGAGCAACGAGGACGTTTAATATATAAGGGAAGTAAAAAAGGACACTTGTAATTAGAATTATAAAGAAACATTTGAAAGAACATAAACGAGGACGTTTAATATATAAGGGAAGTAAAAAGGACACTTGTACTTAGAATTATAAAGAAACATTTGAAAGAACATATGAACAAGGACGTTTAATATATAAAGGGAAGTAAAAAGGACACTTGTACTTAGAATTATAAAAACATTTTATAAGGAGCAAAGGACGTTTAATATTAAAGGAAGTAAAAAGGAAAAATTTGAAAGAACAACGAGGACGTTTAATATATATAAGGGAATAAAAGGACACTTGTACTTAAATTATAAAAACATTTGAAAGAACATATGAGCAACGAGGGACGTTTAATATATAAGGAAGTAAAAAAGTTGAATTATAAAGAAAAACATTGAAAGAACATATGGAAGAGCAACGAGGACGTTTAATATATAAGGGAAGTAAAAAGGACACTTGTACTTAGAATTATAAAGAAACATTTGAAAGAACATATGAGCAACGAGGACGTTTAATATATAAGGGAAGTAAAAGGACAAAAGAATTATAAAGAAACATTTGAAAGAACATATGAGCAACGAGGACGTTTAATATATAAGGGAAGTAAAAGGACACTTGGTGGAATTATAAAAAAGACTTATTTGAAGAACATATGAGTAAAGAACGAACATATGAGTAATGGGGACGTTTAATATATAAAGGGAAGTAAAAAGGACACTCGTACTTAGAATTATAAAGAAACATTTGAAAGAACATATGAGCAACGAGGACGTTTAATATATAAGGATGTAAAAAAACTTGTACTTAGAATTATAAAGAAACATTTGAAAGAACATATATGATCAACGAGGACGTTTAATATAAGGGAAGTAAAAAGGTTTTAGGAAACATAGAAAGAACATATCAGCAACGAGGACGTTTAATATATAAGGAAGTAAAAGAACAAAGACAAAAGAAAATATTTGAAAGAATTTGAGCAACGAGGACGTTTTAATATATAAGTAAAAGGATACCATGGAATAAAGAAACATTTGAAAGAACATATGAGCAACGAGGGACGTTTAATATATAAGAGAAGTAAAAGGACAACTTAGAATTATAAAAAAATTTGAAAGAACATATGACAACGAGGACGTTTAATATATAAGGGAAGTAAAAAGGACATTAAGTGAATTATAAAGAAAACATTTGAAAAAACATATGCAAGGAGGACGTTGGATATATAAAAAGGAAAGCAAAAAGGACGAGGACGTTTAATATATTTAGAGAATTATAAACGATTTGAAAAGAACATATCAGCAACGAGGACGTTTAATATTAAGGAAGTAAAAAAATATACTTAGATTATAAAGGAAGAACATAAAACAACGGGACGTTTAATATATAAGGGAAAAAGGACACTTGTACTTAGAATTATAAAGAAATATTGAAAGAACATTAGCAAACGTTTAATATAAAAAACATTTGTTTGAAAAAACATACATGAACAAAAGGACGTTTTAATATATAAGGGAAGAGGACACTTTTAATATTGTACTTAGAATTATAAAGAAACATTTGAAAGAACATATGAGCAACGAGGACGTTTTAATATATAAAGGGAAGTAAAAGGACACTTGTACTTAGAATTATAAAGAAACATTTAGAAAAGAACATATGATAACGAGGACGTTTAATATATAAGGAAGTAAAAAAGGACATGTACTTAGAATTATAAAGAAACATTTGAAAGAACATATGAGCAACGAGGACATTTAATATATAAGGGAAGTAAAAGGACACTTGTACTTAGAATTATAAAAGAAATATTTGAAAGAACATATATGAGCAACGAGGACGTTTAATATATAAAGGGAGTAAAAAAGGACACTTGTGCTTAGAATTATAAAGAAACATTTGAAGAAAAGAACATGAGCAACAGAGGACGTTTAATATATAAGGGAAGTAAAAAGGACACTTGTACTTAGGAATTATAAAGAAATATTTGAAAGAACATAAGCAAAGGACGTTTTAATATATAAAGGGAAGTAAAAAGGACATTGTACTAGAATTTAAAGAAACATTTGAAAGAACATATGAGCAAATAGGACGTTTAATATATAAAGCTAAAGGAATTAGAATTAAAGAAACATTTGAAAGAACATATGAGCAACGAGGACGTTTAATATAGGAAGTAAAAGGACACATACTAGAATTATAAAAACATTTGAAAGAAATATATGAGGACGTTAATATATAAAGGAAGTAAAAAGGACACTCGTACTTAGAATTATAAAGAAATATTTGAAAGAATATATGAGCAACGAGGGACGTTTTATATATATAAAAAAACTTGTACTTAGAATTATAAAGAGGCAACACTTGTAAAAGGACACTTAGAATTTAAAGAATTATAAAGAAATATGAGCAAAACGAATATAATGAG
Source organism: Acanthosepion pharaonis (assembly GCA_903632075.3). Classification (NCBI taxonomy): domain Eukaryota; kingdom Metazoa; phylum Mollusca; class Cephalopoda; order Sepiida; family Sepiidae; genus Acanthosepion; species Acanthosepion pharaonis. The sequence continues at coordinate 477,531 of CAHIKZ030000353.1, forward strand.
CAACGAGGACGTTTAATTATAAATACATTTGAAAGAAGTAAAAAGGACACTTGTACTTAGAATTATAAAAGAAATATTGAAAAGAAACAGAGCAACAAGGACGTTTAATATAACGAAGTAAAAAAGGACACTTGTTTAATATAAAAGGAAAGAACATATGAGCAAAGGACCGTTTAACTTGTACTTAGAATTATAAAGAAACATTTGAAAGAACATAAGGAGCAACGAGGACGTTTAATATATAAGGGAAGTAAAAGGACACTTATACTTAGAATTATAAAGAAACATTTGAAAGAACATATGAGCAACGAGGGACGTTTAATATATAAGGGAAGTAAAAAGGACACTTGTACTTAGAATTATAAAGAAACATTTGAAAGAACATATATGAGCAACGAGGACGTTTTTAATATATAAGGGAAGTAAAAAGGACACTTGTACTTAGAATTATAAAGAAACATTTGAAAGAACATATGAGCAACGAGGACGTTTAATATATAAAGGAAGTAAAAAGGTTATAAAAAATTTGAAAGAACATATGCAACGAGGACGTTTAATGTATAGAGAGTAAAAAGAATTATTATAAAGAAACATTTGAAAGAATATGAGCAACGAGGACGTTTAATATATAAGGGAATAAAAAGGACACTTTGCTTAGAATTTAGAATTATGAGCAAAACGAAATATTTAAAGGACAAAGAACATATTTGAAGAACATAAAACAATGAGGACGTTTAATATATAAAGGAAGTAAAAAGACACTTGTACTTAGAATTATAAAAGAAATATTTGAAAGAACATATGAGCAACGAGGACGTTTAATATATAAGGAAGCAAAAAGGACACTTGTAAAAATACTTGTACTTAGAATTATAAAAGAAATATCTTGAAAATAGTTAACGAGGACGTTTAATATATAAGTAATAAAAGGACACCTCGTACTTAGAATTATAAAGAAATATCTGAAAGAAATATGAGCAACGAGGACGTTTGAATATATAAGGGAAGCAAAAGGACACCTGTACTTAGAACTATAAAGAAATACCTGAAAAGAATAGAGCAACGAGGATGTCAGAATATATAGAACATATGAGCAACGAGGACGTTTAATATATAAGGGAAGTAAAAGGACACTTGTACTTAGAATTATAAAGAAACATTTGAAAGAACATATGAGCAACGAGGACGTTTAATATATAAGGAAGTAAAAGGACACTTGTACTTAGAATTATAAAGAAACATTTGAAAGAACATATGAGCAACGAGGACGTTTAATATATGGAAGTAAAAGGGAAGAATTAAAAAGGACACTTGTAGAACCCTGCCCGTCAAGAATTACTTAAAGAAAAACATTTGAAAGAACATATGAGCAACGAGGACGTTTAATATATAAAGGAAGTAAAAAGGACACTTGTACTTAGAATTTAAAATTTGAAAGAACATATGAGCAACGAGGACGTTTAATATATACCCTGGAAGTCAAAAAGGACACTCAGGCTTAGAATTATAAAAGAAATATTTGAAAGAACATATGAGCAACGAGGACGTTTAATATATAAGGAAGTAAAAAAGGACACTTGTAGAATTATAAAGAAACATTTGAAAGAACATATGAGCAACGAGGACGTTTAATATATAAGGGAAGTAAAAAGGACACTTGTACTTAGAATTTAAAGAAACATTTGAAAGAACATATGAGCAACGAGGACGTTTAATATATAAGGGAAGTAAAAAGGACACTTTGTACTTAGAATTATAAAGAAACATTTGAAAGAACAAATGAGCAACGAGGACGTTTAATATATAAGGGAAGTAAAAGGACACTTGTACTTAGAATTATAAAGAAATATTTGAAAGAACATATGAGCAACGAGGACATTTTTTTATATAAGGGAAGTAAAAGGACACTTGTACTTAGAATTATAAAGAAATATTTGAAAGAACATATGAGCAACGAGGACGTTTAATATATAAGAAGAAAAAAGGACACTTGTACTTAGAATTATAAAGAAACATTTGAAAGAACATATGAGCAACGAGGACGTTTAATATAAGGGAAGTAAAAAGGACACTTGTACTTAGAATTATAAAACATTTGAAAGAAATTGAGCAACGAGGAATGCTTAATATATAAGGGAAGTAAAAAGGACACTTGTACTTAGAAATAAAGGAGCAACGAGGACGTCGAATATATAAGGGAAGTGGGGTAGGACACTGACTTAGAATTTAAAGAAAATTTATATGAGGAGGATTATAAAAGGGAAGTAAAAAACACTTGCACTTAGAATTATAAAGAAAATTTGAGAACATATGAGCAACGAGACTGCTTAATATATAAGGGAAGTAAAAAGGACTTGTACTTAGAATTATATTTGAAAGAAAAGGCAACGAGGACGTTGACAATAAGGAAAAGGACACGTACTTAGAATTATAAAGAAACATTTGAAAGAATATATGAGACAACGAGGACGTTTAATATATAAGGAAGCAAAAAAGGACACTGTACTTAGAATTATAAAGAAACATTTGAAAGAACATATGGAGCAACGACGTAATATATAAGCAAAAGGACACTTGGTATATAAAGAAAACATTTGAAAAAATAAAAAGGACGTTTAGACATATAAGGGAAGTAAAAGGACACTTGTACTTAACTATAAAGAAACATTTGAAAGAACATATGAGCAACGAGAGGACGTTTATATATAGTAAAAGGACACTTGTACTTAGAATTACAAAGAAAATGAGAACATATGGCAACGAGGACGTTTAATATAAGGGAAGTAAAAAGATTAATTGGACTTAGAATTATAAAGAAACATTTGAAAGAACACAGGAGCAACAGGACGAATTATAAGGAAGTAAAAGGACACTTGTCTAAAGAAATATTTGAAAGAACGATAACGAGGACGTTTAATATTTAAAAGGAATATAGAATTACAAAGAAACATTGAAAAGAACATATGAGCAACGAGGACGATAAGGAAGTTTGTACTTTAGAATTATAAAGAAACATTTGAAAAGAACATATGAGCAACGAGGATGTTTAATATATAAGGGAAGCAAAAAGGACACTCGTACTTAGAATTATAAAGAAACATTTGAAAGAAATATACGTTTAATAATGAGGACGTTTAGAATTATAAAGGGATGAGCAACGAGGACGTTTAAAAGGATAAAGAATAATTTGTACTTAGGAATTATAAAGAAACATTTGAAAAGAATATAATGCAAATGAGGACGTTTAATAATAAGGGTAAGTAAAAGGATGTTTTAATATTTAAAAGACATATGAGCAAAGGACGTTTAATATATAAGGAAGTAAAAGGAATTCGTACTTAGAATTATAAAGAAACATTTGAAAGAAACATAAGGAAACGAGGACGTTTAATATATAGGAAGGAAGCTGAAAGGAGACAATGAGACGAATTTGAAAGAAAATGAAACAAGGACGTTTAATACATCAAGGAAGTAAAAGGAAACCATGGAAAAGAACATGTGAGCAAATGAGTGAGGTTTTAATAAACAGGAAGGGAATTAGAATTAAAAGAAACATTTGAAAGAACATATGGTAATGAGGAGGTTTAATATATAAGGGGGGACTTGTTTAATTATAAAGAAACGGTTATGAGCAACGAGGACAGTTTAATAAAAGGAAGTAAAAGGACACTTGAACTTAGAATTAAAAAAAAATTTGAAGAACATCAGGAAACGAGAAATTAATAATAAGGATGAAGTACCATGAGGAACATAGAATTATAACAAACATTGAAAGAAAATAAGAACAACGAGGACGTTTAATATATAAGGAAGTAAAAGGACACTTGTTTAGATATATAAAGAAACATTTGAAAGAAACATAAAACGAGGACGTTTAATATATATGGAAGCGAAAAAGGACACTTGTATTTAGAATTATAAAGCAAACATTTGAAAGAACATATGAGCAAGAGGACGTTTAATATAAGGGGGACGTACTTTAATATTATAAAGAAACATTGAAAGAACATATGAGCAACACTCATATAAGGAAGTAAAGGACACATTTAGAAAGAAACATTTTAAAGAACAACGAGGACGTTTAATATAGGTGAAGCAAAAGGACACTCGTACTTAGAATTATAAAAAACATTTGAAAAACATATGAGCAAAACAACAAAAGGACATTTACTAGGGAATTATAAAGAAACATAAAAAGAACATATGAGTGTAGACGTTTAATATATAAGGGAAGTAAAAGGAAACTTAGAATTATAAAGAAACATTTGAAAGAACATATCAATGAGATGCTTTAATATATGGGAAGTAAAAGGACACTTTACTTAGAAATTATGCGAAAAGAAACCATGGAAAGAACATAAGGAGCAACGAGGACGTTTTATATAAAAGGGAAACAAAAAGGACACTTGTACTTAGAATTATAAAGAAACATTTGAAAGAATATATCAGCAACGAGGATGCTGAGGATACTTACCATGGAACGAACATATGAGCAAACGTTTAATATATAAGGAAGTAAAAAGGACACTTTGTACTTAGAATTATAAAGAAACATTTGAAAGAACATATGATCAACGAGGACGTTTCAGAATAAGGAAGCAAAAGGAAATTTCTACTTAGAATTATGAGGAAACATTTGGAAAGAACATGTGAGCAACGAGGACGTTTAATATAGAGAAAGCGACACTTGGACTTAGAATTAAAAAGAAACATTGAAAGAACATCAGGAACGAGGACAGTTTAATATATTAAAAAGGATGCTTAGAATTATAAAGAACCATGGAGTGAAACATGTGAGCAACGAGGACGTTTTAGAGGTGCAAAAGGAACCTGTACAAGAATTATGAAACATTTGAAACTTAACATCAGGAACGAGGACGCTGAAATTTACAAAGCAAAAAGGACACTGTACTTAACATGTAAAGAAATATTTGAAAGAAATATATGAGCAACGAGGGATGTTTTAATAGGGGAATATAAAGGAAAGAACAAACGAGGACGTTTAATATATTAAAAGACAATTTAGAAATTATAAAGAAATATTTGAAAGAACATATGGAGCAACGAGGACGTTTAATATATAAGGGAAGTAAAAAGGACACTTGTACTTAGGAATTAGAAGAAACATTTGAAAGAACATAGAGCAACGAGACGTTTAATATATAAGGGAAGTAAAAGACACTTGTACTTAGAATTGAAAGAAAGGAGCAACGAGGACGTTTAATAAAAGAAACTTAGAATTATAAAGAAACATTTGAAAGAAAGCAGAGCAACGAGGCAACAAAAGGACTCGTACTTAGGAATTATATATGAAAGCAAAAACGAGACGTTTAATTTAAGGAAGAAAAGGACACTTCTACTAGGATGCTAAAGAAACATTTGAAACATATGAGCAACGACAAGGTTTATTATATAAGGAAGTAAAAAGGAAACTTGTACTTAACATTATAGAAAAAAATTTGAAAGAAGGATGCTGAGCAACGAGGACGTTTAACATGTATGGGAAGTAAAAAGGTTTTTTGAATTATAAAGAAGATGAAAGAACATATGAGCAACGAGGACGTTAACATCAGGAAGCAAAAGGACACTTGGAATTTTAAAGAAACAGAAGAATGCTGAGCAACGAGGACCATGGACCGGAAGTGAAAAGGACACTTGTACTTTTTATAAGAAAATTTGTAACCAATGAGCAACATACTTAACATCAGGGAAGTAAAAGACACTTGTTAGAATTATAAAGAAGGATTGAAAGAATATAAGGGAACGACGATAGTTTAGATAAAAGGAACAAAAAGGAAACTTATACTTAACATCAGGAAGGTTATTTGAAAGAACATATGAGCATGCTGAGGACGTTTAAATACATGTAACGACACTTGTACTAGAATTATAAAAAACATTTGAAACAACATATGAGCTTGTATATTAAAAGGAATTATAGAAAAAGAAACATTTGAAAGAATATATGAGCAATGAGGACGTTTAATATATAAGGGAAGCAAAAGACACTTGTACTTAGAATTATAAAAAAATTTGAAAGAACAAGGAGCAACGAGGACGTTTAATATATATGGAAGTAAAAAGACATTTAGAATTATAAAAGAAAATTTGAAAGAACATATGAGCAACGAGGACGTTTAATATATAGGAAGCAAAAAGGACACTTAGAATTATAAAGAAAATTATAAAGAAACGACGTTTAATATAAAGGGAAGCAAAAGGAGCAACTTAGGAGGACGTTTAAAGAACATATATAAATGAGGGAACAAAAGGACACTGTACTTAGGAATTATAAAGAAACATTTGAAAGAACATAATGAGCAATGAGGATGTTTAATATATAAGGGAAGTAAAAGGACACTTGTACTTAGAATTATAAAGAAACATTTGAAAGTGAGCAACGGGGGATGCTTTAATATATAAGGAAGTAAAAGGACACTGTACTTAGAATTATAAAGAAATATTTGAAAGAAATATGAGCAACGAGGACGTTTAATATATAAGGGAAGTAAAAGGACACTTGTACTTAGAATTATAAAAGAAACATTTGAAAGAAATACATGAGCAACGAGGACGTTTAATATATAAGGAAGTAAAAGGACACTTATACTTAGAATTATAAAGAAACATTGAAAGAAAAGGCAACGAGGACGTTTAATATATAAGGGAATAAAAAGACACTTGTACTTAGAATTATAAAGAAATATTTGAAAGAATATATGAGCAACGAGGACGTTTAATATATATGGAAGTAAAAGTACGGTACTTAGAAGGAAACATTTGAAAGAATATATGTAAACGAGGACGTTTAATATATAAGAGAAGTAAAAGGACATTTGAATTACAAAAGAAAATTTAGAAAAGAAATTTAATATATATGGAAAAAAAAATGAGAATTACGAGGACGTGAAAGAAATATATAAGGGAAGCAAAAGGACACCGTACTTAGAATATAAAGAAATATTTGAAAGAACATATGAGCAACGAGGACGTTTAATATATAAGGGAAGCAAAAAGGACACTTGTACTTAGAATTATAAAGAAATATTTGAAAGGAGCAACGAGGACGTTTTAATATATAAGGGAAGCAAAGGACACTTGTACTAGAATTATAAAGAAACATTTGAAAGAACATATGAAACGAGGACGTTTAATATATTAAAAGGCACTTTAGAATTATAAAGAAACATTTGAAGAAATATGAGCAACGAGGACGAATTATATAAGGGAAGTACTTGTACTAGAATATAAAAGAAACATTTGAAAGAACATATGAGCAACGAGGACGTTTAATATATAAGGGAAGGACACTTGTACTTAGAATTATAAAGAAACATTTGAAAGAACATATGAGCAACGAGGACGTTTAATTATAAGGGAAGCAAAGACAAAATTAGAATTATAAAGAAACATTTGAAAGAACATAATGAGCAACGAGGACGTTTAAATAAGGGAAAAAAAGGACACTTGTACTTAGAATTATAAAGAAACATTTGAAAGAAATATGAGCAACGAGGACGTTAATATATAAGGGAAGCACTTGTACTTAGAATTATAAAGAAATATTTGAAAGAACATAAGGAGCAATGAGGACGTTTAATATAATATAGAATAAGAAAATTTGAAAGAAAGGCAAACGACCCGTAGTTATTTCCAATCAAAAAAAAGGAATTTGGGAAAAGAAATATTGAAAAAAGAACATATGAGGATGTTTAATATATAACATTCCAAAAAAGGACAATTGTACTTAGAATTATAAAGAAATATTTGAAAGAATATATGATTAAACGAGGACAGATATATAATATGAATTAAGAGAAGTAAAAGGACATTTTTATGCTTAGAATTATGAAGAGAAACATTTGGGAGAATAAGGAGCAACGAGGACGAAAAATATAAGGGAAGAAAAAGGACACTTGTACTTAGAATTATAAAGAAAGATTTGAAAGAAATGTGAGCAACGAGGACGTTTAATATATAAGGGAAGTAAAAAGGACACTTGTACTTAGCGTATAAAGAAATATTTGAAAAAAAATATGAGCAACGAGGGACGTTTATAAAGGAAATATTCAATTATAAGAACATTTGTGAACAACGAGGACGTTTAATATATAAGGAAGTAAAAACAAAACTAGAAAAAAGAAACAACAGTAGAATTAAAAAAGCAAAAGACACTTGAAAAGGTAAAGAAATGAAAGAAAAAGACGTTTAATATATAAGGGAAGTAAAAAGGACACTTGTACTTAGAATTATAAAGAAATTGAAAGAACATAATGAGTTAAAACGAGGACGTTTAATATATAAGGGAAGCGTTTTAAAAAAGGACACATTGAACTTTAGAATTATAAAGAAACATTTGAAAGAACATATGAGCAATGAGGACGTTTAATATATAAGGGAAGTGAGGAATTATAAAGAAAACATTTGAAAGAACATATGAGCAACGATTATAAAAGGAAACTTTGTACTTAGAATTATAAAGAAACATTTGAAAGAAACATATAAAACGAGGACGTTTAATATATAAGGGAAGCAAAGGACATTCTGTACTTAGAATTATAAAGAAACATTTGAAAGAACATATGAGCAACGAGGAAAATTATAAGGGAAGAAACACTTGTACTTAGAATTATAAAGAAAATTTGAAAGAACATATGAGCAACGAGGACGTTTTTAATATATAAGGGAAGTAAAAAAGGACACTTGTACTTAGAATTATAAAAAAACATTTGAAAGAACATATGAACGAGGACGCAACGAGGAACAAAAGTGTTTAATATAGAACATATAAAGAAAAGACATACTTTTAATTTATAGGGAAGTAAAAAACATTTAGAAAGAAACAAGAGCAAAAAGGACGTTTAATATATAAGGGAAGTAAAAAGACACTTGTACTTAGAATTATAAAGAAACATTTGAAAGAACATATAGGAGCAACGAGGACGTTTAATATATAAGGGAAAAAAAAGGACACTTGTACTTAGAATTATAAAGAAACATTTGAAAGAACATATGAGCAACGAGGACGTTTTAATATATAAAGGGAAGACAAAAGGACACTTAGAATTATAAGAAACATTTATAAAGAACATATGAGCAACGAGGACGACGTTTAATAATAAGGGAAGCAAAAGGACACTTGTACTTAGAATTATAAAGAAACGTTTTAATATATAAAAGAATAAATACTTGAGCAAATAAAAGGATTTAAAAAGTTTAATAGGACGTTTAACAGTCTTAAAAGGACACTAGAATTATAAAAGAAGATTTGAAAGAACATATGAGCAACAGGACGTTTAATAAGAAAGTAAAAAGGAAATTTGATCTAGGAATTATAAAGAAACATTTGAAAGAACATATGAGCAAAGGAAAAAGGGGAAGTAAAAGGACACTTTAGATTATAAAGAAACATTTGAAAGAACATATGCACAATGAGGACGTTAATATATAAGGGAAGTAAAAGGACACTTGTACTTAGAATTATAAAGAAACATTTGAAAGAACATATGAGCAACGAGGACGTTTATATATAAGGAAGTAAAAGGACACTTGTACTTAGAATTATAAAGAAACATTTGAAAGAACATATGAGCAACGAGGACGTTTAATATATAAGGGAAGTAAAAAGGACACTTGTACTTAGAATTATAAAGAAACATTTGAAAGAACATAAAACGAACGTTTTAATATACAAGAGCAAGAATTATAAAAATTTGGAGAACGAGGGAATATATAAAAGCAAAAAGGACACTTGTACTTAGAATTATAAAGAAACATTTGAAAGAACATATGAGCAACGAGGACGTTTAATATAAGGGAAGTAAAAAGGACACTTGTACTTAGAATTATAAAGAAACATTTGAAAGAACATATGAGCAACGAGGACGTTTTAATATATAAAGGGAAGAATTATAAAAAAAGAAGAACATATGCAACGTGGACGAATTATAAAGTAAAAAAACATTTGAAAGAACATATGAGCAACGAGGACGTTTAATATATAAGGGAAAAAAAAAAGGACAGGGACGTTTGTACTTAGAATTATAAAGAAACATTTGAAAGAACATATGAGCAACGAGGACGTTTAATATAAGGGAAGTAAAAGGACACTTGTACTTAGAATTATAAAGAAACATTTGAAAGAACATATGAGCAACGAGGACGTTTAATATATAAGGGAAGTAAAAGACACTTGTACTTAGAATTATAAAGAAACATTTAAAAAAGAACATATGAGCAACGAGGACGTTTAATATATAGTAAAAAGGACACTTGTACTTAGAATTATAAAGAAACATTTGAAAGAACATATATGAGCAACGAGGACGTTTAATATATAAAGTAAAAAAAGGACACTTGTACTTAGAATTATAAAAAACATTTGAAAGAACATAGAGCAACGAGGAGTTTAATATATAAGGGAAGTAAAAAGGACACTTGTACTTAGAATTATAAAGAAACATTTGAAAGAACATATGAGCAACGAGGACGTTTAATATATAAGGGAAGTAAAAAGGACACTTGTACTTAGAATTATAAAAAAACATTTGAAGAACATATGAGCAACGAGGACGTTTAATATATAAGGGAAGTAAAAAGGACACTTGTACTTAGAATTATAAAAGAAACATTTGAAAGAACATATGAGCAACGAGGACGTTTAATATATAAGGGAAGTAAAAGGACACTTGTACTTAGAATTATAAAAAACATTTGAAAGAACATATGAGCAACGAGGACGTTTAATATATAAGGGAAGTAAAAAAGGACACTTGTACTTAGAATTATAAAGAAACATTTGAAAGAACATATGAGCAACGAGGACGTTTAATATATAAGGGAAGTAAAAAGGACACTTGTACTTAGAATTATAAAGAAACATTTGAAAGAACATATGAGCAACGAGGACGTTTAATATATAAAGGGGAAGTAAAAAAAAAAGGACAACTTAGACGTTTAATTATAAAAGTAAAAACATTTGAAAAGGCAACAGGACGTTTAATATATTAAAAAAGGACACTTGTACTTAGAATTATAAGAAACATTGAAAAAAGAACATATGGCAACAGGACGTTTAATATATAAAGGAAGTAAAAAGGACGTTTAATTATAAAGAAACATTTGAAAGAACATAAAAAGGAGGACGTTTAATACTTAAAGAATTATAAAGAAACATTTGAAAGAACATATGAGCAACGAGGACGTTTAATATATAAGGAAGTAAAAAAGGACACTTGTACTTAGAATTATAAAAGAAACATTTGAAAGAACATATGAGCAACGAGGACGTTTAATATATACGTTTAATATATAGTAAAAAAGGACACTTGTACTTAGAATTAAAAAACATTTGAAAAAAATGGACAAGGACGTTTTAATATATAAAGGGAAGTAAAAAGGACACTTGTACTTAGAATTATAAAGAAACATTTGAAAGAACATATGAGCAACGAGGACGTTTAATATATAAGGGAAGTAAAAGGACAAACTTAGAATTATAAAGAAACATTTGAAAAGAACATATGAGCAACGAGGACGTTTAATATATAAGGGATAAAAAAAAAGGAACATATACTAACGAGGACGTTTAAATATATAAAAAAACACTTGTACTTAGAAAGAAACATTTGAAAGAACATATGAGCAACGAGGACGTTTAATATATAAGGGAAGTAAAAAGGACACTTGTACTTAGAATTATAAAGAAACATTTGAAAGAACATATGAGCAACGAGGACGTTTAATATATAAAGGAAGTAAAAAGGACACTTGTACTTAGAATTATAAAGAAACATTTGAAAAGAACATATGAGCAACGAGGACGTTTAATATATAAGGGGTAAAAGGACACTTGTACTTAGAATTATAAAAAAAATTTGAAAGAACATATGAGCAACGAGGACGTTTAATATATAAATAGTAAAAAGGAAAGAATTATAAAGAAACATTTGAAAGAACATATGAGCAACGAGGACGTTTAATATATAAAGGAAGTAAAAAAGGACACTTGTACTTAGAATTAAAGAAATTTTGAAAGAACATATGAGCAACGAGGACGTTTTAATATATAAAGAGTAAAAAGACACTTTACTTAGAATTATAAAAGAAACATTTGAAAGAACATATCAGCAACGAGGACGTTTAATATATAGGGAAGTAAAGGACACTTGTACTTAGAATTATAAAGAAACATTTGAAAGCAAGAGGACGTTTAATATATAAAGGAAGTAAAAAGGACACTTGTACTTAGAATTATAAAAAACATTTGAAAGAACATATGAGAACGTTTTATAAAAGTAAAAAAACATTTGAAAGAAACATTTGAAAGAGCAAACGAGGACGTTTAATATATAAGGAATTATAAAAGGACACTTGAACATTAGAATTATAAAGAAGTAAAAACATTTGAAAGAAACATTTGAAAGAACATATCAGCAACGAGGACGTTTAATATATAAGGGAAAAAAAGGACACTTGTACTTAGAATTATAAAGAAATATTTGAAAGAACATATGAGCAACGAGGACGTTTAATATATAAGGGAAGTAAAAAGGACACTTGTACTTAGAATTATAAAAGAAATATTTGAAAGAAATATATGAGCAACGAGGACGTTTAATATATAAAGGGGAAGTAAAAAGGACACTTGTACTTAGAATTATAAAAGAAACATTTGAAAGAACATATGAGCAACGAGGACGTTTAATATATAAGGGAAGTAAAAGGACACTTGTTGAATTATAAAGAAATATTTGAAAGAACATATGAGCAACGAGGAATATATAAAAGTAAAAAGGACATTTACTTAAATTATAAAAGAAATATTTGAATGAGAACATATGAACAACGAGGACGTTTAATATATAAGGGAAGTAAAAAAGGACACTTTGTACTTAGAATTATAAAGAAACATTTGAAAGAACATATGAGCAACGAGGACGTTTAATATATAAAGGGAAGTAAAAAGGACACTTGTACTTAGAATTATAAAGAAACATTTGAAAAGAACATATGAGCAACGAGGACGTTTAATATATAAGGAAGTAAAAGGACACTTGTACTTAGAATTATAAAGAAACATTTGAAAGAACATATGAGCAACGAGGACGTTTAATATATAAGGGAAGTAAAAAGGACACTTGTACTTAGAATTATAAAGAAACATTTGAAAGAACATATGAGCAACGAGGACGTTTAATATATAAGGGAAGTAAAAAGGACACTTGTACTTAGAATTATAAAGAAACATTTGAAAGAACATATGAGCAACGAGGACGTTTAATATATAAGGGAAGTAAAAAGGACACTTGTACTTAGAATTATAAAAAACATTTGAAAGAACATATGAGCAACGAGGACGTTTAATATATAAAGGAAAAAAAAGGACACTTGTACTTAGAATTAGAAACATTTGAAAGAACATATGAGCAACGAGGACGTTTTAATATATAAGGGAAGTAAAAAAGGAATTATAAAGAAACACGGAAAGAACATATTGACGTTTAATATATGTACAAAGGACATTATAAAAAAACATTTGAAAGAACATATGAGCAACGAGGACGTTTAATAAGGGGAATAAAAGGACACTTGTACTTTAGAATTAAAAGAAACATTTGAAAGAACATATGAGCAACGAGGACGTTTAATATATAAGGGAAGTAAAAAAAACATTTAGAATTATAAAGAAAACATATGAGCAACGAGGACGTTTAATATTTTAAAAAGGACACTTGTACTTAGAATATAAAACATTTGAAAGGACAACGAGGACGTTTATATAAGGGAAGTAAAAGGACACTTTGTACTTAGAATTATAAAGAAACATTTGAAAAAGAACATATGAGCAACGAGGACGTTTAATATATAAGGGAAGTAAAAAGGAATTTGTACTTAGAATTATTTCAAGAAATATATGAGCAAAAGAATGCTTAATATATAAGGAAGTAAAAGGACACTTGTACTTAGGGAATTATAAAGAAACATTTGAAAGAACATATGAGCAACGAGGACGTTTAATATATAAGGGAAGCAAAAAGTACTTAGAATTATAGCAAAACATTTGAAAGAACAGGACGAGGACGTTTATTATATAAGGGAAGTAAAAGGATAATTTGTACTTAGAATTATAAAGAAACATTTTGAAACGAGGACGTTTAATATATAAGGGAAGTAAAAGGCTTGTACTTAGAGGCAAAGAAACATTTAATATATGAGCAACGAGGATGTTTAATAAAAGGGGTAAAAGGATACCCTGTATTAGGAATTATAAAAAACATTTGAAAGAACATATGAGCAACGAGGACGTTTAATATATAAGGGAAGCAAAAGGACACTTGTAATTTAGAATTATAAAGAAACATTTGAAAGAACATATGAGCAATGAGGATGTTTAATATATAAGGAAGTAAAAAGGACATTTGTACTTAGAATTATAAAGAAACATTTGAAAGAATATATGAGCAACGAGGACGTTTAATATATAAGGAAGTAAAAGGACACTTTGTACTTAGAATTATAAAGAAAAACATTTGAAAGAAATATATGAGCAACGAGGACGTTTAATATATAAGGGAAGCAAAAACCTGTACTTAGAATTATGTACATTTGAAAGAATTATGAAAGAAACATTTAAGGAAGTAAAAGACAACTTATATATGAGAACAACGAGTAACGGGGACGTTTAATATATAAGGGAAGCAAAAGGACACTCGTACTTAGAATTATAAAGAAAATATTTGAAAGAACATATATGAGCAACGAGGACGTTTAATATATAAGGGAAGTAAAAAGGACACTTGTACTTAGGGAATTATAAAGAAACATTTGAAAGAACATATGAGCAACGAGGACGTTTAATATATAAGGGAAGCGTAAAAAGGACACTTGTACTTAGAATTATAAAAAACATTTGAAAGAACATATAGGGGAATTTAATATAAGGGAAGTAAAAAGGACATTGTACGTTTAAAGAACATTTGAAAGAAGAATATGAGCAACGAGGACGTTTAATATATAAGGGAAGTAAAAGGACACTTGTACTTAGAATTATAAAAGAAACATTTGAAAGAACATATAAGGAGCAACGAGGACGTTTAATATATAAGGGAAGTAAAAGGACACTTCTGTACTTAGAATTATAAAGAAACATTTGAAAAGAACATATGAGCAACGAAGGACGAATTATAAAGAAACATTTGAAATATTTAATAATAAGGACGTAAAAAAGGACATATAAGGGAGAAACGTAAAAGGACGTTTAATATAAAAGGACAAAACTTGTACTTAGAATTATAAAGAAACATTTGAAAGAACATATGAGCAACGAGGACGTTTAATATATAAGGGAAGTAAAAAAGGACACTTGTACTTGGAATTATAAAGAAACATTTGAAAGAACATATGAGCAACGAGGACGTTTAATATATAGGGAAGTAAAAGGGACATTTGTACTTAGAATTATAAAGAAACATTTGAAAGAACATATGAGCAACGAGGACGTTTAATATATAAGGGAAGTAAAAGGACACTCGTACTTAGAATTATAAAGAAACATTTGAAAGAATATATGAGCAACGAGGACGTTAATATATAAGGGAAGCAAAAAGGACACTTTGTACTTAGAATTATAAAGAAACATTTGAAAGAACATATGAGCAACAAGGACGTTTAATATATAAAGGAAATACAAGAGACACTTGTGCCAAGGATATAAAAGAAACGTTTGAAGAAAGAACATATAGAGCAACAAAAGGAGTTTTAATATAAGGAGAGTAAAAAGGACACTTGTGCTTAGGAATTATAAAAAACATTTGAAAGAACATATGAGCAACAGGACGTTTTAATATATAGGAAGTAAAAAAAGGACACTTATAACACAATCTTAAAAAACATTTGAAAGAAAATATGAGCAACGAGGACGTTTAATGTATAAAGGGGAAGTAAAAAAGGTTACTTGTACTTAGAATTATAAAGAAACATTTGAAAAGAACATATGAGCAACGAGGACGTTTAATATATAAAGGGAAGTAAAAAGGACATAATGGCAAAAATTATAAAAAAACATTTGAAAAAGAACATATGAGCAACGAGGGACGTTAATATATAAGGGAGTAAAAAAGGACACTTGTGCCAACATTATAAAACGAACGTTTAATATTAAAGGACAAAGAACATGTATTTGAAAGAACATATAACAAGGGACGTTTAATATATAAAGGAAGTAAAAAAGGACACTTGTACTTAGAATTATAAAAAACATTTGAAAAGAACATGTGAACAACGGGGACGTTTTAATATATAAAGGAAATAAAAAAAGGACACTCATACTTAGAATTATTATTTAAAAGAAACACGTTTTATATAAAGTAAAAAGGACGCAGAATTATGAAAAGATTTGAAAGAACAACAACGGACGTTTAATATATATAAGGAAGTAAAAGGACACTTATTACTTAAATTATAAAAAACATTTGAAAGAACATATGAGCAACAAAGGACGTTTAATATATATAAGGAAACATTTGAAAGAACATATGAGCAACGGATATACTTAAATTATAAAAGAAACATTTGAAAGAACATATGAGCAACAGGGACGTTTAATATATTAAAAGGACATATATAAGAAACATTTGAAAAGAACATATATATGACAAAGGACGTTTAATATCGTAAAAGGACACTTGTACTTGCAGTGCTAAAAAAAAACATTTGAAGAACATATGAGCAACGAGGACGTTTAATATATAAAGAAGTAAAAAGGACACTTGTACTTAAATTATAAAAGAAACATTTGAAAGAACATATGAGCAACGAGGACGTTTAATATATAAGGAAGTAAAAAGGACACTTGTACTTAGAATTATAAAAAACATTTGAAAGAACATATGAGCAACGAGGACGTTTAATATAAAGGGAAGTAAAAAGGACACTTGTACTTAGAATTATAAAGAAACATTTGAAAAGAACATATGAGCAACAGGACGTTTAATATATAAAAGAAGTAAAAAAAGGACACTTGACGAATTATAAAAACATTTGAAAGAACATATATAAGGGAAGTTTTTAATATAAAAGGGACACTTGTACTTAGAATTATAAAGAAACATTTGAAAGAACATATGAACAACGAGGACGCGTTTAATATATAAAAGGGAAGTAAAAAGGGCACTTGTACTTAGAATTATAAAAAAACATTTGAAAAGAACATATGAGCAACGAGGACGTTTTAATATATAGGGAAGTAAAAAAGGACACTTGTACTTAGAATTATAAAGAAACATTTGAAAGAACATATGAGCAACGAGGACGTTTAATATATAAGGGAAGTAAAAAGGACACTCGTACTTAGAATTATAAAAACATTTGAAAGAAAACATATGAGCAACAGGGACGTTTAATATATAAAAGGAAGTAAAAAGGACATTCATTTATAAAGAAACATTTGAAAGAACATATGAGCAACGAGGACGTTTTAATATAAAGGGAAGCAAAAGGACTTGTACTTTAGAATTATAAAGAAACATTTGAAAGAACATATGAGCAACGAGGGACGTTTAATATATAAGGAAAAAAGGACACTTGTACTTAGAATTATAAAAAACATTTAAAAAAGAACATATGAGGAGGACGTTTAATATATAAAGGGAAGTAAAAAGGACACTTGTACTTAGAATTATAAAGAAACATTTGAAAGAACATATGAGCAACGGACGTTTAATATATAAGGGAAGTAAAAAGGACACTTGTACTTAGAATTATAAAAAACATTTGAAAGAACATATGAGCAACGAGGACGTTTAATATATAAGGGAGATAAAAAGGACACTTAGAATTATAAAGAAACATTTGAAAGAACATTACGTTTAAATTATAAAGAAACATTTGAAAGAACATATGAGCAACGAGGACGTTTAATATATAAGGGAAGTAAAAAGGACACATTTGAACATAAAAACAACAAGGACGTTTTAATATATAGAATTATAAAGAAACATTTGAAAGAACATATGAGCAACGAGGACGTTTAATATATAAGGGAAGTAAAAAGGACACTTGTACTTAGAATTATAAAGAAACATTTGAAAGAACATATGAGCAACGAGGACGTTTAATATATAAGGGAATTAAAAAGGACACTTGTACTTAGAATTATAAAGAAACATTTGAAAGAACATAGGAGCAACGAGGACGTTTTAATATATAAGGGAAGTAAAAAAGGACACTTGTATTTAGAATTACAAAAGAAACATTTGAAAAGAACATATGAGCAACGAGGACGTTTAATATATAAGGGAAGTAAAAAAAGAATTCCTCGTGTAGAATTATAAAGAGCATTTGAAAGAACATATGAGCAACGAGGACGTTTAATATAAAGGGAAGTAAAAGGACACTTGTGCTTAGAATTATAAAGAAATATTTGAAAGAACATGTGAGCAACGTTTAATATATAAGGGGAGTAAAAAAGGACACTTGTGTGGGGTATAAAAGAAACATTTGAAGAACATATGAGCAACGAGGACGTTTAATATATATAAAGGGAAGTAAAAGGACACTTGCATGGAATTATAAAGAAATATTTGAAAAGAACATATATGAGCAACGAGGACGTTTAATATATAAGGGAAGTAAAAAAGGACATACATACTTAAATTATAAAGAAACATTTGAAAGAACATATGAGCAAAGGACGTTTAATATATAAGAGAAGTAAAAAGGACACTTGTACTTAGAATTATAAGAAACATTTGAGAAAGAACATATGAGCAACGAGGACGACTAATATATAAAAGAGTAAAAAGGACACTTGTACTTAGAATTATAAAAGAAACATTTGGAAAGAACATATGAGCAACGAGGACGTTTAATATATAAGGGAAGTAAAAAGGACACTCGTACAGAATCTTAAAGAAATATTTTGAAAAACATGAGCAACGAGGACGTTTTAATGTATAGGGAAGTAAAAAGGACACTTGTACTTAGAATTATAAAGAACATTTGAAAGAACATATGAGCAACGGACGTTTGAAAGAAATGAGGAGCACAACGAGGATATAAAGGCGGGAAGTAAAAAGGACACTTGTACTTAGAATTATAAAAGAAACATTTGAAAGAACATAAGAGCAACGAGGACGTTTTAATATATAAAGGACACTTGCGGTAAAAAGTTAAACATTTGAAAGTACAAATTAGCCTAATATATAAAAAGACAACTTAGAATTTGCAAAGAAGAACATATGAGCAACGAGGACGTTTAATATATTAATATATAAGGAAAGAATATATGAAACGAGGACGTTTAATACTTGTACTTAGAATTATAAAGAAAATTTGAAAGAATTTGAAAGAACATGAGACACTCTGTACGGAATTATGAAGTTTGAAAGAAATATATAAGGACGTTTAATAAAAGGGACACTTGCATTAGAATTCGCATAAAGAAACATTTGGAAAGAACATATGAGCAACGAGGACGTTTTAATATATAATGAAATAAAAAGGACACTTGTACTTAGAATTATAAAGAAATATTTGAAAGAACATATGAGCAACGAGGACGTTTAATATATAAGGGAAGTAAAAAGGACACTTGTACTTAGAATTATAAAGAAACATTTGAAAAGAACATATGGTTAAACGAGTAAAGGACTTGTACTTAATATATAACGAAGTTTTAAAAAGGACACTTGTACTTAGAATTATAAAAGAAACATTTGAAAAGAATATATGAGCAACGAGGACGTTTAATATATAAGGAAGTACTTAAAAGAAAACATTTTGTACTTAAATTATAAAGAAACATTTAGAATTATAAAGAACATATAGAGCAACGAGGACGTTTAATATAAGGGAAGTAAAAGACACTTGTACTTAGAATTATAAAGAAACATTTGAAAGAACATATGAGCAACGAGGACGTTTAATATATAAAGGAAAAAGGACAATTGTACTTAGAATTATAAAAAACATTTGAAAGAACATATGAGCAACGAGGACGTTTAAATATATAAGGGAAGTAAAAGGACATTTGTACTTAGAATTATAAAGAAATATTTGAAAAAGAATATATGGAGCAACGAGGACGTTTAATATATAAGGGAAGTAAAAAGGAATTAGAATTATAAAAGAAACATTTGAAAGAACATATGAGCAACGAGGAAACATACATAAGGAAGTAAAAGGACACTTGTATAGGGAATTATAAAGAAAAACATTTGGACGAACATTGAGCAACGAGGATGTTTAATATATAAGGAAGTAAAAGGACACTCTTGTACTTAGAATTATAAAGAAAAAACATTTGAGCAACGAACATATATGAGCAAAGGGAGGACGTTTAGAATTATATGAAAGGGGAAGTTTAAAAAAAGGACACTTGTACTTAGGAATTATAAAAGAAACATTTAAAAGAAACATATGAGCAACGAGGACGTTTAATATATAAGGGAAGTAAAAAGGACACTTTGTACTTAGAATTATAAAGAAACATTTGAAAGAAACATATGAGCAACGAGGACGTTTAATATATAAGGGAAGTAAAAAGGACACTTGTACTTAGAATTATAAAAAAAACATTTGAAAGAATAAGGAGCAAATGAGGACGTTTTAATATATAAGGAAGTAAAAAGACACTTTGTACTTAGAATTATAAAGAAAACATTTGAAAGAACATATGAGCAACGAGGACGTTTAATATATAAGGAAGTAAAGGACACTTGTACTTTAGAATTATAAAGAAACATTTGAAAGAACATGAGCAATGAGCAACGAGGACTTGTTTAATATATAAAGGGAAGTTTAATATAAAAAAGGACACTTGTACTTAGAATTATAAAGGAAACATTTGAAAAGAACATAAGGAGCAACGAGGACGTTTAATATATAAGGGACACTTGTGCCTAGAATTATAAAAGAAACATTTGAAAAAGAACAAGGCAACGAGGACGTTTAATATATAAGGAAGTAAAAAGGACACTTAGAATTATAAAGAAACATTTGAAAGAAACATATATGAGCAACGAGGACGTTTAATATATAAGGAAGTAAAAGGACACTTGTACTTAGAATTATAAAGAAACATTTGAAAAGAATATATGAGCAACGAGGACGTTTAATATATAAGGGAAGCAAAAGGACACTTGTACTTAGAATTATAAAGAAACATTTGAAAGAACATATGAGCAACGAGGACGTTTAATATATAAGGGAAGTAAAAAGGACACTTGTACTTAGGGAATTATAAAGAAACATTTGAAAAGAACATATGAGCAACGAGGACGTTTAATATATATAAAAGGACACTGTACTTAGAAGTATAAAGAAATATTTGAAAAAGGACAATTTGTACTTAGAATTATAAAGAGGACGTTTAATATATATGGGAAGTAAAAGGACACTTGTACTTAGAATTATAAAGAAACATTTGAAAGAACATATGAGCAACGAGGACGTTTAATATATAAGGAAGTAAAAGGATAACTTGTACTTAGAATTATAAAGAAACATTTGAAAGAATATACATGAGCAACGAGGACGTTTAATATATAAGGGAAGTAAAAAGGACACTTGTACTTAGAATTATAAAAAAACATTTGAAAGAAACATGAGCAACGAGGACGTTTAATATATAAGGGAAGTAAAAAGGACCTTGTACTTAGAATTATAAAGAAACATTTGAAAGAACATATGAGCAACGAGGACGTTTAATATATAAAGGAAGTAAAAAAGGACTTGGCCACTTAGAATTATAAAGAAACATTTGAAAGAACATATGAGCAACGAGGACGTTTAATATAAGGAAGTAAAGGACACTTGTACTTAGAATTATAAAGAAACATTTGAAAGAACATAATGAGCAACGAGGACGTTTAATATATAAGGAAGTAAAAGGACACTTGTACTAGAATTATAAAGAAACATTTGAAAGAACATATGAGCAACGAGGACGTTTAATATATAAAGGGAAGTAAAAAGGACACTTGTACTTAGAATTATAAAGAAACATTTGAAAGAAACATATGAGCAACGAGGACATTTTAATATATAAGGGAAGTAAAAAGGACACTGAATTTAGAAGAAAACATTTGAAAGAAACATTTGAAAAGAAACATTAAGGAAGTGACAATTGGACGTTTAAGAATTATAAAGAAGGACGAAATAAATTATGAGCAACGGGGACGTTTAATATATAAGGGAAGTAAAAAACTTTGTACTTAGAATTATAAAAGAAAACATTTGAAAAGAACATATGAGCAACGAGGACGTTTTAATATATAAGGGAAGCAAAAAGGACACTTCATTACTTAGAATTATAAAGAAACATTTGAAAGAACATATGAGCAACGGGGACGTTTTAATATATAAGGGAAGTAAAAAGGACACTTCAAATTTAATTATAAAGAAACATTTGAAAGAACATATGAGCAACGAGGACGTTTTAATATAGGGAAGTAAAAAGGACACTTGTACTTAGAATTATAAAGAAACATTTGAAAAGAACATATGAGCAACGAGGACGTTTAACATTAAGGGAATAAATATTTAAAGAATTATAGCAAACATTTGAAAGAAAAATGAGCAACGAGGACGTTTAATATATAAGGAAGCAAAAGGGTACTTTGTACTTAGAATTATAAAGAAATATTTGAAAGAACATATGAGCAACGAGGACGTTTAATATATAAGGGAAGTAAAAAAGGACACTTGTACTTAGGGGAATTATAAAGAAACATTTGAAAGAATATGAGCAACGAGGACGTTTAATATATAAAGGGAAGTAAAAGGACACTGTACTTTAGAATTATAAAGAAACATTTGAAGAACATATGAGCAACGAGGACGTTTATTATATAAGGGAAGTAAAAAGGACACTTGTACTTAGATTTAAAGAAACATTTGAAAGAAACATATGAGCAACGAGGACGTTGGAATATATATGGGAAGCAAAAGGACACTTAGTAAAGAAACTTAGAATTATAAACGAAACATAAAGAACAAAAGACACTTGCAATTAGAATTATAAAGGACGTTTACATATATAACGGGGAGTTTAAAAAGGTAAAAAGACACTTGTACTTAGAATTATAAAAAAACATTTGAAAGAACATATGAGCAAACGAGGACGTTTAATATATAAGGGAAGTAAAAAGGAGTTCTTGTACTTAGGTGCAAAGTTTGAAAGAACATAGAGCAACGAGGACGTTTAATATATAAGGGAAGTAAAAGGACACTTGTACTTAGAATTATAAAGAAACATTTGAAAGAACATATGAGCAACGTGGACGTTTAATATATAAGGAAAAGGACACTTGTACTTAGAATTATAAAGAAACATTTGAAAGAACATATGAGCAACGAGGACGTTTAATATAAGGGGAAGTAAAAAGATTTTTGTACTTAGAATTATAAAGAAACATTTGAAAGAACATATGAGCAACGAGGACGTTTAATATATAGGGAAGTAAAAAGGACACTTGTACTTAGAATTATAAAGAAACATTTGAAAGAACATATGAGCAACGAGGACGTTTAATATATAAAGGGAAGTAAAAAGGACACTCGTGCTTAGAATTATAAAGAAAACATTTGAAAGAATATATGAGCAACGAGGACGTTTAATATATAAGGGAAGTAAAAAGGACACTTGTACTTAGAATTATAAAGAAACATTTGAAAAAATATATGAGCAACGAGGACGTTTAATATATAAGGGAAGTAAAAAGGAATTCTAGCTTAGAATTATAAAGAAACATTTGAAAGAAACATATGAGCAACGAGGACGTTTAATATATAAGGAAGTAAAAGGACACTTTGTACTTAGAATTATAAAGAAAACATTTGAAAGAACATATGAGCAACGAGGGAACGTTTAATAGAATTATAAAGGGGAGGACGTTTAATATAAAAAGGACACTTGTACTTAGAATTATAAAGAAACATTTGAAAGAACATATGAGCAACGAGGACGTTTAATATATAAGAGAAGCAAAAGGACACTTGTACTTAGAATTATAAAAAGAAACATTTGAAAGAACATAGGAGCAACGAGGGACGTTTAATATATATAAGGAAGTAAAAAGGAATTAGAAATAAAAAACATTTGAAAGAACATATGAGCAACGAGGACGTTTAATATATAAAGGAAGTAAAAAGGACAATTGTACTTAGAATTATAAAGAAATATTTGAAAGAAACATATGAGTAACAGGACGTTTAATATAAAGGGAAGTAAAAAGGACATTTGTACTTAGGAATTATAAAGAAACATTTGAAAGAACATATGAGCAAGGGACGTTTAATATATAAGGGAAGTAAAAAAAGGACACTTTCCAGAATTAGAATTAAAAAGAAACATTTGAAAGAAATATATGAGCAACGAGGACGTTTAATATATAAGGGAAGTAAAAAGGGACACTTGTACTTAGAATTATAAAGAAATATTTGAAAGAACATATGAGCAACGAGGACGTTTAATATATAGGGAAGTAAAAAGGACACTTGTACTTAGAATTATAAAGAAACATTTTGAAAACATATGAGCAACGAGACGTTTAATATATTAAAAGGACACTTGTACTTAGAATTATAAAGAAACATTTGAAAGAATATATGAGCAACGAGGGACGTTTAATATATAAGGAAGCAAAAAGGACTTAGAATTATAAAGAAACAAAAGAACATATGAGCAACGAGGACGTTTAATATATAAGGGAGTTGTACTTAGAATTATAAAGAAACATTTGAAAGAACATATGAGCAAACGTTTAATATATAAGGGAAGTAAGGATTTGTACTTAGAATTACAAAAAACATTTATAACGGGGACGTTTAATATATAAGGAAGTAAAAAAGGACACTGTACTTAGAATTATAAAGAAACATTTGAAAGAATATAAGGGAGCAACGAGGACGAATATAGGGAAGTAAAAGACACTTTGTAAATTTAGGAATTATAAAAGAAACATTTGAAAGAAACATATGAGCAACGAGGACGTTTAATATATAAGGGAAGTAAAAAGGATACCTTAGAATTATAAAGAAAACATTTGAAAGAACATATGAGCAACGAGGACGTTTAATATATAAAGTAAAAGGACATGTTTAGGAATTATAAAGAAACATTTGAAAGAGCAACGAGGACGTTTAATATAAAAAGGACACTTGTACTTAGAATTATAAAGAAACATTTGAAAGAAATATGAGCAACGAGGACGTTTAATATAAGGGAAGTAAAAAGGACAATTTAGAATTATAAAGAAATATTTGAAAGAAACATATGAGCAACGAGGACGTTTAATATATAAGGGAAGTAAAAGGACACTTGTACTTAGAATTATAAAGAAACATTTGAAAGAACATATGAGCAACGAGGACGTTTAATATATAAGGGAAGTAAAAAAGGACACTTGTACTTAGAATTATAAAGAAACATTTGAAAGAACATATGAGCAACGAGGACGTTTAATATATAAGGGAAGTAAAAGGACACTTGTAGAATTATAAAGAAACATTTGAAAGAACATATGAGCAATGAGGACGTTTAATATATAAAGGGAAGTAAAAAGGACACTTCGTACTTAGAATTATAAAGAAACATTTGAAAGAACATATGAGCAACGAGGACGTTTAATATATAAGGGAAGTAAAAAGGACACTTGTACTTAGAATATATTTAAGAACATGAGCAACGAGGACGTTTAATAAAAGGAAGTAAAAAGGACACTTGTACTTAGAATTATAAAGAAACATTTGAAAGAACATATGAGCAACGAGGACGTTTAATATATAAGGGAAGTAAAAAGGACACTGTACTTAGAATTATAAAGAAATATTTGAAAGAACATATGAGCAACGAGGACGTTTAATATATAAGGAAAAAAAGGACACTTGTACTTAGAATTATAAAAACATTTGAAAGAACATATGAGCAACGAGGACGTTTTAATATATAAGGGAAGTAAAAGGACACTTTGTACTTAGAATTATAAAGAAACATTTGAAAGAACAATGAGCAACGAGGACGTTTAATATATAAGGGAAGTAAAAGGACACTTGTACTTAGAATTATAAAGAAACATTTGAAAGAACATATGAGCAACGAGGACGTTTAATATATAATATATAAAGGGTACTTAGAATTATAAAGAAACATTTGAAAGAAATAGAGCAACGAGGACGTTTATATAAGGGAAGTAAAAAAGGACTTAGAATTATAAAGAAATATTTGAAAGAAATATGAGCAACGAGGACGTTTAATATATAAGGGAAGTAAAAAGGACACTTGTACTTAGAATTTAAAGAAACATTTGAAAGAACATATGAGCAACGGGGACGTTTAATATATAGGGAAAAAAAGGACAATTTGTACTTAGAATTATAAAGAAACATTTGAAAGAACATATGAGCAACGAGGACGTTTAATATATAAGGAAAAAAGGACACTTGTACTTAGAATTATAAAGAAACATTTGAAAGAAATATATGAGCAACGAGGACGTTTAATATATAAGAGAAGTAAAAGGACACTTTGTACTTAGAATTATAAAGAAACATTTGAAAGAAATATGAGCAACGAGGACGTTTAATATATAAAGAGCAAAAAGGACACTTGTACTTAGAATTATAAAGAAAACATTTGAAAGAACATATGAGCAACGAGAGGACGTTTAATATATAAGGGAAGTAAAAGGACACTTGTACTAGAATTATAAAGAAACATTTGAAAGAAATATAGAGCAACGAGGACGTTTAATATATAAGGGAAGTAAAAAAGGACACTTGTACTTAGAATTATAAAGAAACATTTGA
Source organism: Acanthosepion pharaonis (assembly GCA_903632075.3). NCBI lineage: Eukaryota > Metazoa > Mollusca > Cephalopoda > Sepiida > Sepiidae > Acanthosepion > Acanthosepion pharaonis. The sequence goes on from CAHIKZ030000353.1 coordinate 504,339, forward strand.
AAGAAATATATGAGCAACGAGGACGTTTATTATATAAGGGAATTTGTAATTAGAAATGTTAAAACATTTGAAAGAACATATCAGCAACGAGGACGTTTAATATTAAGGAAGTAAAAAGAACTTAGAATTATAAAGAAACATTTGATAGAAAAAAGAAACATTTAATTATAAAAGTAAAAACATGAATTATAAAAACAAACATATGAGCAACGAGGACGTTTAATATATAAGGAAGTAAAAAGGACACTTGTACTTAGAATTATAAAAGAAACATTTGAAAGAACATATGAGCAACGAGGACGTTTAATATATAAGGGAAATAAAAAGGACACTTGTACTTAGAATTATAAAGAAACATTTGAAAGAACATATGAGCAACGAGGACGTTTTTAATATATAAAGGGAAGTAAAAAGGACACTTGTACTAGAATTATAAAGAAACATTTGAAAGAACATATGAGCAACGAGGACGTTTAATATATATAAAAGGACACTCGTACTTAGAATTATAAAGAAACATTTGAAAGAACATATGAGCTTGAGGACGTTTAATATATAAGGGAAGTAAAAAGGACATTATAGAATTAAAAGAAACATTTGAAAGAAACATATGAACAACGGAGGACGTTTAATATATAAGGGAAGCAAAAAAGGACACTTGTACTTAGAATTATAAAAAACATTTGAAAAGAACATATGAGCAACGAGGACGTTTAATATATAAGGGAAGTAAAAAGGAATGTTTAATTATATAAAAAGAACATATGAGCAAAGGACATATATAAGTACTTAGAATTATAAAGAAACATTTGAAAGAACACTTGAGCAACGAGAATTTAAATATAAGGGAAAGAATTATAAAGAAGGAGAAAAGAACTATACTTGCAACGAGGACGTTTAATATATAAGGGAAGTTTGTACTTAGGAATTATAAAGAAACATTTGAAAGAACATATGAGCAACGAGGACGTTTAATATATAAAGGAAGTAAAAAGGACACTTGTACTTAGAATTATAAAGAAATATTTGAAAGAATATATGAGCAACGAGGACGTTTTAATATATAAGGGAAGTAAAAAGGACACTTGTACTTAGAATTATAAAGAAACATTTGAAAGAATATTGAGCAACGAGGACGTTTAATATATAAAAAGAAATTTCGTAACTTAGAATTATAAAGAAACATTTGAAAGAACATATGAGCAACGAGGACGTTTAATATATAAAGTAAAAAAGGACACTTGTACTTAGGAATTATAATTTGAAAGAAATATATGAGCAACGAGGACGTTTAATATATAAGGGAAGTAAAAGGACACTTGTACTTAGAATTATAAAGAAACATTTGAAAGAATATATGAGCAACGAGGACGTTTAAATTATAAAGAAAATTTGAAAGAACATGTTGTAACGAGGGAAGCTTTAATATAAAGGAAGGACACTTGTACTTAGAATTATAAAGAAACATTTGAAAGAACATATGAGCAACGAGGACGTTTAATATATAAGGAAGTAAAAGGACACTTGTACTTAGAATTATAAAGAAACATTTGAAGAACATATGAGCAAAAAGGACGTTTAATATATATGAAGGAGTTTATAAAAGGACACTTGTACTTAGAATTATAAAGAAACATTTGAAAGAACATATGAGCAACGAGGACGTTTAATATATAAGGGAAGCAAAAAGGACACTTGTACTTAGAATTATAAAGAAACATTTGAAAGAACATATGAGCAACGAGGACGTTTAATATATAAAGGGAAGCAAAAAGGACACTTGTACTTAGAATTATAAAGAAATATTTGAAGAAAGAAACATATGAGCAACGAGGACGTTTAATATATAAGGGAAGTAAAAAGGACACTTGTACTTAGAATTATAAAGAAACATTTGAAAGAACATATAAGGAGTAAAAAGGACACAACGAGGACGTTTAATATATAAAGACGTTTAATATAAGTAAAAAGGACACTTGTACTTAGAATTATAAAGAAACATTTGAAAGAACATATGAGCAACGAGGACGTTTAAATATAAAGGAAGTAAAAGGACACTTGTACTAAAAGAATTATAAAGCAAAACATTTGAAAGAACATATGAGCAACGAGGACGTTTTAATAAAGAAACATTTGAAAGAATTAAAAAAGGACACTTGTACTTAGAATTATAAAGAAACATTTGAAAGAACATATGAGCAACGAGGACGTTTAATATATAAGGAAGTAAAAAGGACACTTGTACTTAGAATTATAAAAGAAATATTTGAAAGAGAACATGAGCAACGAGGACGTTTAATATATAAGGAAGTAAAAGGACACTTGTACTTTAGAATTATAAAGAAACATTTGAAAGAACATAAGGAGCAACGAGGACGTTTAATATATGGAAGTAAAAGGACACTGTACTTAGAATTATAAAGAAAATTTTGAAAGAAAAAGGACGAGGACGTTTTAATATATAAGGAAGTAAAAAGGAACTTGTATTTAGGAATTATAAAAGAAACATTTGAAAGAAACATATGAGCAACGAGGACGTTTAATATATAAAGGAAGTAAAAAAGGACACTTGTACTTAGAAATTATAAAAAAAACATTTGAAAGAATTATATGAAACGAGGACGTTTTAATTTAAGGAAGTAAAAAGAACTTAGAATTATAAAGAATATTTGAAAGAAACATATGAGAGGACGTTTAATATATAAAGGGAAAAAAAAGGACACTTGTAACCAGAATTATAAAGAAACATTTGAAAAGAAACATATGAGCAACGAGGACGTTTAATTATAAAGAAACATTTGTTGAAATAAGTGGAAGCTTAATATATAAGGGAAAAAGGACACTTGTAACATTTTGAAAGAATATAAGGAAGTTTAATATAAAGGACACTTGTACTTTTAGAATTATAAAGAAATATTTGAAAAGAACATATGAGCAACGAGGACGTTTAATATATAAGGGAAGTAAAAAGGACACTTGTACTTAGAATTATAAAGAAATATTTGAAAGAACATATGAGCAACGAGGACGTTTAATATATAAGGGAAGTATAAAGGACACTTGTACTTAGAATTATAAAGAAACATTTGAAAAGAAATATGAGCAACGAGGAGTTTAATATATAAGGAAGTAAAAGGGATCAGGGAATTTAAAGAAATATTTGAAAGAAATGAGCAATTGTTTTAATATATAAGGGAAGTATAAAGGACATTTAGGGGAATTATAACGAAATATTTGAAAGAACATTTGAGCAACATATATATAAGGGAAGTATAAAAGGACACTTTGTACTTAGAATTATAAAGAAATATTTGAAAGAACATATATGAGCAACGAGGACGTTTAATATATAAGGGAAGTATAAAGGACACTTGTACTTAGAATTATAAAGAAACATTTGAAATTTCTGGTAGCTTGATAAGAGAAGGATTTGGTGAATTTGAGACGTGCAGTACATACTGAAGACGGAGTGGGTAGAAGAAAGCACTGAGCAATCAACCTTATAAGCTTAGGTAAATTCATGGTAGAACAGTGATTGGGGGGTGTATAAAAGAGACAAATCTTATTTACACCTATATAATTTAGAAATTTCTTTAGAACCATTAAGCCTTACTTCCTGAAGGTTTACGGCACATTAACGACTAGCAATGATTCTTGATCAACAAATTTTGGTATTATTTCTATGTTTATCCGTCCGTTTAATTCTTCAATCTGACGTTTCCTCGAGTAGCTATAATACAAACCTTCTTTGCTTTTTGAAAATATTTCACCTTTATTAACCTTTGTTTCTCATATATTTTTCGTAATCTTTCTGCCTGAAGCTTTTATTTAATACACGGAGCGAATATTTCTGAACATTAAGGATATCAATTCTTTAATTTTGTTTTACTGCTCAGTGATCACTAAACATTTTTTTTTCAACTGATTCTTTGTCCGTACTATCAAGGCTAGTGATTAAACTCACATTCGCCATGACTTCAAATTAAAGAACAAAAAATTTAAAACTCTAGGTGAATCAACATTTGTAGCCTTAAACCAAATGCCCTTATTACCCGCCCCCCGTCTGTTGGCTTGCCGTGAAGCTTGTCTTTCTTGCCGCCATTTCTGTTGTTTACAGCTGCTTCTGAAGTATTTCCTTAAAGCGCGCTTCCATCGTCATTCTCTTTATGTCTCCTCTGTATCTCTCAACCTTTCTCTCTTTTATTTGTTATTCTCTATGAATATATCGTGTTCGCTTATATGATTACGGGGTTCGGTGTTTATTTCAAGTTCGGAATGTATTTAGTCGTTTCCTCTGAATTCTTCAGATAAAATTTCTTTTCATGATTGAGCCCAACAGTTGGAACTTTATTACTAATTTTTAAGTCTTTTTTATGTGCATTTTTTCGGTCAGCATGTTACACCAAATTATGTTTTCTTTCAACCTAAAACATTTTATGTATCATATCTCTGTTCCCTTTATCGTAAATGGGTCTGGCTCATTAGTTTTATTCTTTACCATTCTTATTTATTGTTTCTCATCACGTACCACTTGCTGATATTTCCTCAACACTGTATCTTCACAGAAGTTTCAAGTTTCCATAGAATTCCTAATACTTTCGGTGGATTCCAAAATCATGTCTCGATTGTTCCTATTTAATAACAATGTTACCGACAATTATCAATTATATATTTCAATTTATTATGTATATATGTTACCAGTTTGTGGCGTCAGACCAGCTCTTCACTCCTTTTAAATGACCTGCGACTTTAGTAAATACACAAAAAAAATAAGAGGCGTGAGACAAGAATATATCTCGGATTATACAAGCATTCCTTAGTTATTGTATGCCAATGGTAACGTACACAATGGTTTAAAAGAAAAACGTTGTTCACCCCCATAACGACGTCGCCGTATACAGCAACGATATCACAGGAAAAATGATTGTAAATCAACGGTTCAATTTTCTGCCCGCCATGTTTAACCGACCTTGTACCAACCGATTATTACATAATTCGACTGCTTCAAAAAGTTTTTATTTTATATTTTTTAAAACTTTTCACCCCCAAGCAAGGCGGGAGTGCCACTAGCACGTAAGAGTGTCATCAAGAGTAAAGAGGCGTGAAAGAGGAAAGGATGAAGAGGACAAGGAATCGATCAAGGCATCTGAAGATGTCGATTGACATTGCATTTGAATTGTTGGAAACATAAAGCTATTGGAGTAGAAGGGACGGCTACATTTAACCGTTTTGACGGTGAAAGATTGGATCTGAGATGCCAACCTAGTGGCATGTTTAAATTCATGCAGTTTGGGAACTAGCGAAAATAGCTCGTCGGAGCAGTTACCGTGAAAGAATTTGTAGAAAAGACAGAGGGAGGCGACAGCACGTCTGTGAAAGAGTGACTGTAAACGAGATGCCAGATCAGGGGCAATCACATTGCATATCCGTCTCTGGATTTTGTCGAGGACCCTAAGACGAACAGCAGGGGCTCCAGACCATATATGACTGCAATATTTCATGCACGGGGGATGGTTGATTTATAGACTTGAAGGGTGGACTCGGCCGAGACAAACTTAGCTGAAAACTTTCTTTAATGGTAACCAGAATGAAAAATGAATCGAAACCTCTTTCCTACAAGAAAACATAGGGACTTTACTCAAAATGTATCGAATAGGTGCCGGATAGGTGGGAAATTATTGTAAATATATAATAAATAAAATATACCTTTCCTTTTTTTTAAGAATACGTTTTTAAACAAAGAAAGAAATGCTTTACAACTCAATCTAATAGTATCGAGAAGATTGTGGCATAAGAATTTCGTGATATTTTCACACATATATCGTGAAAGGAGCAATATGGATTTATATATTTCTTTCCCAAAGATGGTAGTGCGGATTGAGCACAAACAGTGACAGATCTAATTCGAATCCGCAACAGTATATCTATTTTCCCTGATCGAAAACAATCACGTTTTTTTTTTTTAAAGAATAAATTTAATAAACGAGACCGGAAACTATTTATAACTCAAACTTAATGACGAACTAAAAAACAAGTAAGGAACGGCATGTTGTTTTCAGATTTCCTACCAACGAGTTAATATGCCTAACTACTCCAAATACAACGCTGCTAATGAGCCCTAAACCTCTCAAAATCTGCAAGTTATTTCCGGGGTATTGTTTGTGTTTCAATTCCTAAGGGTATATCTTTCATTTTACACAGCTTCCAGCCAATGATTTTCTATTTGTCTTATCTTCTCACTCTTCTATTTTAAGTGACTTTCTCTGCTGCGTCAGCAATATTAGGTTTTTGTCAAAGTTGCTTTCCATTCTTTACAACAATTAAATCTACGCTTCTAGCCTGGAGAAGGTAATCAGTTTGAAACTCAATTACGTCATTTATATTTATACCAAAGTTCTCCATATAGAAACCTCGAAACCTGAATAATATACATGGTTACTTTTAAAATGTATATGCAGAATGAGTTGTAATATGAATGAAATTGCATGTGGTCGGAAGTGAAACTGATGAGGATATGTAGGATAGACAACTGTTAACTCTATTTTATGAAAAAAAAGTTATGATTGTTTTGCTCAGGGAAGCACCTGCGCAAAAATCGGTTCGGCATAGTAGCTTTTGGAAAAAAAAAGCTGTTCTATGTAGAACTTTCTACCTAAATTTGGACTACAAAAGAAATAAAAGTGTTCCATCTCCGTGAAATTAACATGATACCTCTTCGTTGCAAAGCCCAGAACTGGTAGAACTAAGAATTAGGCCGTGTCTGAATGTTTCCCATGGAAATATCCACAGAGATGTGATAGTTTTGTTTCCAGAAGGAAGAAACTTTATTGTGAAGAATAAACTCTTTCCTAAAACGTCAACCCAGACATAACAGCAGTAACCCAGTTCTGGTCTAATCTGACTCTTGTAAAGGTAAAGCATGGCTGAATGAGTCACGTGGTTACCTAAATTATAGAATTGTTGGAGAATATTGAGAAAATGGATTAATATAAGTGATATACTATAATTCTGGACTGATCTATGTACCCAATGAACATTTCTCTTTGCCATTTTTGCTACGATGAATGCTGTCTTCAGATAGGGATATATTTTTAAAAAGTCATGTCATCTCTGGTCGTAGGCGATTATGACATTCCACATGCCTCTTTTTGTTATACAGTAAATTCCCATGTTTGGTGGCACGATGGATAGCGGCTCGGATTGAGGAATCAGAGAGCCGAGTTCAAATTCCAGCCCCATCCATAACATTCATGTACGTCCTGGAGGTGACGGAATACAAAGAAAATGAAGACTGTTTTGATGTGTTACATTCAACCATTTCGAATTTGTTCATCCCTTCTGCTGGGAACGGCTGAATTATTCCAAACGCACCGATAATGATGAATACGACTGTTACCTGTGTGTCATATATTTTCAATTCTCTTTCAAGGTTCAGATGTTTACCCAGTTATTTCATCTTTTTTTTTCTCAGTATGTGTTCTACTGCAAGAGACGCATTTCATATCTAACAGATATCAACCCCTCCTTGTAAACACGGTGCTCTATTGGCACGGAATGGGTTAGCCGGTTGAATATCAAAGTACCATCAAATAGATTTTTTTTTTACCCTCACAAAAATTCTTTATGTTTTCTGTATTTCTTTTGTAAATTGTCTTTTATCGACATCAGTAATTTCTTTTTTTTATTTGAAATACCAGGAAGGCTTCATTCCTCTAATTGTTTATGGCACTAAAATGTCAGAACGCTTAATTTTTCAAAATTCCCAGGTGTTATGCTTTTATAAAAAGAGAAAATTAAAGAAATATAAAGCAAATTGCACTCATAAAATTAATATTGTCATTTCTAAAGTTCTCTGTATTTTTTTATTTCTAATTTAATAGCAATAAAAGCGAAAACAGTTCATAATACAGGAAAATTATGTGACCATACTAAGTACCGAATCTGACGATTATTTGACTAATTTTTATCAAGAGAGAAAAATAATTTACTGAATTATATTCCAGTTTTGTTTATATATCTATCTAAACCTGTTCATATATAATTATCTCTCACTCTCTCTCTCTCTCTCTCTCTCTCTATATATATATATATATATATATATATATATATATATATATATATTTGCAAACTGTTCATATCTATTTATTTCTCTATTTATTTAACTCTCTAGACATTCTCTCTCTCAAATAATTTCACGAAATATTGTCTCTACGCATTTATCTATCACAATATTCATCATGGAGTAGTGGACAGCGGCTCGGATTGAAGAATTTACTCCTAAATTAATCGCTATAAACAGTACATAATACAGGAAAATTATGTGTCCATACTAAGTACCGAATTTGAGGATTATTTGTCTAAATTATATCAAGAGAGAAAATAATCAATAAAGATGAGGACAGCAGTCAGAACAACGTAAATAGTGTAAAAATGAAAGCCTCATAATTGTAAAAGTCTACCACAATAAATGCAAATATATTCAGTATATACAACGCAGATAATATAACATGATTTAGGCAAAGCCAATAATGTAAACTAAATAAGTAACAATGCAGCATAAACATAAAACAAACATCAAAATAAATAAACAAATTCAGTAAATAAAGAAATTGACAATCTGCAAATATAAACATGAACAATGTAAATAGTGTAAATAGTTACAATAGTTGACCTCAAAATATTGACAGACATTTGTTTTTAGTTTTCTATTTGTTGTACCCTATAAAGGATCACTAAACGAGGAATAACCAAAACGGAGGTTGGAAATGAAATGGTAATTTTTATGATATCAACAGAATACAATGCTCATCATCGGCTGGAAATAGGTAAACCACTTCTAGTTGTGGACTCTTAGACTGTATATTTCTCCACTTACAATAGTGACCAATGTTTTTATGAAGATTGTAACATATCCATTTTTGTTCTTAGGTACGGTATATAATGCGCTTAGAAACGTAGGAACAATTTTCTTTCGTGTCTGCCTATGGAACTAAGTTCTAATATGGTCAGTAATGGTCTCAACATTCATTTGGCTTCCATCTTAAAAGACCATTAAAGACCCACCAAGTGAAACGGTGAGTAATTTTAAAATGAAGAGGAAAACTAGATCAGGAGGTCGCAGCAAGAAGAGGGATCATCATTTCAACTTAGAGCTAAAGAGATCTATTAGAAATGATGTAACTATATTCATAAGACGTTTGGTACAGGAGAGAAGACTTTCACTCATGAAGGTCCAAAGATGAGTGAAAAAAGAGTGAAAATCAAGTTTTACGTGAAACCTGTGAGGCACCTTTTTGCTCCAAGACAGAACGTTAGAAGGTTAGTGAGGGCGAAGTTCATCTTGAATAAGTTGGAAAAATAAACCCGGAATAATAATAATAATAATAATAATAATAATAATAATAATAATATATATATATATATATATATATATATATATATATATATATATAAGTTTTATTTCAATCCTTCATGAACTTCCGATCCTTAGCTCTGATTAAATTAATGACGACCATGTCATTTTCGTTTATGGTCTGTTTCATCAAGATTCCTCTGTTAAGCTTTAGAGTGATCATACATTCTTATTGCTCAAAGTGCAGTCCAATAATATTATAAATCCTCCTCCAATACTAGTAAGATATCTTTAATCATTTCTAAGATGCACCGGTTCAAATCTTAATCTAACAATTGGGCAATTTTGCTGTTACACAATTTGGAAAATTTTGCAGTTTCACTCGGTATGTTACCGCACTGGTTTTATCTGATTTGTTTTTTTACGGTTTATTAGCCCTATATCAGTTATTTAAATCCAGACAATACTTTTAGGTGGTTAGAATATTTGGAGATAAAACTGATTTATTGACACAAGTCTTACTAATTAACCTATGGATTGAGTGGATAGGTAAATCCTTACATTTCCCAAGGATATTTACGTGTAAAATGTCGAACACCACTGTTATTTGAACTCGGCTTACCGATTTCCAATTCTTAGCCGACATCAATTACACCCCCACCATTTCCCAAGCTTACAGTTCCTGTTATTACTAAGCGGTCACTGTCGGTCACTCAACGTTGCGGATCAAGTCCGATGTTACTTAACTTCGGTGTTTGTACGTAAACCACTATTTCAACGTGATATGACCGTCAGCTGAATAGATTAGAGCACATCCAGTAAGGCTGGAATAGATAGATAGATAGATAGATAGATAGATAGATAGATAGATAGATAGATAGATAGATTAAATCCGGAATTTCATTGTTATTCTGAACATTTAAGTATTTAATAAGCTTACATCGAAAGTGAAATTGTCAACTGTCCAGTATCCTGTGAGGATTGGACATATTTCTGCGAATACATCTTCAGAAGTTCAGCAGAAGATCTACAGCTACATAATTAAATCTGTGACATTTGTAAGAATAATATATATATATATATATATATATATATATATATATATATAGAGAGAGAGAGAGAGAGAGAGAGAAGAGAGAGAGACAGAGATAGAGTGAGAGACAGATTGATAGATAGAGAGATAGATGATGCTATAAGCTGAATATCGTCTACAATAGAAAATAATTTCTCAAACATTTTCACACGACATTAAAAAAATAAAAGTTTTAATTAATGCAAAACAGTAAATAAGAAATAACATAAAAGCTGAATCAAGAATTTACACTATTGGTTGTATTAAATGTCAGAAGAATATGTATCAGTCTAACGACTGGAAATTTCAATGCAGTTTTAATTAAACAAGAAATTTGTCATGGTTTATGTGTATAGGAAGTGTTGCCATTTCTGAGTCTCACATTATCTTCCGGATCATGCAGTATATCGCTTTTCTCAGCAAGGCTACTACTACACTTAATACTACTATTACTATTACAATGGAGAATATTTAAAAACAATAGTAATAAAATAAAAAAAATAAAATATTTCGAAGTTGTATAAGATAGGTTAGATTTTCCATCTAGACACAATTCTCTACATACGTGTGAAAGCCTGCGCGATACCCTGCCCTCGTCAGGTGCCAATCAGGGGAGGTAACACACTTTCGGTGGCTAAGGCCGTACTGCCACCCCTGGTGACACCAGCGGCTTTTGTCACTGGAAAAGTTATTGTTTGTGTATACGTGTCAATACTTTGTGATTCCTTTTTACCATTGAAATTTTCAACGTTGTGTTAAAATGCACAATGGTCTCGTAGCGACCGTTTTTAATGTCGTAGAATGGAAGGCAACCAAACGTGTTTTACGTCGGAATTACCACTGTGTTGGTTTTATTTAACTTTATTTCTTTATTTTGAAGCATGAGCAGATCCAACTCGATTCCTGTTGATTGGGGGTTTGGAGACAATGTGAAGCACGGTTTAGGTTCCGTCCATTGATGCCCACCTTCAAAAGAAAGGAAAGAAGATTGATCTTCAAAGGAATCCACGCTACCTAACCTCACAGGACAGGACTGGGTACAGGACATGCCCGTCCATTTTCCACGCAGTCGCATCGCAGCGATACGTAGTCTTTTTGCTTTCGCCTGTGCGCCTCCGTGCTGTTCTCCTCACATGGACTCGTTAATCCTACTAGGAGGACACAGCTCTTTGAATCAGGCCACGCTACAATGTTAGGGCGTGCGTCTGTCTGAATGATGTGTACCAGAAATTACAGCGGTGTTCTAAGAGTAACTAACACCGTCGAATCACGGGCTTCACTCACGAGTGTCATGTTGGGAGTTATTTGGGTCTTTCGAACAGGGCATTTACTTTCCTTGTGAAAAGGGATCTTAGGTACGCTGGCCGTTACAGGTTATTGGTTGGCTGCTTCACACTGTTCAAACGACCGCTTCCAGCACATCGTTATGACGCCCCGTGTATATCTGCAGTGGTTGTTTGCATGAAGAGAGCACGTGACGTAAAGTATCTCAATCACTTTGACACAAGAGGTATAAAGTCAGTGTCAGTGTACCCCTCAGATTGATGTCGGTCGCATTTGGTAGATCATATGTAGATCGCAGTGGAGATGATATTGCTAACAACTCTATTGCAATCAGGATATTCCATGATAGATTTATTGGATCAATATTACTCCATGTCGTCCAAGGACATTGCTTGAACTGAGAAATAACAGTAACTTTTCAATGCCCATCCTCGAAATCCCTGATTTTATCAATCGCCATGTCTCGTTTACCCTTTTGACAATATTTGGAAAATAACTGGTTACTAGTGCTGCCCAGGCCATCTCGATTGATTTGGTTCACCCTCTTAATCACATTGGTTCGCTTGGGTGGCTTCTATTCCCGACCAGTTGGTGCCAGTTTTTATATATGTCAGTAACCTACGGACAAAGTCATCTTCCGTGTCCCTCATCATCATGTGAACACCTCCATCAAGTAAATGGGAAGTTGCAGGTTTCCGGCATTAGTATAGAGTCCCATCGTGGGGAAGCAAGAGCGAACTCCAAGCCACTTACTCAGGTACTTGTTGATACAATGTAAGTGAGAGTAACATCAAACGGCCACAGAAGTCGGGGCAGCAAACCATGTTGGTAAGACCAAGTTTTCAGTTTGCCAGAAAGATAGTTCTGTCGATAAATTCTAGTTCGTCTAGTTCCACTTTCTGCACCTATTTACCTCGATACCGACGGTCTTCACTGGCTTCTCTTTGGCTCTAGGGATCATGCCGCCCCCAATGCAGAAGTGAATCCCACTTACAGAGCCTCTGAGTAATGATAAGCTCCAACTTTTCCTGCGCTTAGCTTTCATTCTCATCTCCGTGAAGAGCACATTTTAGGCTAGAATTTTAATGTAATTTTTTCGGTAACAGATTCAGACCACCTCTAAAATATAGACTTGGAATGACACATAAAAGGAGATTTAATATATATATATATATATATATATATATATATATATATATATATACACACACACACACACACACACACACATATATATATATATATATATATATATATATATATATATATATATATATATATATATATATAAATAATGTCTGGTTGCTCGTAGCAGAGTATATTTGTCAACTAGGGTGGCCTGACTGGAGCGTCTCTGTATTATTAATGTCTACTGCATAAATCAACTGTTTTAATTGGACTTACAAAAAATATCCAAAGGATTGAGGTCGTATGACCGTGCTGGCCATGGAAGCGGTCCTCCCCTAATTATCAATTTTTCATGGTAGATATCAGCCAATGTCTCATGTATGAATTATATGCGTCTTTGTATTAGCAGGGCTACATCCTCTAGCAGATTCAAGATGTGTGTTTCAAATAAGTTCCCTGTAGTCTGCTCCTGTAGGACGTACTGGCAGAACATATGTACTTACCAGACTCACCTATATTTCCAGACCACGCATTAATCGTAAATTGATTATGGTATCAAGCATATATTGTCCTATGAAGGTTACGAACCGCCTGAAAATGTTGGTTGTGTAAAATTTTTTTATTCCATCTCTTCCAAATATTGTCTCATCCATAAACAAGATTGAAGAGACAAACAACAATTTGTGCAATAAACTATCGGTTAATGTTTTCCTGTTGTGAGTGATGAGAGGGTGAAAGACCCTGCACACGTTACAAATGATACTGATACAGGAGCTGTTCTTGAAGTACCAGGACCACTTGACATGTGCTGATACTTCGATCGTCTCCAAGTGGTAGAATGTGGGTTTCGTGATCAGGCGTATGAGTGGATCTCGGTCTACCTTGACCCATAGTTTGTAGTGCCATAAATCATGTCTCGGCAACGCGACGATAAACAGCAGCAAAAATTGAATGACTCGGCAGCCTTCGGTCTGGAAATGCAATCTGAGACAGCCGTGCAGCTTCGCGTCCATTACCATTCAAGCGGCCGTATCTAAAAATCGTATCTGCCTGCTGACGATATGACTATCCTGTCATTGTTAAACGGACGACTTCTCAGTTAACTCACTACTACACACGTTAAATGATGAAGACAGGATAACTACAAATGTACACGAATGACAAATATGATCTCGCCTGATGGCAGCACAGTGCTATCTATCGTATACTTTCTTTAAACTTAATAAATCAAAAACGAAATATTTACAAACATACGTTTGTATGGACATTCGTCCTTCTTTTGATTTGTGGAACTCGCCAACAAAGTTTATATTTCTTATACAATCTGTATGTATGCGTACGCCCATTTGTTAAAACTGTGGTCATCTCTGTGATTTATTCTTACTTCTGATGTATTACGGAAATAACTTAAATAATATGTTTTTCTTCTTTTTTTTCTTTCTTAGATACTTTTTGTGCCAATACGCAAATGTTTATTGGTGCCTGGGTCTATACTAGCGTGACAAGATCTTATGAAGGTAAATATTGCAGATCTCCTCCCATTTACTTCCCTGATAACATTCCAAATAGTTAAGCCCCATAATGTGTCTCCTGTTCCACCCACTGTGTCATGAAATTATCGTCACTGGGTGGTAGAGTTTTCTTGGCTACCTCCAGACAAAATCAAAACAACGAAGTCCAACTGGGTTCAATTAGAAATCAAGGTAAATATAGATTCAACTGTTTGTCAATACAAGTCGTCGGAACAGTTAACTGCCAATCTCCAATAAGCCATTTAAGATTGCGTTAATATAAAATAAATTTATTTTCGTTGTATGCCTTGTTTGTGGTAACCTGTGTGTTGTAATGATTATAACGAATGTTCCATAATTTATTTAGAACACTTGCTTGATTTTCCCAAGAAGACTGCAAAAAAAAAAAAACAAAAAAAAACAGTTTTTAACATTTGTGTAGCAATTTCTAAGCATATTTAATCTTTAACTATTATAAAGCTTAATATTTAATAAAGTTGACATATGCTTGGAAATTGTTTCAAAAAATGTTAAAAACTGTTTTTTTAAGTAGACTTGTGAAAATCAAGGAATTGTCCTAAATATATTAAGGAACTATCGTTATTATCTTTACAACACTCAGGTTACCTGATACAAGCATTTAAAGAAAAAAAATTGTTTGATATTACTGCAATCTTAAAAGGCCAATTGGAGATTGGCAGTCAACTGTGTAAGCTGTCAGCTGCTTTAGAACTGCAAAAAGAATGAAGTTGGATTACGTTAGTCGGATTAATGTTCCTATATTTGTCGCCATATTTATCACAACGTTTCGGCCGTTGTACGCTCCGGCCTTCTTAAGGTGGTCGGAATGTCGAACTGAACCCTTTATTTCGCTCACTGAGGTAGACTGTTCTAATTGCACGTGCCATGTTTAATGGATACCATTTATCAGTTATCTCCTGTTAATTCCCCTCTCCAAGTTCTCCACTGCTTAACCGGGTATTGAACTCACACTCTTTGTGTCCTCTCACTGGATCTAACCAACGCTTTTATCCACTATGCCACGTGCCAGTGAATAAATGTTGCAATAAATATGGTGACAAAGATGAGGACAATAGTCCGAATAATGTAAATAGTGTACATAATATCTCATCTCAGAAATATAGACAGATACAGAAGTTCTTCAATTCAGTAATTTTAGATCATCATCGTTCACAGACAATTTTTTTTTTCAAGCAACTGCTGTAAGTATTATTTATATTGATATTAATATGTCGATCAACACTACCTGAAAAAATAATAGCCATTTTTTTTTCTATATAAAACAGAGCTAGGTTTTAGAATGTGCCAACTGACGCGTTTTGGCAACAACGCAAAATCTAAACAATTGACACCAAATAACAACACAAACGTAGTTAATTTTCTTCATATTACCATGTAGGAAGAAATAAAATTCCTGCTGTTTCTTTAATAAGTATTTCTTGAAATCTGCTTAGATAGCGCCATATTAACGGCATAACCCATAAAATAAATTAGACCAATTATAGTGTAATATAATATCTACAGTGTAAATATAGCAATAATCACATTGGCACATGAGAATTTATATGGGTTTTTATATATATATATATATATATATATATATATATATATATATATATGTGTGTGTGTGTGTGTGTGTGTGTGTGTGTGTGTATGTGTATGTGTGTACAAATGGTCGTACTCGTTTGGAAAAACGTCGAATAACATATAGTAGAACAAATCAGTACCCCGGGAAATTTCGGAAATAAAAAAAAGAAACAACCAAGAACATTAAAAGAAGGCGAAAACAATCGTCAAGTGTTTAAGCTCCAAGTCCAAAGAAGAAGAAAAACAAAACGAGTAAAATGGGTAAGAGACAACTACGTAAAGTGCTCAATACACAAAGCAGAGCGAACTTAAAGCAATCCTAAGGAGCCAGCTTTACCCTAAAGTTCCGTTTAGGTGAAACCTAGGTAGGTTTGCCTGGATCCTTAGGATTATTTATATATATATATATATATACATATATATATTCAGTTGTATGGAACACTGGGTTTCATGCTCTTGCGATTATCAGAAAAATTAGTACTGCTTTTGACCATTTTTACCATTGTCATTGTTTTCATTACTACAATTATTATTTTATTTTTACTATTTTCAACGTCATTTTTATGTTTACTACATCTCTTACGACAATTATCATTGTCATTATTATCATTTTTCTTTTCCAATTACACTTTCCTCCCCCATAAACATTGCATCTAAACTTAGCGTATATATCGAGTTGCGGCGAATGTGTAGAGTTATGGAGAATCACAGAGGTTAGGATTGCACACACAACAATTGACGGAGACAAATCTTCCGTGAACTTCTAGCCAACCTCTCTGGCCAAACCAAGAATTGGATCAGTTTTATAACATTTGGACAAACCCAAAACTTCACATGACTACACCCTCCGCTCGGGACAATTGTGTGCCTTGTTTATTTCAGCAACACGATGCATTTCCTGTTTATGCTATCATCCATTCCGATTTACGCTCACAAACTAATGCAGCGGAAGTAAGGCCAAAGGTCTTCCTGTTGAGATATCTAACAATTTATCTACATTAATTGGCTTCGTGCTATTGCAATACCTGCCTCAATAAATTGATCTATTTTTCATTAATAATAATGATAAGCATTGGTCCCCTGAAAAGGACCTTCACTCAGTGGTTGACTGGGGGAGAATATGTCTTCTAAATTTTAATGCCTACAAAACAAAACTTCTCTCATTTCACCGGCATCGATAAAAATTTCTGCGTGCCATGATTATGGCTGACGCTTGATTCCTCGTGAGCAACACACAGCGCCTTCTTGACCTCACGTTTTCAACTGACTTGAAGTACAGCAACTACATAGAATCAGTAGTTGTTTCTACTGCAAGGAAAGTGGTATCGTATCGTCCTAGATTTTATTTCTCGTCACAGTCCATCTCGCACATTTATAAATCTACCATTCTTCCGTGCGTTGAATATTGTTGTCATATCTGGTATATTGCTCCTGATCTTCAATCTCGAACTTCTTGACAAAATTCAGTATGTAATATAATCGATCCTGTCCAGTCATCTCGAGTTCATTCACTTTATCACCAATTTGACGTGGCTTCCTTCAGCGTTTTCTACAAATATTTCCATGACAAATTCTCTGACGATCTTTTTTTTTCTGGTGCCCCGACTGCATGAATTTAAGCGTGCCATTAGATTGGTATTTAGGTCACAAATATTTAGTGTTGGGATGGCTAAATGCAATTGCAACTTCTACTCCAAAAGTATCTTTTCTTCTAGTTCCCGCCTGTGGAACTCCCTTCCCGTTACATGCTTCCCTAATAAGTACAATCTTCATAATTTAAATGCGACGTCAATCGCCATTTTTTGTTTTCTTCACTTCCGTTCACCTTTTTGTTCTTTCTTCAATCCTATCTATATTCAATCTTTAACTTTCACTCCCTGTAATCCCGTGCTTACTAGTGTACGTCCTGCCTTGCTTTGGGTGATTTTTTTTTTTTTTTTTTTTTTACATCGGTCTATATTTCTGAGATAAGGTATTATATACATTATTTACATTATTCAGACTATTCTTCTCATCTTTGTCGTCATAGTTATCACAACGTTTCGTCCGTTGTACGCTCCGGCCTTCTTCAGATGGTTGGAATGTCGAACTGAACCCTTTATTTCGCTCACTGGGATAGACTGTTCTAGTTCCACGTGCCATGTTTTAATGGATGTCAGTTATCAGTTGTCTCCTGTTAATTTCACTCTGAACACCAGAAAGCTGTAACACGAGGGAAGTGGAAAAATCAGGCGTGGCTGACCACATATGGAGAGAGAAAGGAGATCACCGCCCTATGTGGGATCATGTTGAGATCATAGACAAGGAACACCGTTGGAAAATATGTAAACTTAAGGAATCAGTACATATGCTAGGTCACAAAAATCTCCTGGGCCGACCAAGCATAGAAATGAATACAATATGGGAACCAGTAATAAGGTGCGCCAGAGAAAAGCGATAATGACAATTAAAGTTGCAATATAAGCTCTGGTAAAAACATGAATGATAACAGCAAAAAAAAATTGCAATATGAGCACTGGTAAAAATTATTACTGAAGACATTAGGTTTATAATACCCAAAAGTTCATGCACAGATGTCCTCTAGGACACATGGCACAGTGGATAAAGGCGTTGGTTAGATCCAGTGACAGGATCCAAGGAGTGTAAGCTCAATACCCGGTTAAGGGAAATTAACAGGAGATAACTGATAACTGACATCCATTAAAACGTGGAACTAGAAGAGTCTATCCCAGTGAGCGAATTAAAGATTTAAGTTCGACCTTCCAACCACCTGAAGAAGGCCTGAGCGTACAACGGCCAAAACGTTGTAATAAATATGGCGACAAAGATTTTTTATAATCAGCCAATACACGAATTTGCAGTTGAGAAAATCTTCTCTGGTGTATAACTTACCATTTAGCCTGGTATTGTATTAATTGTAAGTTAGTAAAAGTTTAATCCCATGCTGGGAAGAACTTCCAGTTCTTGTGAAATCCAAAATTTCTTAAGAGAAATATTTTTAATGTGATAATTTCAAAGAAAAGTGATTTGAATATTTTTGCATTTAATTCTTTCTGTGTATTTAAAACGCTTCCGCTTAACATCAACGGAAATTAAATTCAGACAAACACATCTTAAAACTTTCGGTATTGAAAACATAGAGAATAAAGAATAGATTTTTATTATATTTAAAGGAAATGATCTCTTTTTAATATAATTTCATATGAAATGAACGGTTCATATTTAAAGAGGTTCTTTGTGAAGTTGAAGAAAATGTCTGATTAAATGTATTCACTTCACATCAACCATTTCAACACGGTCAGTTTATCCTTTTCAATGACTTGCTAATTCCTGTTTTTTCTATTTTAATTCCAATTTTTTGTTTTGTTTTGTAATTCAATTTCTTTTAAAAATACTATTTTATAAACAATTTCCTTCTGTTTTTTTTTTAAATCAAACGTTCTCTCTGATTTAATTATTCTTATCTTCAATTTCTCGCTCTATCTCATTCCTTTTTCTCTGGTTCCTTATATTAATTTTCACAGGCCTCTCCTCTCTCTCTGAATATATATATATATATATATATGTGTGTGTGTGTATATATATATATATATATATATATATATATATATATATATATATATATTATTGCTTTTATTTTTTATAATTCAATTTTCTTAATTTTTTTCTTTGTCGCCGTAACTTTTTCGTCGCTTCTTTCTTTCCGCGATAAAGTGTATTTCTTTTAATCGAGATAGTTTTAATTTTCATTTTATCTTTCCCTCATTTACTTTGCTACTTTCTTAGTTTACTCGTCTTTTATTTTCATTTTCTGACTTTGGCTAAATGTCAGCGTATTTTCTTTTTCTTTTTCTTTGTTTTTCTTTCTTATTTATTCTTCCTTTTCTTTTTCTTTTTTTCTTGGATCTTCTGTTATTTTTTATTTTATCGGTTTTTCATATTTTCTTTCTTAAGTTTTTTTCTTGCAATTCCTTCAGCTTTTTTTTGTAATAAATTCTTAAATAACAACAGAATTTGGTCATACTTTCGAGTAATTTGGTCTTTTATTCCCATTCCTCTTCTTCCACGTATACATACATACACATAATTATATGTGTGTGTGTGCGCCTCTGTGTGTGTATTTATTTATAGCGGAAAAAGAGTTTTAAAGAAAATGTGAGATACTGTCAAAAAAGTCAGAAATAATGAAAGGCCGTGAACGATTTATTATTTTCCTTGAATTTTCAACATTATTATTATTTGTCTATTTACTTTTTGTCTGCGGTTGAAATCTTTCTTTTTTTCAGATAATTGCCTTCAAGATTCTTTCTTGTCTACTTTTATGACTTGCTTTCGTATAAACAGGCTTTTCATATCTGACTCCTTCTTGATCGATTCGTCTTGGCTGACATATTTATTCTGATTATCTGAGCAAGAAAACTTATCTTCCTTCAATTTTGTCACCTTGCAATATTAACATATTTGCTTTTCCAGGGATTTTTGTTTAACTTCCTCTTTTGTGTCTTTTTCTTTCTTTCTTTCTTTCTTTTTTATTTTTCTTTTTTCGTCTTCTTATTTCTTCTTTTTCTTTTTCTGCTTGTTTTACTTCTTCATTTTCTTCTTTTTCTTCCCCTTTTCTTCCTTTTTCTTTTTCTTTTTACTTCTTTAACTTTTCCTTCTTTTACCTTTCTTATTTCTTTTTCTTCGTTTTCTTTCTTCTTCTTTTTCTTCTTCTTTTTTGTCTTCTTTTTTCTTGTTTTTTCTTTTTCTGCTTTTTTCCTCCTTCTTTTCCTTCTTTTTCTTTCTTCTTTTCTTCTCTTTTTTCCCTTTTCTTCCTTTTTCTTTTCCTTCTTTTACATTCTTCTTATGTCTTTTTCTTCGTTTTCTTTCTTTCTTCTTTTACTTTTTTCTTCATTTACGTTCTTCTTGTGACTTTTTCTTCGTTTTCTTTCTTTCTTCTTCTTCTTTTTCTTCTCCTTCTTCTTCTTCTTCTTCTAGCTTTTCACCTTTTTAAAACGATCACTTAATTTACTTTTTTAGTGTCGGCATTGTTTTATATTTTTGTCTTCTTTTCTGTTCTTCTCTAAATTTCTACAACCTTCTCCATATTTTCTTCTTCTTCGTGTTGTTCTTTTTTTCTTTTGGTTTTCATGTTCTTCTCATTTTCTAGCCCTGAAACTTACTGACATTTTCACCCAATATATTAATCATTATTTTCTTCTCCTCCTACTCCTCTTTCTCCTCTTCCACCACCTCCTTCTTCTTTAGCTTTATTTTACTCCACACACTTTTTTCTTCCATTTTTACAATTCCGCTTTTTATTCTACTCACAGAGCCATATTTACGATTTACGTCTTCTCATTTCGTCTTTTCTTTTTTCCCTGTTGGTTCTTTCTATTTGACATGTTATTACTGCTACTACAACTACTACTACTACTGCTACTGATGCTGCTGCTACTATTATTAATATTGTTATTACTACTAATGATATTTGATTTATGCCTTTTTATATGAAGAATATTTGTTACCTTGCTGTAGGATTAGTATGCTAAATTTTATTTCTTTTCTCACTATATCTCGGCTATTCCAAATATTGATCTTCTTCTAGAGTCTATTTTCCTCGAATTATTTTGAACAAATATTTCATTTAATTTTCAACAGGTATAACGGTTGTAGTAAAAACAGAGCAAGTGAATAAACTTATACCAAAGTTTTATTGCACTTTACGCTGACTACTCGTCTACTGACGGATTAAACAGGGTGCTTTTTATACCTCATAGATTTTAAGGGGAGGTAACTGATGATTTATCAGTAAAATGGCTACATAAACACAGTATTATCGCGCCGTTTAAATTGCCATTTGGCCAATATTACTTCAGTCAAAACTCACCATATAAAACAAAGTACAACAGATCCAAGAAATGCTTCTTCTTCTATGGACAGTGTCTCGTCATGATGTATGTGTCCGATCATGGCTATCCACAATTTTCAGTCTTTATAGATTTTAGTAATTTTGTTATTTAGCTCTCACGCTTTGTTCTACTAACCATTTACATAAGCTTCTTGGTTAAATACGCCTGTACTTTCCTCTCTACCCTTCAATATTTCCTGTGAGTCTCAAATTCCCCAAGCATTCTTTTCTCATTATGTGCCCTAGAAATTCGACCTGTCCTTCTCTAATTCTAGATGTAAGTGTGCTTTTTTACCCGAAAACTTTGTCGTTATTCACATATTCAGTCCATTGTATTCTTAGAATCTTTCTGTAAAACATTTCTGTTGCCTCATTTCTCGTCTTCGTCTTTGATTAGTTTGTCCATCATTCACTGCCATATAGGTGGAACGAACATAATTAACCGTTCAGTAATTCCGCTTTTGTTTTTAACGAATTCTCTTGTCTCTTTACAATACGTTGTTTAGCTAATCTGTGATAGCATTTAACCAATATGTCATTGGATTTCGGTTTGGATTTTCCGTTCCTTGTTAAATAAAACATTCTAGTAATTTAAGTTTATTTTATTTATTTATTTTTTTGTCAATATCAATATTTTCTATATCGTATAAACATTTTAAAATCTGACTATAAATACTTGATGTCTTTTTTATCATGATCAACAAAGAATCCGACATCAGTCAAATTGATCAAATTTTAAAACTTTTACACTAAATATTTTGCCTAAATGAAAAAGAGCCAGACGACAAGATTGGCCCATGAAGACAGGCCAACTTAAAGAATCATCATGCGATACTTGTAAACCGCTAAAGATAATATAGGACAAAAATTTAATACTTTCATAATTTATTATAAAAGAAGAAATTTAGATAAACTGTACAATTTATTTTAAGCTTTCATGTGAAAACAGGAAGAGGATCCGAAATATAGTCTAGTTAAATGAATAATACAGTATATTCGTGGAAATCTAAAATAAGGCGTATAAATGAAGAATATACGCACACACACACACATATATATATATATATATATATATATATATATATATATATATATATATATATATATATATAATTGAAATTGAAAAAAAAAAAATTCTGTTATTATTTCGAGTTTTCGTTTTTTTACAATGAGACATGAAGCAGTCCACATGTTAGCAATTCGTATGTCCATTCCACAAAATCTTTCCTTGCAAATTCACCATAGATTTTTGATTAGAATGAAGTCAGTAGAGTGTCCGGGCCGATCTGTAGTACTTTCAATTTTTAACTGGTAAGCCTTGCCAGAGTCACCGTGCAGCGTTACATTTATCGTACGCTTCCTAGGAGTAACGGCCATCGCAGACAATGTCCGTAGGACAACTAATCGAAAGTCGAGACAAGAGTGTCTGGGGTTATAAAAATTTGATGCAATCAGGAATAGCGCAATATTTTCAAGGCCAAACAAATTCCACCATGCTCCCCGAAAATGGATTCATATTACTGCACACCGCCGCAAATTAAATAATTTGAGGAAAAAATAGAAATCTATTACACAATGTCACTCTAGTGGGTCTAAAACTGACCGAATGTGAAAAAAACGAAAACAAATCAGTTGTTTCAATTACTTTGCACAAAGCTGTAAATAGCCTGCAGTTCAGACGTTTGACGCCAACATAAAATTACCATGGGATGAACTTGAGTGAAGAGTGAAAAAAAAAGAACTCTTGGAGACATTGGAAAAAGAATGGAATCAATCATTTAACTTATACTTGGAGAAACTTTTGCGACAAATGTCAAAAATTTGTGCTGCAAGGGAAAAGGAAGATATTTTGACGAGAGCAAAAAATGTTTCTTTCTGTTTGTCATAATAAAAATTTCTAAAATAAATTGTGACATTTTTTAACCATGTATAATACGTTTTGGACTAATCCAAAAAAAATTACAACCGTTCCCCTCAAACATTTGAACTGTAATATATATATATATATATATATATATATATATTGTAACCCACAGACAGATTGTTTCCCTGTATAACAGTTCATCAATATTGTTAGAAGTCCGGGGTTGCCTCTAGCTAGGATCGAAATCCGGCTCAATTGGCGTCAGTCAGTCGGACAATCTACCCCTAAGCTGTTAGTGCACGGCAGGGACGAAGGTGAATTTAAGCGTATTTATTTTCAGATAAACACGCCATGAGTGAACTCGATTCGTTTTATCGAGGAGTATTGCATTAGTAGCAGTAACTGTCACTGCTCACAAATACAAACATTCCCCTCCAGAGAAATATATATATATATATATATATATATATATATATATATATATATATATATCTGTGTGTGTGTGTGTGCGTGTATGTGTAGTACAGGTAATCGATCCGTTGGTATATAATCCGGGTGGATCGTAGTAATAATAATTATTAAAACTAATCCATAGAGAGATCCATGTTTTATCTTAACAGAGCATTTTTTACATAAAAAGTATATATATATATATATATATATATATATATATATATATATTACCTCAACAGAGATATAGTCCTGGCCACCACATAGTAGGGACTGATAATAAATTACAAACAACAAGTTCTGGCCATAAATAACCTCCCCGAGATAAGATACCTTGCGCCCCCACCAGTCGCTAACATAGACCCGTTCTCATTAACAAGGCGTCTACAAGAGGAGGACTGACATTGAAAATAAATTTAAAACAAACTTCCGAGCAGACACATAGAGAGTAATGATATATATATATATATATATATATATATATATATACTGGATGCCCATTTCGTTTTTGACGCATGAGGGTTAATAATCTCAGTTTTTAGAACCAACAGCCAGACTACCGTAACATATCTTTTTATTACAGTGGTGAAGGTTAGTGAAGAACCAACTACTTTTGGAAGATCCGAATATAGAAAAATAGTGACACAAAGTCACCAAACGACGCTCCGCAGGCAGGTTTTTGAAAACAGAGTTTTATTCTCCTGTACTGTTCGCCACCCAATACTACAGGACCCGGTTCATTCTGTCCTGCAACCTAAGTAAGTGTATTCACATATATATATATATATATATATATATATATATATATATATATATATATATATATATAAATCTGACAACATTGGTGCTACCTGCCAGAAGACCTAAAGAAAGACAAGAAAAAACTTAGGCAACAAAATATTTCCAAAGAGGTAAAAAAATGTCAACCACCTCCCTAAGCAGCATATTAAAGTGCTCAACTCCTATGCTATCATGATAGAAAAAAAATAATTCACTGCGTAAATCTCCAATGATGCCTACACTCACATATATCTATATACATATGTGTGTGTGTGTGTAACTTTCTAAAGAAGTAATGAAACTTTTATTTATTAATCCAACATTTTTTTTCATTTTAAACGTCATTTGTAGTGGATACTCATATTTAAGTCGAAGCTCCGTTTATTTATTAAAAAGTATTCTTTTGTCATCTATCTGCCTAAATATACGAGATACCAGATTCGAACATCCGTCCCCTTGGATAGATGGAACCGTCATTAGATCCGACGTGCTTTAACCGACTCGGCTATGAATAAGCGTTGATTATCAAGCGTGGTTAAATAGTGGCTAGATATGCATAATTCTTCGCGTCATAGACTCTTGAAATTTCATATCTTATCAGTTTCGGAGGCAAACATATGTGTGAGGTACCACGACGTGATGTAAGGGTTAACAAGCTTGTCTCGCTAAGACAATTACGAGTGAGTAGTGAGTTTGATCCCCACTATACGAACCCCTACATTAGGCTTTGTGTGACATCTAAGCTACACTTAGAAAAACACCTTATGTCTGTGCGTATTTCTCTGTGTGCATGTTGACTGTGTCAGTATTTTCATAGCGCTCGATTACTGACGTATTCTGTAAGGATTGAACTCGCATATAATGCACTGAAACTCATATAAGAACGTTTCTTTTTCGTCTCGTGTGCCAAATATCTTTCATCTCTCCAGGTTCGTAACACTCAACAGTCATTAAAAAAGAATTCAAGAATCTTTCTCTTCACGTGACAATCACTATCAGACCGAGGCAGACAATGTTTCTATAATTCTGTTTTAAGCAAATTTCGCATTACATCTCATTTGTTAATATCTTTTTTATTTTGTTTTAATTCCCCATTATATTCACTTTTGATTAATAGTTTTCATCCCCTTTCTCTGATATCTGTCATTAAGATTGTCAAATTGTACTTTAACGATATATCCATTGCTTAGTTTTATTTCCAATAATCTTTAGAAACAATTTCGTAGCTGAAAGTAATAAAGTTATATTTCGGGATACGTTACAGTTAATCTCGACATTGTTGCCTTTATCTGTGTCAATCCAATTACCACACTGTTAGGTATTTTCATAGGCTAAGTGCTTACAGCGATATTTCTATAAACGAACGCCATTAAAAAAAAAAAAAATCTCATTATTGAATTTTCAAGATTAATCTTTGTTTCAATGTAAGCAAGAATACAAAACTCAAAGTGAAGAAAAGATGAAAATACAAGTTAAATTATATTCTGCAACTTACCACATTATTCTAAAATAATTCAAAGTGGATCTGACATCAAACGCCTATTAAAATCTAAAAGTTTTAGTCTATTTTTCATCACAAGGCCCAAGATCCACTCAAGGTAGATGGTTTATGTATGGGGTTGTTTTATGGGCGTAAGAATTGTAGATTTTGAGGGTATGTATTATAAATAACGGTTGACACGAGACTGTTAAAATTATAGTGATCGGAAAGAGCAAAATCTGGGGAGTCTTTTTTCACAAAACAGCAGATTTTGGGATGAAGATTTCGCGAGGGAATAACTCCTTTTTTTAACAATTGTATACGAAATTCAAAAATTTTATTTTCTATTCTGGTTACATATGTTTTTTTTTTTATATACGAACTTGATTCTCCTTTACCTGATGTGGTTTCGGTTATTTGCTAAAATCTTTGTGATTTTGTAGCGACAGTTTATAGTTTTTAATGAAGGAGCTTTTTATATGGTACTTCCATTCATTATATGAGTAAGTAATTCAATGCAGTAGTAGTACTTAAGCGACTAACTTTCTGTACAAAGTTCCACTGGATAGTACACAATGGACGCAATCGTTAGACCTGAGAATTGCGTCCAGCATGAAAACAGCCTGTCGCCTCTCAGTGTTGACTTCCATGTTCACTTATATATATATATATATATATATATAGTGTCATCCGCAGGTAGACAGCTTCGATCTGTCACAGTTCATCAGTGTGGATAGACGGCATGTAGCTAGGATCAAACCCGAATGGATTGGCGCCAGTCGGAGAATCTAACCCTAAGCGTTGGCACCTGGTAGGGATAAAGGTGAATATACGCGAATTGGTTTTTAGATAAAAACACAGTGACTGAGAGAACTCGATTCGTTTTAACGGAGAGTATTGCATTAGTAGCAGTAATAGTCACTGTTATATATATATATATATATATATATATATATATATATATATATATATATTATATCTGGGCAGCAATCACTCTTTTAGTCATATTTCGTTAAAGGTGATTGGAGTTAAGTTTATTATTTATTTATTCTCATATATATATATATATATATACAGAGAGAGAGAGAGAGAGAGAGAGAGAGAGAATTAATGTATACATCGGTACATTTATTAACGCAAATGTTATTTTACGCGTGTTTCTATAGATGTTCGCGTTTTTAATTGTTTTTTTTTTATTAAAATTGTGTATTTCGTCTAATGGCATTCTCACTTGAATGTGAATATTTTTATAACTTAAGTGTATTTTTCTTGAACCTATCAATAAAATACGCTAAAATGTATTTTATATATATATATATATATATATATATATATATATATATGTAAATACGTTTATATATATATATATATATATATATATATATATATATATATATATATATATATTAAGAAAAGGAAAAAACCAAAACCGTTTTTGCTTATAATGTGGAAAATGAAACATTAAAAGAACATTAGGAAAATATATTCCTTTAAAAATTGATTCCTTTAATTTAATATGCCTCAAGAAGATCACGAGACCGGAAACCCGTGTAGCAAAAATATGAAGAATAACATATAATATATCTGGTAAATATATATTATAGATAACGTTTGCGTTTTCTCTCTTCTTTTTATTGAATATACACATAACTCTCGTTGGAAAAATTATAACGTTTTTCCACACACACAGACACACACACAGACACACACACACACACACATATATATATATATATATATATATATATATATATATATATATATATATATATATTTTTTAAATCAAAGTGGTTTTACATCTATGGGATAAAATTTCCACTGTATGAGTATAGGGAAATGATTTGATTGTAAATCTGATTAAACTGAAAAATAAATGCGTGGTGAAAAATAATATTTTTTTTTTCACAATTATACTCCGTATTTAATGGCATAATATCATATCTGCATGCATACAGACACGAAGACACACACACACACACACACATATACACGCACGCACACAGACGCACAAGCATATATCCATATTCTATTGAATAAGCGCGTGTGTTAGTTTTCACTTAAATGCAACGAAAGGGAAATAAAGCAATTTGATAGCACACAGTTTTATAATTGTTTTTTTTTTTTCTCCCAAGAACAAGTTTAATATTTGAAAAGAATTGAAAGCAAACAATTTTCTACTTTCGTGTTTTATTTGTTATCATTTAACTTTGTGACTTTTCCTTTCAGTTAATTGCTCAGGGATTTTTTCTTTTAGATTTTGGCACCATTTTATAATTTACCTCGTACCGTTTTTTTGTTTTTTTTTTTCTATTGTATTTGGACACTTCAGAAAGAAAGCGATTCAACGAATACTTATCACCAAGTTCATACATTCTTATCGTACAAATTTCACAGCATTAACTAGTCGTTTGGCTGAACAGACAGTGGTCAATATATATATATATATATATATATATATATATATATATATATATATACATAAATTTCAAGAGGATAGTATCCAGGTAGAACTCAATGTCCAGGACATAATAAGAATATAATATAAAAGTCCCAAATACTAGTATTCCATAGTTATTCTTTATTACATTGGAGTCGTAATCACGATCCAATTCATCAGACCTAAAAAAAAATGTGTACTGGAATTTGAGTTCTACCTGGATTCTATCCTCTTGAAACTTATATATATATATATATATATATATATATATATATATATATATATATTTTATATATAAAAAAACAAAAAACAGCGGCTTATACTCCTATTAAGCATTACTCTTCAAGGAAATTGAATTGACTTCTCCGAGTCACTAGCGTATTTCGTATAGAAACAAAACGTTAAAATTTCCATCCATTCTGCCGTGCGACGATGGCCTAAAGGTAAGATATCTAACTGATGCATTCCTGCTTGAAGCAATGGGACGTCTAGCCACACTGAAGTCTGTATGTAAATCCATATATATATATATATATATATATATATATATATATATATATATATAGATAGATAGATAGATAGATATATAGATAGATAGATAGATAAATTTTTTATAGTTAGCTATATTAGTAGATTTAAACATTCAATGCCATGTATAGTGCGTATTTTACGTAAAGTTGGATATTGAAGTCAAAACCCAGAAGTGTTAGTCTGTTTCATGCTAAATGCAGCTGTCAAGCACAAATTGCCGCCTCTGGGTGTTGAGTCCAATGTCCACTCTTATATATATATATATATATATATATATATATATATATATATAAAATTTATATTAGGTAATATAATCCTATGCTAGATGCATCTAGTGATGCTCTGGATGGAGCGACGTGGTAAAGGAAGTCGTTTCTCTCGGGGCTTGTCTTGTGGTTTATCTATACTTGGATAAGTATTATCACCGAAAATAGGATTAGGTGAGCTAGATTGTGTCTAGTTACTTAGTTACCTCTTTGTTACCGAGACCCTCAGGCCCAATAGAATGTTGCTTGCGTTGCATGGCGAGGGACCGAGTTTGATTCGCGGTTGTGGATGCTCACGTATGAGTCGCATAAATACGACGAAATGGCTGATCACATTCTGATTCCAGACAAGACCAATTATTATATAGCTGGCCATTCGTATTCGAGGATACCCGTTTCCTTTGCGGGTTAACCAATCACTATTGCAGACGTTTAGTCATCACCTACAGAACCCGCCTGTGACTTATACTGGAATTATGCCGAGCAGACGTTAGTTACAGTTTCTGTGAAAGAGCGTTTTATCTAACGGGATCACCAATTTGAACAAGGCCAGCATGCTCAAGTCCACGTACAATATATATATATATATATATATATATATATATATATATATATATTGAAACATGTTTGGTTGAATAATCTAGACTATTCTGTCTATTTATCTTGTTTTTTATACTTCCATGTTCACTGATCCATAAAAAATAAACATATCAAGCCTAGATTTTTAAAGCAAACATTCTTGAATGCTGGTATACTGCTTATATATATATATATATATATATATATATATATATATATATATATAATTATTTTTTATAAAAAAAAATTATAACATAAGTATGTTATAAAATCACTACAAAAATAGCCATTTTGTTTCAACACACTCTGTGTCTTATCAAGTGATGATGTTGAAAATAAAATAAATGGTTTTAAAAGTTTCAGATTAATTAACGATCCTACACAAGGGAGAAACATTGTTACAAAAGCTAGAATAACCAATCAAAAACCAAGTATAGAAAGATTCAAAAGCTTGACAACAAAATCATGTTATAATAGCTATTCAGATCTTTAAAATACGTGTAATATTAA
Organism: Acanthosepion pharaonis; assembly: GCA_903632075.3. Taxonomy (NCBI): domain Eukaryota; kingdom Metazoa; phylum Mollusca; class Cephalopoda; order Sepiida; family Sepiidae; genus Acanthosepion; species Acanthosepion pharaonis. The sequence continues at coordinate 535,081 of CAHIKZ030000353.1, forward strand.
AAATAATTTATACTAACCAATAATTATAAAATTATATGATAAAATCTAATATTAAAATTAAAAACTGGCAATTTTAAAATCCAAATTTAATCACTATTAAGTTTAAAAACTACAAAATTATTGAGAAAAGAAAAAATATATATGTTTATTCAATATCATTTTTTTCAATCAATTTAGACTGAAAACTGGCTCTGAAGCATTACCTAACAAGCAAAAACATTTCATCGAAATCGGAGGAAAACTGTGGAAACGCAAAAACAACATCCGGTCACTCAGACACACACATACATACACACATAGATTTTGAGAATTCTAGATATAGATGAGTAAATGCAAGTATTTAGACTTTAATTCATTGTTCTTGTATTTAAAATATAGACTCGCAGTTTCTAATTAAGGAACACACGATTTGAATAAAAGTGCTTATAAATTTGAGTGAACCTATAAAAGACAATTGTAGCGTCCAGAGGTAAACAGTAACGTTTATTATGTCTATTTGAAACGTGAAATCCGGTACTAGGTAATAGAAAGAAAGAAAGTAAAATGAACCAAAGTATACGTTCTTACAATAAAAAATGAATGAAGCCATTCTTTCTAGATACACTCATTTCGTATTTATTTCCCAGAAGAGGCCTAATATCATAATCTTCATCTCTTTCTAGTGTTAGCGATGACAGCGGTAATACGGATGATCAGTCAAAGGAGAGAGAAAAAAAATAGAATGAACAGAAACAATTTTGCTGAAGACAGTTGCTTTAGGAAATTCATCTAATTCTCTGCAAAAAGCGTTCGTCTAACTTCCAAGGTAATTTCTAAACTTATATCTCAAAACCTTCGCTTGATTATGCAAAGGAATATTAACTTAAAACGTCATTTTCCAAGTGAGGAAAAGGCCACTGACGATTTATGACGTCTTCATTTTTCGACTGTCAACAAATATCATAGAATGCTGCTGACAAGAAAATATAAGGATATATATTAAACTGTTCTTAGAAAGACGAAGAGAAATAGATGAACAGATGATTAGAAAGATTTTGATGCGCCAATTTAGTAAATTATTATAATTCACTGGTCATTTCTAGTATTAGAAATTGATATGTATTTAAAATCTTTTTGTCGTTTATTCATATTATTATTAATAAATTATAATTAATGATGTCAATTCATTTACCCTAATGTTCAATAAAAAAAATTCTATATAGATGAATATATATATTCTGCTATAGATTAATTTTGTATATTATGTCAGGTCAATATTGCCAGAATCTGACATCCCTTTGGAACACCTGAAGACGTGAAAAAGTTTAATAAAAACAGAAATCAATAAAGGATTTTCTTAATTTTCTCTTTATTTGTTGCTTTGAATTTTACAAAGTTAAAAATTTAAACTTGGAGCAGACATTACAACTTTTCACCAGAGACGCATGCGTTGAAAATCCTGTCGTTCCGCTTTTTACACTTTTGGATATATGAAAAAAAAGTTAGGTCACTCGCACCGAGGATGCTCATTTACTATGGCAGCTAGTCAATCCCTGTTGCAAACGCTTGCTCAGGCACGTTTGTGTTTGTTCAAGGTGGGATCGCCTTCCCTAGACAGATAACATCAATGAATCGCCTTGAGATTCGAACCTCGGTTTCATGATCAGAAAGCCAACTTTGTAATCACCCAGCCACATGTGTAAAAAAAAACACAAAAACATATGCAAGCATACGTAGTGCGAATGCTAAATGGTTACTATCTTTTAGATTCACATAGGATCGACGTAGGACTCTAAAATTAACTCTCTAGATTCGATACACAAACCTCACTCACTCTTTACCTCACGAACAAATTAAGTTCAACAATTTATTTATTTTGTGAGACGGACTATCAAAATAACTTTCTCGACAAATAAAAGTTCCCGATAGAATAAAATGTGTAGCTCTTTTTATTCCAACCTCCTGTTTGTTTATTTTCTCGACGAATTCAACACTTGTATGTTTTGCTCGTCACCACATATATATTTTTTATTCAAACAATGACACCAAACCTAACACAACAAAATTTACTTAATTGTACCTTGAATCTTGAACTGAAATGTTCTGTTAAATTGCTTAGATTTTAACTGCTGGGATAAACTTCAGAGATGTTTTAGTATTTTAGTAATGCTTGCTTGGCCTGGAAGTGCGTATTTGTTCGGTAACATACCTAGAGAGTCTCGAGAAAAAAAATATCTGTGCTCTGATTGACTTATTGCAAAAGATGAAATTTACGTATTCCTAGATGTGTTGAGGAACATGCTCAGAAGATGTAACGAAACATCTCAAGTCTAACCTGTTACTGATGAAAAGATACGGACCCTTTAAATATAATTCTTCTTTTTCTGTGTGCCGTGTTTCTTTCAGTTCATGGGTGATCACGGTTCTCCAAAACATCATTTTCATTCACCCTAAACAAAGTGATAAAAATACTAACGCCAAGGATTTTACGATGATAAAGATACACACACACACACACACACACACACACACACATACACACATACACACACGTAAATCTACCCACATATATCCTTTTTATGGAAGTGGGTATAAGCTGATGAACAGGAATTTGTTCGTGATTGGACTATAGAATGCCAAAGGTGTCGCAGCGTGTTACGTTTATTATGAGAAGATCTGTAGCTGACGGATACCACACAAGTTGATATCCGATCAGTATCGGCTGGGTGTCCGCGGAGAGATGGCATGATGTTAAAAGAGCCGAAACATCAAACGGACGTTTTGCCCGGAATATATATATATATATATATATATATATATATATATATATATATATATATATATATATATAAAGAAAGAACAGTAAGATATATAATCTGGTGTTCTTCTTGGTATTTTTTTTTATTTTTACAAAACAGTGCTCAATATAAATTTACAGAGCATAAATATTCTCTTGAAGATGAAACGGAACTAATATCTTTAATTTATTTACAAAATTAAATTTGAAGTTTTTAATTTCCAATTTTGAAACATGGTTATTTCTGTGTAGCGACAAAACATATTTTAAACCAGTTAATTTTATATATATATATATATATATATATATATATATATATATATATATATGTTGAATTGATTTAATTCATGAAATGTTAAATGTTATATTCCAATACCTCCATTACAATCCTTAACCCTACAGACAACTCAGAGCTAATAACCGTACCGTATACACATATAAATGTCTATTAATCTTAGAACAGTCTGAAATAAAAGTCTAATTAAATTATTGTTCGACCACAGATAATGTACATCACTATAGTAGCTACTATTTATTAAGCTTTCTTGGTCAAAGCGATAATTATGTACCAAACAGTGAAGATAAAATGCAATGCAATCATAAAAGCCAGCTACAAATATTCTGATAGATTAAGCATATTTACACACATAAATACGAAATAAGAAGTATAAACATTAAAGCTTACATAATGATGTAATAAATATGCATACACCTATGACCCCCCTCACAGGAATATGATTGGCTGGTGTCAGCCATAAATACAGACTGATGTAGAGGTACAGGTCGACGCCCATTGGACTACGCCATTGGCTATCCTATTGGTCTACGCCTGTTGCCTACACCTATTGACTGTGACTACGACGAGTACCAGTACCATTACTGCTACTTGCTAGATTATTTTACTCGGTTACAGTAGCCTAAACCACTTAGCTACTTCGAACAAATTTATCCCTTTCCGGGACATATCACATAATATACTCTGCACACGTAATATATTTAAAAAGAACTCAAACATAAGTTCCCTAAGCACGTAAGGGATAAAAAAATAAAGTAATATTAGACAATAAAGAATATCAATTATGCAAAAAAAATTACATTATAAAAAAGAACCATTAAGTTGTGATATGAAAAATTAAATCCTCAACAACAACAACAACAAAAACAACAACAACAATAAAACGGAAACAATAATAAGACATGAAATTCAAGAAGAATGCGTGGTTGTCAGCAAAAGAAGAAGCGCAAAATGTAAGATACAAAATGGGGATGCCAAGATCAAACAAATACAACAATTTAAATATCTGGGAACTGTCTTAACAGACGACGATAATTGCGATATTGAGATAATGTTATGAATAATCAAGAGTGGTCTCCCCTTGTTTCGTTACTCGCCTCTTTAAGAGAGTTATTTCTGTTTACTGGGACTATAAAAGGACACTATATGCGAACCCTGTATTCTCAGTTGAATAAAGCTTTCTTAAAACCTACACCTGCGTACTTGTGTCATTACAGAAATCATCGAGATAGCGAAAGATGGCCTTCAAAAGCTAAGCATATACTGAGAAACAGGAACATTTCCTTAGAAACGAAGAAAAGAGTAGAGAACTGTTGATTAATATCAGTCCTCCTGTATGGCGGTGAAGGATAAAAAATCTTCTCACAGATGAAGAAAATACTTGAGGCACCAAAAATGGGGTTCTACAGATGAACGTTGAGTATACCATAGACTGAACATATGATCAATGGCGAAGTTTTCGAGAAAGAACACTTATGCGTATACATCTGAAATATGTTGATAGTTGACATTATTATGGAATATAACGAAGAAAGAGGGGTTGGTGTATTTGGCACTCACGGAACATAATGATGACAAATGGTGAGGAGAAAAACAGCGTATTCCTTACTTAACGAGCTTATGCAAATGGTTGGTAGAACCGGATTTAGGGGAGATAGCAAAAAGTCACTATTTACAAACAGCTACAAAAGACAGTAAAGTGTGGAGAGCTATGATCAATAAGGTTCAGAAGGAGCATGGCACATGGAATAATAAGAATACAGGTATATGCAAAATGCATTCCAGTAATTTTCACAGGGGAAAACACTCCTAAAAAACTGTAATCTTTAATGTAGGATCCTCTGACTTCATTGCATTTGTTGTAGCGGCTACAGTCCCTTGGTGAAGGCGCCATCAAAAGGGGTAGATAATTAATTTCAACTCGAAATTAATTTCAGCTTGGAACTAATTTCAACTCGGAACTAATTTCAACTCGATTGATTTTCTTAAATTTTGATCAATACCGGCTTCTTTTGAACGAAAAAAGCAGCTAAGCAATCTACATTGCATTTTTATTGGATCAGATTTAAAGGAATAAATATAAATAAAAAATGTACCACTTTAAACAACAAACAGAACGAAATTTGCAGAAAAGATGAATTCTGAATTCTCTTATCTACTAAGGGTTTTTAATGCTAAATTTAAAAAATTAACACCAATTCATTGCAATTTGTTTAGGATTTCACAGAAGTTGATAACTTTGATTTTTAAATCGAGTTGATGAAATTAGTTCCGAGTTGAAATTAGTTCCCAGCAGAAATTAATTACGAGGCGAAATTTGTACCAAGTTGAAATTAGTTCCGAGTTGAAATTAGTTCTGAGTAGAAATTAATTCCGAGTTGTAATTATTTCCGTGTTGAAATTAATTACGAGGTGAAATTAGTTCAGAGTTGAAATTAGTTCCGAGTTGTATTTAGTTCTGTAATGGAATTCATGTAAAGTGAAGATGTTCAGACCTCTCAGCAGGGCCTCATTCATTCCCCAATGCCTTTAAAATGGCTGACGATGAGTTTTTCTTCAGCTTGGGGAACAACCAAAAGTTCCATACAACAGCAGTGTCTGTAATGTAGCGAGGTTGAGGCACAGTTTTGATACACGCCAAACATCTTCCTACTGTTACCAATGCGACTGTCCTTTTGTTCATCACTCAGCAACCAGGGGACACACATTTTTGTTTGTGTGTGCTCAGATAAATAATTCTGTGTACAATTGCCACACCAAACTTTATGCTTATTTTTATAGACACGTGCTGGACTTCATACAAATAATTTCAAATTTTCTCAACCAGCTCTGATTTTCTGACGGCACTCAATCCCTCATCTCTCATGGTCTCTCAACTCCTCTCTACCGTCCTAATAAAGCTAAAACATAGAGTGCTCAATATGCTATGTAGAGCAGGGATAAAAGGAATAATTCCTAAAGAGCCCGGACAAACCTATCTAGGTTTTACGTAAACGGATATTCATGGTAAGGTGGCCTAGGCCAAACCTAGGTTCGTTGTTCCTGGCTCTTAAGGATTTATTCCATATATATATATATATATATATATATATATATATATATATATATATTGTTAAGTTTTCTAATTCTGTTATTTCCACCTATTTTTCTACCACATTGCGTGTTATTTACTGTTCCCGTTCAGTGTTTCCCTTGATCACTGATGATCGCTTGTCCTATTTTAGTAAATGTTCTCTAATTTACAAGTTCAAGTGTTAGTGTGAAGCTGAATACACAGAAAGAACTAATCTTAGGTAGGAGACAAGACTGGAGCAACACATGGCAAAATTTGTCAGGGTAAATTCAAGTAATCATAACCGTGTATCACAATAAGTTTGGGGTGAAGCTGTTTTCCACCAGATCCCAATAGTATTTCGATAGCGCTGTTTGGTGTCTTTGGGATTCATTATTGAAGGAGTGGAGATGGTTGTAGAAGCGCTATTTCCAATTCCCAATATATATTCCTATATAGATCTTTATTGTTTTACATTTTCCTTGGTGAAGACAGTGGCTTCATATACCAAGTTTTCTGTCATGCAAACTCCTCATAATGTACATTCAGTTCTTACTCAGCAATTACAAGTAGAATTCTGTTTTTGTAACTGATTAGCATTAGAATCCCATTTGTAACAGGTTAGTATTAAAATCCCTAAATATCTTACTATTGTGAGAATTTATAATTTTTTCTACATTGTTCATACATGAATAACTAATTTTTAGAATCATTTTATTAAACATTTTTTTCAACAGCTTATCTTTACTAAAATGCTTATAGAGGGTGTAACAGCAAAGTTGATCAAAGCGTGTAAGAGCATGGACTAATTGTCCATACCAAAAAGACAGTAAACTTATTGAGTTTCTATTTTCTAGTTTTTTTTTTCAGATAACAGGATTTACCATCTTGACACTATATGTTGTAAAAATCACTGAAATACACTTTGAGTTATTCAGCTAGAAAGAGAACAGGTTTAAATCGTTTTTTGTCAGACACACTATGTCTTCCCAGCGAGAGGAAAACGATCATTCCGGCCTTCAGTTATTGTACCAACATTCGTATTCTGTTTTCCACCTTAATTGTCCATTTAAGAATCATCGAGAGAACAGTGAATATGTTTAAAAAAGAGAAAACAGTAGAGGGAAGCTGGATCAAGAGGTCAAGACTGCAAAAGGAATCATCATTTCAACTTAGAGCCAAATATATACTTATTGTTTCAGGATAGAATCCAGTAGTGTTATAAATACCTTGGAGAATTCCAGTAAGATATTTTTAATCATTTCTAAGATACAACGTTTCAAGGCTTAATCTAATAATTGGGCAATTTTGCTGTTACACGATTTTAACAATTTTGCTGTTAACTCTGTATATGTAATTTAGGGAAATGACTGAATTTCGATGAGGGGCGTTTATCGTGTTTCATTTTAATTACCTCACACAGCAATAAATAAAAAAATAAAAATATATAAAACAATAAAGCAACTAGGACACAAGGCACTTGTTACCCCTATCAAAAAGACACTTGTTACCCTATCAAAAAGTAATGAGAACAATATTAGAAGTAATAGTGTAATACAAATCACATGTTCGGGATTCAGTTTATTCCATTTCATTGACGCTGTCACACATCCAGAAGCCTCTCTCCCAAACTGTAGGATATGGTGTCAGCCATCTAAAAGAAAAAATTATATTATCTAGGGGTGACAAGAATTTCAGACCACACTATATTTATAGAAAAGAGACGTAAATAGATAAATAGTGTGACCTAGAAATCAAAACTGCAGGAAGGGCTTGTATGCGGCTAAGAGTTTAAATATTTCTGAACGATTTCTAAATGCGTTTAAATAAAACACGTGCACACTCACACACACACACACACACACACATATATATATATATATATATATATATATATATATATATATATATATATATATATATATAAACACTGATATGCGCGGCAGCCGTCTGTATCATGCTTGAACGCAATTTTCAGTCTTGGAAATTGTGTTCATGAGACAGACTATCGCAGCTTCCTGTTTACCCCAGTGTCCAGTTTTCGCTTACATACGCTGTATACCGGATACTTGACACTTTAACTCATAAGTATAGTAATATTAATTATATAACATAAACACACACAAACATACATACATATATATATATATATATATATATATATATATATATATATATATATATATATATATATATATATAGGTTTAATCCGTTGGTATAATACAAGCGAGTCAAATTAGCATGATATGGAATTTGAAATATTAAATATTAAATGTTTAAACTGATTCACAAAGAGCGCTCAATGTTTATTTTTATTAAACAGAGCTATATGTCTCTCAGAATTGGAATTAAGATACCATTAGTTAATGTCCATTTTCACCTACGATTTTTATATATATATATATATATATATATATATATATATATATATATATATATATATATAGGTAAAAATTACTTATATTTCGTATGTGTATTAATATGTCTGTCTATTTATTCGCTTTAATTCACTTTGAGTCCTTGCGATATATGGAAAGGTCTTAGTAGAATATATTGAACAGAAATTAAACTACATCTTCCGTTTGTTTGTGTCGTTATTGCTTGTGTGGCGTTATTATAGTCACTCTGATCAATGCCTTATGTTCATATTTATTCAGTTTGCATTGTATAATCCCATGCTACTTAAATACAGTTTTAATAAATGAACCACGCATTCTATAATTGATACAACCTAATCCGACTTCATTATAACACTGTTCGTTTATCTGACCAACGAACTGCTCCTGTGGATAAAGGATCATAAGAAGTGAACTTACATATTATATTTGGTTTAATAGTTCCACATGTGGATCAATGTGTCAAACCTTGTGGGGAAAATTTCGTTCAATTCCCAATCAAGCATTGAGCGCTGAATCGACTTTCAAATTCTCTAAATGGTCATTGTATTTGCATACACGTAAATACCACCTTATCGAAAACTCTTCACACTCATTGTGCCAGAAAAGTTTTGAAAATATAATACTTTTAGTATTTTTCATATATTCTTTGGTTTTAGTAGAAAAATGTGGAAAAGAAGAAAAAAAAACGTATTAAGGTTCTTCGTTTTTATTTGCATATTAACTTATTTTGTTTTAATTATTTTATTAACATCTCTGTTTATGAAATCGGTGCTGCTAATTGGATTCTGTTAACTTCAAAATAAGACAAATTATACTTCCAAAGGAAGCACAGCGGCTCGGATTGAGAAATCGGAGTCGAATCCATAGCATTCGCTTACGTGCTATTACCCTTGGGAAAGGTATTAATCCTCTTGTTCTCCGCCTAGCTAGAGATAGATAACAGGACAGAAAGGGTTTCTATAGCCTTGGATAGCAACTGGTCTACAATAAAAAGAAAAACCTACTGCGGAAAAAATCATTCTCGTCAATCATGTATCTTTCGATACATGATTGCGTAAGCGTGTATCAATCATGTCATATAATTGAATGGTACTTCCTTGTGTGTCTTTTTAATTGGTTTTAACTGTTATTCACACAATTTAAGGACCAACTGACATTTAATGTAAGAGAATACTGAAAGAGCTTATTGAAAATAGATATTAGCTGAGCCGCAACATTTAGTATTACGTATTTTAGTGATCGGAAAACATCATCTTAGGAGTTTCCTCCACCTCTTGGGAAGAACTTGCCAGAATCGAACTTCGTTCTTGCTAACCGAATACGGATAAGGATAATTCTACGCTATAGACGTGGCACGGTTTGACTGTAAAGGTTTTGAAAACTACGAATTAAAAACTGTGCCCTGTTGTGTCCAAATCAGATACCATGCACCGACTGAGGCTAGCTGTAGCGCCATTTACCGTGGTTTGCTTGTGTGTCTATTTTACCTCGGGTATTTAAAGACTTTAGGCCGTAAAAAATGTGTTGCAATCATTTAAAAAGAACGACTACAGTTGTGATATTATTATTCCTCCATTTTCACACAAGAAAATGTGGATGATGTGATTGACTTAACTATCTAATTGATATTCTTTTATTCTGCCGAAAAATCCCGGTGGTCTGTTCTTGAATTGATCACTGTTTACTTTGTAGAGAATTGTTATAGGTAAAATTATTATATCAGGTAATAACAGATATTTCCGCTTCGCCAAATATAATGAGCTTTTCTTGTTATATCACTTTGAAACACCACTTCTTGTCAGATAATCGGAGTTAAGAAAGTTATATACATATATATATATATATATATATATATATATATATATATATATATATTCAAATAAAAAGAAAGAACAGAAAGATATGTAATCCAGTGTTCTTATTGATATCTTTACTTTTTACAAAATAGTGCTCAATGTAAATTTACAGAGCATTAATATTATAAATTAACTGATTTTAAATATGATATTTCGCTACACAGTAATGACCATGTTTCAAAAATTGAAGCTAAAGACTTTAAATTTAATTTTGTAATTAAATTCAAAACATTAGTTCCATTTCATCCTCAAGCGAATTTTGGAGTAACTTATTTTCATAAATTTACTGAGTTTTAACTGTAGTATTTTTTTTTAATTATTGTTAACAGCAAAAAAAATCTTTAAATATATAAAAATAGAAGAATAGAATATATTTTTTATATATATATATATATATATATATATATATATATATATATATATATATAGAGAGAGAGAGAGAGAGAGAGAGAAAAGATTATTTTATTTGGTTTGCAGGTCAGGAAGATTGAAGGCATTTTTATAGCTTTCATGAAATAAAGATTATTACTATGATATTTTAAATGTTTGATATTCATTAATTATATATATATATATATATATATATATTACTATGGTAACGGCTAGAGCAATTATTTAAAAAAGGGGCGTAATGTTTAATAATTTGTATCAATCTCTAAGTTACATTCAAAGAGGTCAAGTCAGATAAGGTTGGGGTGTCTAAATTTAAAGCGGAAGATGACATCGTCTAGTCTGGTTAAGTGCCTTTGGAGATTTATTTATTTTTTTATTTCATTTTCTTTCCTGGAAGGATTTTGCGTATATAAAAAACTGTCATAATTAGCTAACATTTGTTTTGTTCTTTTTGACGATTTCATAAAGGGTTATTATTATTATTATTATTATTGGGTAGGGCTTTTAAACTTTTTATTTAGACTATGGAGTTTAAAATTTGTTTTTATTATTTAATTGTTTGTTTGTTTTCTATGCTAATCATTCAATGCGAAAATTTGATGATGTCGGCAAAAAACCGTTAACTCATGTCTATTGTTTAATAGTTTTTTTTATTTGCAAAGTTGACAATGTGTAGTTTTTCATGTAGGCATAAAGAGTATGGGTCATCCCAAGTATCACAACTTCTAGTTTTGTTTATAATTTTACATCTTACTTTTGGTGTTTTATTCATTTCTTTCAAATTCCAAAATATTTAGAAAGAGATGTCTGATGTATTTTATTAATATTGTTCAAGGAGCTTTTATGTTGTCTCCACCTCGTCTCAAATTCATTCTTCGTAGACCCAATGTATATCATATTAGTATTAGGACTCTCAATGGATGAGATAGTACATTGGTATACCACAGATTTTACGCGGCATATATTTTCCAATGGGCACTTATCTGGGTTTCTACAATCACATAATTTTTCACTATTTTTGTTTAATTTAAGTTTAGGGGTTTTATTAATACTATCCTGACATGAAGGTTTATTCAAGATTTTATTAATGTGTTTTTTATTATACTTTCTAGATTTTCAGTGCAACTGTAACTTAATTTTAGGGTGTTTTTATTAAAGAGTTTACTAAGTCTGCTATTTGAAGGAAAGTGTTTTTCAATTAAAGCTAGGAATTTATGTCCTAGCTTAATAGTAACCATTTGGTTGAACGGAGGGGTATACCAAATGGTATTTCTCTGAGAAATCATTATGTAGCGATGGAATCATATTTTTTAAATAAATAACTATATTTAGGCTCTACTTTTGTATCGAGAACTGTTTTTTTTTAAATAATAACAAAAATACTAAAGAACTTTCGATTATTTACCTAACGAGTTCTTTCCTATTTTCTATATATTTTCAAACACACACACACACACACACACACACATATATATATATATATATATATATATATATATATATATATATATATATATATATATATATAAATTAAGTGAAGAGCCACAATATGTTAAAGCACGCCTTTCGTTTAAATATCTGCGCTTTTGAGACATGGCATTAATCGATATAAAAATGACGTTGTTGCGTGATTATACTTATCCAAAGGAATTACAGTTTGCCCATAATTACCTTGTTTTTCTTTGAATTACGTCGCGGCCTGCGTTATATCCTATACATGAAGCACAGGAATTAAATATGGCAAGCACTGAGGTCAATATCATGCATAACTCTTAAAAAATTCTTCTTGGCACTTGTTTCATATCACCCGGACTCGGTCGGGTTACTCGGTGCCGGAACAACAAAATGTCACCAGAGACTGTAAATAATCCACAACAAAATGGTGATACTCATCCACATCTTTAAAGGCTGGATACAAAACATGCTTTCTCCTCAACACTCTATCTAGACAATTACCCGAATATTCTGGAGACGTATTTAAATTTATATTTTAAATTTATATTTAAATTTATATTATATATATATATATATATATATATATATATATATATATATATATATTTGTATTTGTTTGTATTTGTTTTTGTATGAATAATTCATGAATTTTTAAATTGATTGCACGTTTATCGAAATTAAAATAACTGATCCAAGTGCGACTTTTGGATAATAAGTGCGACATTACTGTAATTATTGAACAATATAGTTCATGCCACTTTGACAGAAAATTTACCAGTAAAAAATTCGCTTATCACCATATTTGTACAGGAACGCACAACTGTAAAATTTAAAATCAAATTCAGCGTTGCTACTGCACGCTTCAAAAACAATAACTCATTTCCAATAGCATTTTTCGGATATAACAATACACATATTTTCGTTGTCCTCTTATTACTGAGAGAAAAACAAGAACAACATCTATTCCATACCTGAAGATGTCTGTAGGAACAGTCGAAAGCTTGTAGTAAAATAAGAACTAATGCAACAGAAATTTATAGAAACAAGGATCTTTTCATTCATAACGGATTCGGAGGTTTTTGTATATTATTTGAATTGTTTGCGACGATGGATTTCTCGCCAATTAAATCATTAACCTTTGTATTTGTTTTTGTATGAACAATTCATGAATATATATATATATATATATATATATATATATATATATATATATATATATATATATATGGGTAAGTTAAACTGAAGTAACATACGTCGTGTAATAAAAGCATATAAAGGTAATGTTTGTCGCTGGTATGTTACATTTTTGTCATTGGCATGAGCAAAACTTACTCAAGTCTTTTGTTCTGATTTCTGTTTAGACCCGCAAGTTTACTTATCTCAATGTCACGTGAATTAACAGAGTTCGCTGTAATATCAGTCCATTGTTTCTCTATCGTCGTCTGTTCACTATAGGTTCGATAGTTGAATCATCTTCCACAAAGAAAAGAACTCGAAACAAACTTCGAAATCCTCAAAGAATTACGACGAATAAATCTCTTCCATCGGAGCCCTCTCAATCCCCTCATCTAAATTTCAACGGGCACTTGTGCTACGAATTGAAAATTGCTGTTCACAAACGGAAGCCATCGGTTTTAAATGAGCTACCTTTATTCTGCATAAATGTATTATGGTAAATATCTCTTAAGAGACATAAATTCCTTATAGAAGACTATGAATATCATTTGTTAGCAGTTAGCGACGCTGAAGGACATTCAAGAAATTATCCGTTGCAGCGGAGCTAAAGGGAAGGATTAATTTTAAAATCATCCTTCCTCCTTAATCTAATAATCGTAATTTTCAACAACCTTCACACTACTTTTATCGAATCCTGTGTCCAGTACTGAGTGCAATTTAGTATCAACAATAATGGATTGATAATTATTGATATCTACATAATCTTAAAATTCTGTACTTGTGCGCGCAGTTTCGTGCTTGTGGGATGTCTCCGTCCGGCGCATAATGATTTAAATTAATCTGATTTAAGTGAATAAGATTTAAAAATACGAGTTGTTTATACCGTACGTATTTTTATCTTAACTTTCGTCAAGCAGACATTTTTTTTTAATTAAAATATTTTTAAGTTAAAAACAGAGACAAAGAGACCCCGCTTTACTGTTTCCGCCATCTGTTTGTAAAGTAATTATTTATATTTCGGCTTTCTTTAGACAAACAATATTTTAAATATTTAAAAACAAAATTTGGCATATTTAAAAAATATTTCCAAGTGAATATGATTTTAAAATCTTTTTTGGCATATGAAAAACATATTTTAAGTTAATCTGATTAAAAAATATTTTAAGCGAATAAGATCAAAAAATAGGAGTTGTTTATACAGTAGGTATTTTTATTTCAAATTTTTTCAAACAGACAATTATTTGAATGTTGAAATCAACTTCAATGTTTTATATTCCTGAACCATCAGTAACTCAATGAATCAAGGGTAATCTAGTAAATATATAAAATTAATTTCGGAAGGCTTTTTAACAGTTCAAGCGCCGATATGTTTTACTAAAGCTAACGCAGTATATATATTGAATCAAATCGTGTTCACAATGGTTGATATGGTTAAAAGTTCCATCATAGTTCAGTGCTGTTGAAAGTACATTACATGAAAACGAAACACAAATGTTGATTTGAAAATAGAGTTGGATTTTGAGAATATGAAAAATATTGAGATATGTCAATCCTTGTCTTAAGTATTTAATACACTTCTATTGTGTTCCCTTATGTTTATGTATATGATGCACTTTTATCGCTTTCTTATATATATATATATATATATATATATATATATATATATATATATATAATTATTTATTTAAAAAAATTTATAACATAAATATGTTATAAAATCACTACAAAAATAGCCATTTTGTTTCAACACTCTCGGTGTCTTATCAAGTGATGATGTTGAATGTAAAATAAATGGTTTTAAAAGTTTCGAATTAATTAACAATCTTTCACAAAGGGGAAACGTTGTTACAAAAGATAGAATGACCAATCAAAATACAAGTATAGGAAAATTCAAAAAGTTTGACAAGGAAGTCATGTTATAATAGCTATTCAAATATTTAAAATATGGGTAGTATTAATTATATATATATATATTACATGAATCATCCATACAAAAAGTAGGTTAGTAAAGTTAATGAGGTAAATGTCGAAAAACATCTTTTGCAAACAAATTTATTAAAGTTACATTAAGCTACGAACCACTCGATTAATGTTATGATCCTTGTTTTTAATAACTACAAGTTGTATAAGGTCTTGTTTTAATTTTGTTAGTACTTTCAGCTATACATACAGCCATCCTCAGGCATGGAAATTAATTTGTTTTTTAGTAAATCCAGGTAGTAGTGGGACACGAAAGATTAAATGCGAATCGAAATATGTTTTTTAGAAATGTGTTATTGTTATCAGATAAGAAATTTTGGAGCGTGCACTCGCAACGCTAAGATTGATTTTTTTTTTTTTTGAAAATTTAAGAGAGTGCGTTTTCACTGAAAATGGTAATTTGAGAATATATATATATATTTTCTTCTTTTTCTTCATATCTCTGAATTGACAAGGCCTACAAGTAAGTCTTGTGGATCGAAATAACTATTCGAATGAGGTAACTTTAGATTACATATATATATATATATATATATATATATATATATATATATATGCATGTATGAGTATGGGAAAGCGATATATGAATATTTATAAATCAGAACCAATTTATAAAAATATATAAAAATGGAAATAGATTTCGTGTAACGAATTTCCTCATTCAGAACTTTACAGATCTAAAATGATTTTAGTTTGATGTAATTACACATGCCAAGAAAAGAGATGAGACGCTTAGACTTACGAAAAATCTTGTATTTTAAATTTAATGTTCTCTATCATTCATACACATGTGAAATTGCATCAACTTCATCAAAATCACTTTAGCTCAAAAAATGCGTCGAACGAAAAAACGTTTATAAGCCGATGAAAGGAATTCGAGAGATAAAAACAGCACTCATAGTAATATTGATAATAAAATTAATAATATTTATTTAATATTATTAGGCACTTTTATTAAATGAAAACATGATGAGAAAGATTTTAAAAATCGGAATTATCGGACACTTCTGTGTCCTTTCTCAACGAGACAAGGAATCCTTAGAGTCCCATGAACAGTATGACGCACTAACAAGTTGATGGCAGAAGCTCTCTGAACAATGTACGTATTGAGGGAGAAGATGATACTAAGGAACCTCCGTTATTTTTGTCATATCATGCGACGAGACATCTTCGATAAGGTGATTAAGCTGGGCTCAGTGGAGGGTAAGCGACGCCAGAGACGACCACCCATGTTTTGGTTTGATGTGAATAAACGCTGGACTGGAAAGACAATGGCTGAAGCTCTATGAGCAGCATCAGACAGAAAAAGATGAAGGAGATTGGTGAATACTGCGAAAGAAAATGTCCTAACTGAATAAATGAATGGTGAAAAGCTTTATATCGACCGAAGAAACATTCAGTAAATCTACGGGTGTAATTCACCGTGGACTATGTGTTAAATACATATTAATACGATTGGTAATTACTTCTAATGACGAATGTATCATTCTAACTATTACTCTTACCATGAGTGAATATAGTAATATATTCAACGCAAAAGGTAGGTTCTTGACAAGGATTCACTTCCCACAACTGACGTCAAAACCTGAGCTCAGTGGAAGACAGTTAATGGAAGTTATTCATTTAAATTTCTTAAATCACACCGAAACACTAATTGCTAGTTTTACACACAGCGGCTGCAGTGTATACAATAACATTTGTCCGAAAAGGTCCTTGTTCCAGAATCGGGAAATAAAAATTCTCCCTAAAAACATGAGGCCGCGTGCGGAAGAATAACAAAACTAAGATAATTTTGAAACTTATATGGTCTGATCTATTCAACCCGCCATGTTAACTTCAGCTTGCAGCAACCAATTATTAACGTTTTTAGATCGCTTCAAAATGCTTTTGGAGGGAAAACATTCATTAATTAAAAATAGATTTACGTGTTTGTAGAAACCTTTTTCACCGTTTTACTTCTATTGGCTAAAAGTAGTTTCCACTCGAAAAAGGTTCTCGCGAACAACTACCTTTTGGAACAGACTCCCAAGAGGATGTTTTCCCGATCACTACAATCTTAATCTGTTCAAGTCTAGACTTAACCATTACCTTCCCCTCTTATCCATATAAACTATCCCTAAACGTAACATTCTTCCTCGGGGGGCCCCTGGGCCTTGTACATTTAGAACCTTACTGAAAAAAAAAGATCAAAACCTGCGGAGTTTTATACAAAATCTTTAAAGAGTTGCTTCATAAGTGATAACAAGACTTTGAAAATATTTCTGAATGTAACATAAATGACATGTTCACTCGTATCAGATCTCCGGTGCAGAAACCTCCTCAGGCACATATCTGTTTGTGTAATACCCCTCCTGCGATTTATACTGTAACTATAATGGGTGATTAGCGGGTTATTTTGCGTGATCAACAGTCTGATCAAGGCCAGCAAGCTCAAACCCTCAGTCACCATGCCTTATCCAGACCGATAATATCAAGAAATCGCCTGCCTTGACAAATCGATCATGGTGAGATTCGAACCCGCCTCTCATGGTGAGAAAGCGAACGACTTGTCCACTGAATACATAATGAAATAATTATTGCAGTTTTCTTTTTTAATAATAAATTCGTAAACAAAATCGGAAATTACGACTCGACCCTGGAGTTTATCAGACTATTTCTACCTCAGTATCTATGCCACGCTTTCTAAAGAAATTTCCCTAAATACGTATTTGACAATAGCCATATGAGCGTTAATATAACGTTGATATTAAAGTGCTATTGATTATGCATAAAATTCTGTTTGCCTCTGGCTTTGGAACGTCGATCCTTTTATCGTCACGAAAGATTCTTTAGTGAACCCGATTTGTTATCTTTCTACATAAATTGTTCACACTTCAAATTATTAAAGCCGATAACCTCAAGGCCGATGAAAGTCGTTCATATGAAAACTTGTGATACCGTACAAAGTTTTCCTCTTCTGATATAGATATTAACTTCGATAAGCCGGCTTGAAATTCTGATAAGGGAAAATTGTTTGCGGGTGATCGTCTTGCTTTTAATATTCCTGGTTGCCAAAGATTATCTGCCTTGAAAATCACTATTCTGAAACCCGTTTTTTGCCTGTGTTCGTACTCATACCACAGAACCCGTTGAATATAGACAACGATTCAGACACCTCTGTAGGTCCATATATTGTTTATAAACAGTAAAGTTTCAAAAAGCACAGCTATAGAACCATAGTTAAATCATTTGCATTCTTTTGTACTGAGTAACTTCTACTTAAGCTCTGGTTCAAATTAGGTTATACTTAATAAATATTTAACGACGCGCTTATCTGTGAGCCGTCCGTTCAGAACATAGATGAACATACCTGAACATAGCTCTCGACAACGTCCAGTCTAGTGTGGTTCTTAGCGGTTTTTCTCTTTTTGCTAATGTCCTCGTCTACACCTCCTCCATCTATTCATGCAGGCTCGTCAGGTAAATTGCTCGCTTCTTACCCCTATCCTTCTTAAACTGTATATTCCCCGTGAGGGATAAGCTTTCCGAAAACAACTCTATCTAATTATTCGTCTAAGAAATTTTAGTTGTTTTTTTTTCTGATTTTGGGTAGAAGTGTTTGTTTTGTTGCTATTTTTCTTCAAGACTTGTTGCTTAATGGCTCTATCGATGGAATTCTGAGTTTACTACTGTGATATAAATGCGGTTTTGCCAGTTACAAAACATTCGTAATGAAACAACTTCGGTCCACATTATGAGCGCACTGTTTTTGTAAACAGTGATATTTACTACAATTAGCAAATTCTGGTACAGAAACGCGGAGAAAGGATGATTTTAAACATGAATGCTTTCATATTTCAAGTAAGGAAGGGTTGATTTATTTTTTATTTTATAGTAATGAATATCAACATCTAAATAACGACTTTTTTCTTACGTTTGAACACCGATCGCTGTCTCCTGTGTTGATTACGCAAATTTAGCCAAAACTGAGCCTTCATTTTCTACTTTGACAATTATAATGCAGCCCGTTGTACTTAATCTCTAAACGTATTGTTCGTTATCGCCGACATTACATTTTATTTCGTTTGATCAAGAATCTCAGTAATTTGATCCGATTCAACTTGTTTATTCTTAAATTAATTATGAAAAAAAGAGTTTTCACTGAATCACGCAGACGATCTTAAAATTCATATCTCTTCTGACTGAAGCAATAGTAAAATTATATTTAGATATTTACTTATAAACATTCAATTACGACCATATATTGAGACACGGTTTCGCATCCGAACAGCAAAGTTAAGCAACGTTGAAACTTGTGGGTAACCGCTTGGAAATATCAAGTGCTGTAAGCATGGATGAGCAGTTGGTGTGGTGGATAACGGCTAAGAATAGGAAGTTGGAGAGCCGAGTTCTGATTCCAATTGAATTCATTACATTTCCCTTACGCGCAAATAAGAAAGGAATTAATATTTGCTGCCCGCAATATATATATATATATATATATATATATATATATATATATATATATATATGCAGGTGTGTTTGAGGTTAGTGTGTGTGCAAGCACATATTTATATCTATATACATATGATAAAAGGCAGAATGTGTGTGTGTGTTCGTTTATATGTTTGATCGGATCTCCTACATTTTTAAACCGACTGCAACCCAATTTGAGACAGCTACTGCTAATGGTCCTGCGGAGGTTTTGACGGCGCCAAAAATTGATTTAAGTCAATATTTAAATCAATATTAACGATTTATCATTTTTGATCGGACGCACACGTGTGTATTTATGTGCGTTCACTGCGCACATGCAGATCTTGACACTTTTCATGTCAGAATTAATAGCAGTTGCATAATTAGAAAAAGTCGGACTTAAATGCTTATATGGGAATAAGAACGGACAAGAATAACCATATTTTGGTTTCGGATGCAAAAGTTATCACAATGCAGGATTTCTGTCGCATCCGATATTTGCGCTCCAAAATTAAATCGGATTAGTGTTATTAGTCACACGTGCCTCGTGCGATGCGTAATGCCTGCTGCTGATTGGCCCACTCATGCTCCGGGGTCATGCAAGATTATGTGTCAACCGGGCGGGGGTCACGCGTGCGTGCTTCAAGCATCCCAAATGGGGTAGATGTTTCAGGTAGCCTACTTTTATTTCAGTATTTGACACTCATACTATGTTTTTTTTAAAAAGGATTTTTTAATGTTTCAATGCAAGCATGCATTACTTTCCATGTTTCCTGCATTTGCACAGTAAAGTAAACGTCAAGGCCATTTTTAAAGACATTTAAAGAGCTGCATGTCAAATTTTACCAGAAAAATCAGTAAACACAAGGTGAAACTGCAACTTTTTAGGTGTTTGCAGATCATTTAACCTACTAAAGAATAGGATTGAATTCAGTGATCAATCACTAAAATCACACTTTTAAGCCAACTGGACAGAATTGGCTCCCCGCAATTGTCCAATTTGTTCATTTTTCTCATTTGACTCCATTTTTTCATTCGAGAGGAAACCGGGGGACTGTTGTCTCTTTAGGCTGTTTACGTGTAGCAAAATGCACCTACTCAGTATAATTTTACTACTGCGCATCGCTACCCCAAAAAGTTCTTGCACGTTTTCATCTTAATTCGTGCTACATAAATGCCTTCATCATCCATCAGTAAACGAAATTAACATTGCTTCAAATTTTGTTCGTAAGAAGTGTAAAAACGCTTGTAATTTCAACTTTTGATCAATAAAACTACCTCATATCTTCTGGCTGCTCAAAACTGTCTAAGAAAAATGAAGCTTGAGAATCCCATTTTCTGATTGGCTGACTTTGAGAGACTGCGCTACATCGGTGACGACGTAAATCAAAAAGGCAATGTCTATTTTGGGACAAGGAACTACATGGCTTTCATATTTATCAATAAAAAACACCGATACAATAAAGTCGCCAGATACTATTTTGAAACGTCATCCGCTACTGTGTACTGCTTTGACTAAGCCAGCTGGAGGTTAACCAATCGCGTCAACTGTTCAAGGTTGCTGCGAGCTCATTGGCACCGTTGCAAGCGTTTAAACTTGCGCCCATCCAATCATACGCAGGAGCAGTTCTCGTACGCACGCGCGTGCACGTGCGTACATACCTCACCTTAGTATGTGCGCTCAAGGTCAACCGGCCAACCGCCTCATTATACCGTAGACCGCGAGCGTTTTCACACTTCTTCGATTACTGTCCCGCACTTGGCTCACTTCATTCGCTTTTACGGAAAGCGCAACTTGTTGATTACGCATCAAACTGTTTTTTTTTTGTTTTGTTTTTTACTTCTTAGATATAACTACATCCGTTTCCCCTTTTGATACAGTTACACACATTTTGGGGATCCCTCTAACTTGCCTACGTTTAGATTATACGTATTTTTTACACTCAAAAAACCTACATAACTTTTAATACGTTTGCCTTTAGAAAATTCGTTAAAATGCCGCCTAAGAGAAGAAAACTTTTTGGACGGCGCACGGATGCTGTCTCTGCTACAAGAGCAGCAAGTGCAAGTGAAACCACAGAGTAAACGGAAAGTACCACTGAAAAGACTGAAAGGCTGGCACCAGTAGTATCAGTTATGTCACCACGATGCACTAGACTCTCTACTGAAGAGCGTTTAGTACAGAATTCACAGGACGCAATACGCGTTTCTAGGGCCAGGTCTTCCGAGTCCCCAACACAGACAATCCTCCGGCGTTTAAGGAATGGCAGCGTTACAGCATGTTCTAGAGCTTTAGAAAGCCCTAAACAAACTACTTCGCGTTGTCTTAGGAATACTAGGGCTACATCATCTTCCAGGGTTTCGGAGCAGCCTCAACAAACCGCTATTTGTCGTTTAAGGAATGCCAGCGCTACTGCGTCTGCAAGAGCTCTGTGCAGACCGCTAATTATCGTTTGAGAAATTCAAGATATACTGCTTTAGAAAGCTCTGGGGTTTGACGAGCACGGCTCAACAACAATGGCCAAATCAAAAGGACAAACGCTCAGCGTCGTGGGTGTGCATTTAGATGAACTGTGTTTTGCCCATGGACATCTTTACGTAGGCTGCTCCTGAGTCGGGAGTAAGGATAGCGTTTACGTTTACTCTTCAACAAACAAAGCTAAAAAAATATTACCTACACAGAAGTCCTATAGCCCATGGTCGGTCAAGTTTAAACGCAATGTACACATCTTTATGTGGGCTGCATCGTAGGTTTCTTCAATTTTTAACCCGGTTTGCTCAAAGGTCGTCGTAGTATCCACTTGACATTTCTAAGACATTTCGTTAGAGGTTGTCTTGCTCACCAGATGCTCCTTTATCACTTAAACCCCACCATGGCTGCATTTGCACTTACATGTCGACCACGTAACCATATTCAGTTGCAACACAAAACCAATACATGGGAATATGGATTCGTTTAATTTTACAGAAGTCGAGTGCGTCAACACAATTTAGGCCCCAGAAAAAAGAAGTGGGATAATAAAAGAATAGCAGCATGCAGAGTTATAATATGCATTCTCTGTCGTACACCGTTGGTGTGTTTCTCTCTTTACTATAAGGGCTGCTTTAGGTAACGCAACGTACGCTTCATGCTCGCCTCAATTGGCTATTAAAAACTACCAAAAAATTTGTGCTACTTACAAGTACTCGTCCCGGCACTTTCCCATACTTCTGTTTGCGGTAGTGGCGGCGCTGTCTTTTGGACTAAACACGCGTCTACCTTTTACGCTATTGCGGTTTACTACATTGCAACTGACACAGGGCTTCATGTAATGTCTTGCACACAGGGATAATAAATCCATCCCATCGGAATACAAAGGCATCTCTCAAAAATCACCAAAATCTTCCTTAGGCCCGTGTTCGTATTGAACTTGACAACTTTTAATTGGAGGTGTCTTAGTAATGGCAAATGGCTGATGCTACAACGGCGGCCAATTGCTTCCTTTTAAGCATTACAATTTTTTCTTCCTTAGGGCTGATGAATATCGACAACTTGTGTACATTACGTTTTTTTTTAAGTGGACGGCCATCAGTTCTACAAAACTTCAGCCTTACAGGCGTGTACAAAATGAGTATGGCGGTTATGACGTTCAATTCAAAGGAAGTTTACCCCGTTCAACACCAGGATTTACTGCTAGTATGTATATATAACACACACACACACACACACACACACACACACACACATATATATATATATATATATATATATATATATATATAATTATTTATTTTAAAATATGATTCCAACAAGCTACATAGGAGTTCTCATGTTTCAAAACAAGAGCCGAAAACTTCAATATAATCATTTGAATTTGGATTATTTACCTAACGAGTTCTTTCCGATTTTCTATATTTTTATATATTTATATATATATATATATATATATATATATATATATATATATATATATATATATATATATATATCATTTTTATGTTTATACGTTTTTTATAGGTACAAATATTTAAGTAAATGCTCTGTTTATAATAAACTGTATTAGCGACATGGAATATCCAAGAAATTCTCATAGAAAATATGCGTCCTCCGATATTCAGGCCAGTAAATGTCGTTAATTCTGCTTATTATAAACAGGGCCTTTACTTAAATATGTATATCTATAAAAAGAACGTATAAACATAAAAAAGTTTTAAAGTAATTGTCAGAATTTTTCCATTTCATAATATATATATATAGAGAGAGAGAGAGAGATTATACACAACATCACCTGCACATACAAGTTTACAACTCTTGGTATTCTGAAATAGTCACCCATCTAGAGACCAGAAACGATGTTACTTAACTCCAGTGATTGTACGGGAACCGGCATTTCAATGTAATGCGACCCTAAGATCAATCGTGATTTTTTAGACATTGCTCACTTTTCTGAGTAACTTTTTGTCATTTTACCAGATATCTTTTCCCAATCCAGTCATTCAAACATGTCAATCGGTTACTTGCTGTTTCTCCTTTTGTTTTCTTTTTTTTTTTTTTTGGTTTTCATTTTGTCTTCGGTATGTCTTGTGAGTGTTAAATTCTCTAAACCTTTTTTCCTCTTTTTTTTGTCCCAGCTATTTCATTTGCCTTTTCCTTATTGTTAACAGCAGTTTTTTTTTGCAGATCCTGGACTGTACAATATAAATATTTAGATGCATATTTTTATATTTCAATTATAATTGCACTTTTTTCGTGTAAAGACTTTATCAAACATGGAGATATTGACTGTTTACTATTTTATGTAATTATGCCTATGAATCCACTTTTTGGGCATCTTTGAGGCGATATAATGTTTAGCAAGCTTGTCTCGCTAGGACAATTACGACTGAGGAGTGAGTTCGATCTTCACTAGGCGCTTCCTACTTTCGGACGTGCCACATATGAGCTGTGCTTTGAAAATGACTATAAATCAACTTTTTGCTGGTGTGCTTATTCATTCACAGCCACAGACATATATATATATATATATATATATATATATATATATATATATATATATGGATATATATGGATTGCATGTATGGATGTACCATATTATTTATTTATATGTGAGAATTCATTGAAAAATACATCCCTACCCTACCAAAACGTAACTAATAACTGATACATCAAAATAAAGCGATAATGAACACGCAAACAGCTCTTGTCTGGTTGAATTGGATTTCTCTGTATCCTTGGAAACGTGAATTATGAATTCTGCTGCGTCTTTAAAACCCAGCACTTTTAAAAGTTACTCCAAAATTCTCTTGAGGATGAAATGAAACTAATGTCTTTAATTTAATTACAAAATTAAATTCGGAGCATTCAGCTTCTTTTTTTGAAACATGGTTAGAACTGTGTAGCGAAAAAAAAATCATATTTTAAATCAATTAATATATATATATATATATATATATATATATATATATAAAGCATTTTACCCCAAGCAAGGCGGTAGTGCCACTAGTAGGCAATGGATACAGAGGTTAATAATAAAGAGGGGTGCCTGAGCAAAGGATAAAGAGAATGATGGGATCAAGATCAAAGCATCAGAAGATGTCGATTAACTTCGTTTATTAACTTTTTGAAGATTATGTTTATGTGAGAAGTAATTAAGAGGACAGGAGTTCCAATGTGCGGCAATGCAGGAGAAGAAGCTTTTGAAGTAGAAGAGGTGTTTACACATTACTGCTTCGACAATAATTGGGTTGCCAATTCATGAAGCTATCACAGTGAAAATATGTATAGAAAAAAACAGATGGAATTCACATATCTGTAAGAAAGTGACTGGAGTAGAGATGCCTGGTATCCCATTTCATATCCGTCTTTGGATCTTGTCGAGAACCTCGAAATGAACAGATGGGAACCCAGAATCCACAATAGACGCTTTAGAGGGACCATATATGGCGGCAGTATTCACTGGAAGGACGAATGGTAGATTTGTAGGTTTCAAAGATGGACTCAGACGAGAAAAACCTTCTTGTGCGACACAGAGAACTAACTTTCCTTGCAGTAGATATAGCTATTGATTCAATTCAGTTGTTCTACCTCAGGTCAGTGGAAAAATTGAAATCGAGAAGTCGCAGAGAGAGACACTCTCGTGTAGTAGAGCATCAGGCATGCTGATAAGAGGTGGGAAGTTTTCTATATGGTGGGTAAATTAGAGCAGTTCCGGTTTGGATGCATTAAAATTTACAAGTCATTTCCTTCCCCAGTCAACCACAGATTGGAAGTCCTTTTTAAGGTTAAATTTGTCAGCAATGCAAGTTTTACTATTGAGGCAGGATTAAATGGTAGCGTCCTCTTCGTAGATACCTACTTGAGAACTGATGAAAGAACATCATTGATGAAGACCAGAAACAGTGTATGAACCAGGATTGAGCTTTGGGGAATACCGGCGTTCGTATGAAAGAAATCGGAGGAGAACCCGTTTATGAAGAACTTCATTTCACGGTTATAAAGGAATGATTTGATTAAATCAAATAATCACCCTGTAGTAACGCAACCCTGAAGCTTACGTAGAAGGCCGGCTTGCAAAACCCTATCAAACGCTGTAGAGTATCTAGAGCAAGGGGTCGAGCTTCGCCGTTTTTATAAGGAGCTTGGTATACAAATTTAGTTATGGCCGTAACCACGTCAGCGGTAGACCGGACAAAGCAGATACCATAGTGTTTGTCAGAGAGAAAATCGTGGGAGGTAAAGTGCTTAACCATTTCGATAATGATTAAAGCCACGAAGACTTTGCCACAGAGTGGTAGGAGACAAATAGAACGGTAGTTAAATTGGTCAGAATTGTCACCAGAGTTCTTAAAAACATGGAAAACAGATAAGGCCTTCCAAACAGACTGGAAATCAAGAGTTAGTGAGGCAATAGTTTGTGGCACCATTTACGAGGCAGAGAAAGGAAGAGAAAGAAAAGAAGGCAGAAAGAAAGGCGAGACGAATCGTAGGTGATAAGCAACCACACACACGGCTAAGAGACAATGAAAATATTGATAAGTAACAAATGAAAAAGGGTGTCATTACAATGACAGGGAATTTCTGAATAAAAAGAAAGGGAAAGAAAGAAGGAATCAGATGTGTTTTGATAACGGCTGTGTTATCTAGACCACTGGCCAGGGAAAACTTCAAGTGAAAATGCTATTTCGATAAGTGTCGTGAAACAGGCCACTAAAAATACTTTGGACAGATATGAAAAATTAAATCTCACACAAGCAGTCCCGCTGACCGAATTTTTTTCGACGAAACAACTTTGGCCTGCGATAATAAAATTATGTTATCAGGAATATGTATCGAAGGAAAATGAATGGGGACCCAGAAGTGTTTTTCTTTCTTCCTTGGAGGCGACAGACTGACTGAAAACTTTGTGGATATTTCTTTTTTGAAGCCATGTTAAGAATACCACCCATCTTGATGAATTAGCGATAAAATACCTGACAAACACCACGTGTAAAACAAGAGTTGTCATATTGTCCGTTGCGACTAGAAGGGTGATAACGGCGATTGAAAGGAAGAAAAGGGAAAGAGAAGAGATAATTTTTTTTTAGTTAAGCAAGATATTTTTTTTTCCCGAAATAAAGCCACGGATTGTTCACGCCCGACTAAGACATCTTTGGTCAAGTGGTGATCACGTGACGCACGAAGGTGGAGGAAAGATACCCGACCAAGACCTCATTGGCCGAGTGGTGATCACGTGACGCACGAAGAAGGCTGTCGACGCCCCATCCAGAGTATAAGTATGAGAAGCTGCTACGAAGAAGTGGGGAGGGCAGTTCACGCCCCTCAGAGCTATGGTGAGAAAGTGGGAGTGAGGAAAGGTTACCAAAAATGGAAAAGAGTGGAAAATCCTTAACCAGAAATAAAAGAGGTGGATATGTATTTAGAATTATCGAAGGAACCCCCCGACGCCAACAGACCCAACCCGGTTTTGTTAGGCGTCAATAAAAGCGAGGCCCCAACAGGCAGAAATCAGTTCGGGCTCGAGTTTCCATAGTTGAGTTCCCAGAATCAGTCTCCAGTTGAAACCGCCTCGGAGATAGCTGACCAAGATTCACGCAAAAAAATTCCGGACTCCTCTTCAACTCAAGAACAATTATTTTGAAGAGCGTCTTAGAACCAGACCGCCGAAATAAGTTTTTTTTTTTTCGACTTTCGTCCAAAGACACACCGAAACGCCAATTTCTTAGAGAGCAAACAACTTGAAGCGTTAAAAACTTGCCTAACGAAAAACGACGTGTCACAATCCACAGAACGGGTCGGAAGATAGATGCAGTCCTATGTATCGAACAACTAGACATAAAGTTTGTTACATTTTTCTTTGATACTTTGAACTTTTTGGGTTTTCATTTTATTTTCTTTTATGCATATTTGTGTAGTATCACCCCGTTGAACTCAATTTGCATTACGGCCCCAACCACTGTTTGATCTCGTCTGTCTAAGATCAATTCACAACGTGGGTAGGCAGACTGGAGATCAATGCAGTTACCTTGGTAACCAGGCGTTGGAAGCGAGTTGGGAACGACGAGGCTGATATCAAATCTAACCAGATTCCCACCCGAATCACCAAAAGGTTAGAACGTCACATTTGGGTGCCGCGACCGATACCAAGCCAGTTGGTCGTCACAGGACGAGACAACACGACTGACGCGACAGGCGGACGTCACGTTTGGAGCAGCGACACCCGGACGGAGCAGCGAGGAGCGAACAGCTGGCGCCGCGGCGAGGACGTCACAATTGGTGCTGTTTGGGGACGTCACAACTGGCGCCGTGGTAGATCAGGATAGAACGTCACTGTTGGCGCTGCGACCGAGGGACGACGTCACAATTATATTGTTTAGAAAAACTGGATCCAGCTCAGGAGCATATTTTGTTAGGACTATCGCTGTTATCCCGTCACCGCTACTTGCTTTATGATAGTCTAATTTAGAGATGATGTCCAATCACATCGACAGGGTTATGCTTATCTCAATCAATAGAGCCCCATCTCCAGTGGGAATATTAGGTTTGGGCATTCCATACGAGTCGAGAGTTGAGTTGGATGAGAATTTCCGAGCAAAGCATTCAGCCTTATCAGCTGATTAAGTAAGAGCTTCGAATTGATTGAATTGAGGAACTGTGAATTTGCTGTTGTTCAGAACACATTTTTGTAGAGCCGCCAACATTCTTTAAAACCAAACTTGCAAGATGCAATACGTTGTTTCATTCGATCAGCAAATAGTAACTTTGCTTCATTGAGGATAGGCTTGCACTCATTATGAGCAGAGACAAATAGACGTCTTTTGCAATCAGACGTATCTCCCCGGTCCAGACGGAAGAAGTGATTCCTATGGGCCGAGCAGTCAGATGAGAAACAATGAAGTGATTACGATTTAACTTTGTATTTTCTTGCTGAAATGAAAGTTTTAATGTTGGCTTTTACCCAGGAGGAGACTCCAGACGCACATTTTTTGAACAGGGGGATTAAAACCACATAACAGGTGACGTCACGAAGGAAATCACGGAACGATTACTGGTCTGCGCGTTGATAACAGCAAGATATTATGTTAGAAGCAGGTTCTTGGCTGGAATGGGAATAGAAGGAGATATTAATAGACAATACGGCGTGACCAGTTGCCAAGATGGTAGAGTTGCGGAAAGAGTCGGGGATTGAGGTAAACATAGATCGAGAAGGGAAGCGTTACTGTCGGGGTTACTGGGGAAAAGTGTAGGAAAGTGAGGGACTGAATTATTGAAAAGTTAAGCGTTTGAATGTCAGCGAGATTAGTTAAAGAGTGTTTAAGCCACGAAGTATGTTGGGCGTTAAAGTCACCGAACACGAATATGTGTGCAAACGGATGTAAAGAGATGGACTCGTCTATATTATCGGAAATGCTTTCGAGTACACCACAGTCTTGAGAGGAAGAGGAACGATAGAGAAAGAAGAGATACCTTACTGAATTGAGCGGAGATAGACGGAGACACATATGGTTTGGAGATTCCAAAACGTTCCCTCGTCAGCAGCTAATGGTTGCAGAAATAAACTGCGGACTTTAGAGTCCTTTCTAAGGAGAAGGAAAGTAGCCGGGAATCGAGAAATTGATGAATTGTGGATTGATGAGTTGAGGTAAGTCTAGCAGGGAGCAAGTATATCAGGCAACTTTTCGAAGAGGAACGATTCCATACTGCAGAAGTTGGTGCGAATACCACGGATGTTGAAGAAGGAAAGTTAATGGCTTTAAGTGATATATATATATATATATATATATATATATATATAATCGACTCTCCCGTCGAGATTCGACGCATGAGGGTCAAGCAGATCAGTTTCCAGGAAACCGACAGCCCGACACCGGCACATGAGATTTGATTATAGTAGTGAAGGCCTCGTGCAGGACCATCCACAATTATTTTTGAAGGGACGAATACAGAGACCTATTTCACCGAATGCCACAAGGTCCCCAAACGACCCTCCGCAGGTTTTGAATTCAGAGTCGTCCTTCTCCTAGACCAGGTGCCATCCAAGGCTATAGAACCCACTCTGTCCTGCTATTGTACCCATAGCTGGAGGGAGAGTAAGAGGATTCATACCTTTCCCAAGGAGGCACGGTGGAATAATGGATAGCGGCTTGGATTAAGAATCGCAGAGCCGCGTTCGAATTCCAGTCGAATCCAATACATTCACTTACGTGCTAATACCCTTTGGGGATTACTTATATATATATATATATATATATATATATATATATATATATATATATATATATATATATATATATATATATATTGGTGATTGAAAGTAACTCCTGTTTTATTGTCTGATGGACTTTCCTGTCTTCTAAAAATTATAGTTAGACAGGTGAGTCCCTCATACATAAAATAGGAATTACTTTTCAATCACCCTCTGTATATATTTTTAAGTATTTATTTACATTTAGATTATCGTTCTACCCTTATATCTTGAAGTAAATAATTTTTCTGGGTACGTGTGTGTGTGTGTTTTATTTATATTTATACGTACGTTAATTTTGAATCAAATTTGAAAAAAAAGAAAAAATAACAACAATCCCGTTTATTCTAAATATAAAAAATAAATCGCCGTTTATTTTAAAGAGAAAATGAAAAAACAACAACGATCTCCTTATAAAATATGGATTGCTTCATCATTGGCTAACCAAAGTTGTGGCAGTTTTTTGGTTGGAGTAGTTGATGAAAATGCAAACAAATCTAAGATAAAATAAATTGAAAAGTTTCGTAATATAATTTGTGGATGATGTGTTTTTTTACATCGAATGATGGATTTCAACTGTGCTCTATTTCTACCTGCTTGTTCGCATTTTTGTGCTATCATGTGGTAAGTATTTTATTTCCCTTGCTTCTCATTTATTGGTTATGAAGTTGAATCAAGTTTATTACTTTTTTTTCATACAATAGCGAGCAATTCGATTTGAAGAATATGACTATCGCTACAGAATTCACAAGTGAACGTTACTTAGTGAGAATGTAATCCAACAAAACGTAATCCAATTCTGCATGTCCCGATAGCAATCTAAACATCAGCCTACTTCGGCGCATCTATTAGCAGCAGTTATGTAAATTTGATATTTCAGCATTTTCAAGGACGAATATAATAAAATCAATCATTTTAAACAGGATGTTCATTTTGATTAGAAGGATCTGCAAGAGGCAGTTCATAAATATTCTTGATATTTATTCAGCGTCAGAGATAAGTCATCATTTTCCATTGAGAAAACAAAGAACAGGGAATGTTGGATTAAAAGTAAGAAATAGCATAAGTGTTTATATTTGCTAAAATTATTTCAATAAAAGGAAGCATTGAAATTGGCATCGTATAAAACTTTGCTGTATGTTTACTCGACAGGTAGATACAAAAAAGATAGATGTCAACAGAAGCAGAATGAATGAGTTAAGATGGATAAATAGATAGCACTGGTAATTTTACAAATGCACGAGTGTGCAGAGTTCTATACATGCACACACACACACACACATATATTGATAATATTAGTTGTCAATGTATATATATATATATATATATATATATATATATATATATATATATATATATATATATAGCAAATATATGGATATAGATCCGACAGTATGAAGAAAAATATACTGAAAAAACAAACGAAAATCCTAATATACAATTATGCTGTTTTAATGTTTAATGTCAACGTCGGACGTTTCGGTCTAATAGACCATCTTCAGGACATATTCATGAAACATGATTAACATAGACATAATATCTATCTCACGCACGGTGAACATTGGACCTGGCTTCTTTAATATTTCCCCTTTTCTAGCAAGATTAATGCTCGACAAACGTACATATAAGTTTTAGATCAAAAATAAAATTCTTTTCGTTTTTCATTCAAAATACTCAAATTTTAGGAATACGTTTTCACAACATCGCCCACGTGACGACGACGTGATCATATTTAAACGGAACGCTGATCTTATAAAAGATTTCAGTTATCTGTTTGGATTGGTATTGCTTTCATGTCCATCGTCTTTTTTATGTTGAATTGTATATGGTCTAAGCATACTTTCTAACGACACGGCCACACATTTATATAAATAAGGTAGATAAAAGAAAAAAATAATGAAGACAAGAATTGGAGAAACATGTCAAATTAACGCTTTTCCAAATTCTTTTAATATGATTCCAATTTCTATTCTGCTAGATTCTCGTCTAAGTCGGATTTAAATTCACTTGGCGATTATATAAACGCATGGGAAAATATTCAACTTCGCAGCAGAATCCCGACTCGCGTTCCTTAAGGCAGTTGGTTTCTGTATTCTGCGTCCTGGCAAATTCTGCAATGGCACTTAAACCCTATGTATCGGTATTTGCCTTTACACTGGACCAATTAGACGTAGGGATCTGCAGACTGTTACCCATATCGACTGTATGGGTAACAGCCAGCCATCGATATGTACTAACGCTTGTACTGGAAAGACCGCATGCAGTCTAACCCATTGGAGCTCAGATATCAATACGCAATGATAAGATCACATCATTAGATGGATAGCATAAAGAAATCGACATCACTTAGCAAGATGAATATTACCATGAGACCAACCATGGCGTTTCATGGCTGCAAATTGAACGATCTGACAACTAAAAGAAAGACTGTCACGAGACCAATTGTAATCTAAAAAAATATTAAAAACATTTATGGAAAAAAAGAAAAACCTATCAAAAAGGGTACAATTAAAATAAAATACCTGACTTGACATCTATGAAATTAACTTATATATATATATATATATATATATATATATATATATATATATATATATATATCAGGTCATCCCATAAGTTATGTTCGAATTTTAGCTTTTTTTGTTAAAATGAACGAAATTTAAAGAGTATTTTATAATGTCTAATGGAGCTGAACATTATTTTTATGTTTAGATGCATTTAAATTGATCAAAATTTATTTCAGAAAACAATAAAATTAAATTTTGTTTGATTAAAACCCTGCTAACATGGAAGTACCCAAGAATCATTTGAGGCACATAATGCTTTATGAGTTCAAGAAAGGAAAACTCAGCTGCCGAAGCGGCTAGAAACATTAATTCAGTTTATGGAGAGGAATGTGTGAATTAAAGAACTTGCAGAAGATGGTTTGCAAAATTCAGAGGTGGATATTTCACTCTTGAAGATGGAGATCGAACCGGACGTCCAGTTGAGTTTAATGAAAAGCTTCTTGAAGCAGCCCTTGAAGAAAATCCTGATTTATCTGTTGAGGAAGTGGCAGTGGTTCTCAGTTCAAACCATACAACAGTTCATCGTCATGTTCAACAACTTGGAAAAGTTCCTAAACTTGGAAAATTGGTGCTTCATGTATTGTCTGAAAACAACCTCAAATCCCGAGTTGACATGTGCTCTTCTCTCCATTCTCGTCAACTTGTTTCACCTTTTTTGGATAAACTTGTGACTGGCAACGAAAAATGCATCTTTTATCGAAATGGTAAGCGTCATAAACAGTGGGTTGGTAAAGGGGAAGGACCCCAGCCACAGCCGAGAAGGAACTTCATGGGCAAAAGGCTCTTCTTTCAATCCACTATGAATTCTTACCATCTAATGCAACAATTAATGCTCAAATATACTGTCAGCAATTAGAGCGTTTGAACCAAGCTTTGAGGAAAAAAGACCTGCTCTAGAGAATCGAAAAGTGGTAATGTTTCATCAGGACAATGCGCGACCCCACACAGCAAGAATCACGTCACAAAAGATCGAAGAATTTGGTTGGGAGAAAATTCCTCATCCACCTTATTCTCCCGATCTTGCTCCTTCAGACTACCATTTGTTTCGTAGCTTACAGAATCATTTGGAAGAGACAGCTTTTGTAACACAGGAAGAGGTTAAAACTGACATTTGTGAGTTCTTCAAGTCAAAGCCAAAATAATTTTACAGTAATGGAATTAGTAAACCTGTTAATAGATGGAATGAAGTCATAGATAATCAGGGAAAATACATTGTTGATTGAATCTGTAATTAAATGCAACATTTGGTCACTTGTTTTTTTTTATTCAAAATTCTGACAGAACTTATGGGATGACCTGATATATATATATATATATATATATATATATATATATATATATATATATATATATATATATATATACGTGTGTGTGTGTGCATGTGTGTGTGTTGGTGTGTGTGTGTGTGATATAACGATATATAATTTTGCATAATTTTATAGATCAACAAACAGTATTTAGAAAAATTTTACCGTTTTCATATTTTTCTAAATATATATTATCGTAGTGTCCTCCCTCTAAAGCATCTATTGTGGATTCTTCCACCTACTGTAAAATTAATAGGAGAGAAAGCCTCGGTAAAACAGTGGATTAGATTGAACCCTGGTCAACCGATACACACTCACACGTTGTGTAATACTTTTCTGTTGTAATTACTGTTCAATATACGATTTATCTGCAAACTATTGTTTTGTTAATTCTTAACCATATTTGTGTGTATGTGTGTGTGCGTGTGTAGGGTGAGACGGATAAATTCTCGTCTAAATTACGCATAAATAAAAATAACTCTGACATCTCATTTTAACAGACATATTTACTGAAATTACGCAAAAATATCTCTAAGTTCTAAAGACTAAATTTATTCAACAAAATCGCCATTGGCTTAAATCACTGGCTCCATATGACTTTGGAATCGCCTGCAAATCTTCTGAACTCTTTCCTTGTTTAAGTTGGTGAATGCTGCCAGAATCTTTACCTTCAGTTCATCGTGGATTTTGCAAGGAGTTTTGTCGGACTCTGACCCAGTTTCGCCACACACATAATAATCAAGTGGGTTTCAGTCTGGGGAGTTAGATAGCCAGACGTAAGTGGTTATTTGGTCGCAGAAATTGTCTGACAGAATAACTGGGTCCTCATGTTGAGTCTGAGGCGATGCGCGAAAATCCATGAAGCTTAACATCACCATGACTAGTAATCACTCCAAATACTATGATGTTGACTGATGATATCATCCAACTCACTCCGAATCCTCAGCATTTTCCTCAGATTGACCCCCAAACACTCTGAAATCTTCATATTCGAGGTCCCGGCGCTAATGCCAAAAAGTACAGCATACCGTTTTCAGGTTCCTGGCGTAGTTAATTGCGTCGTGGTACACTATTCCTCAAAGATGCAGCCCAACTGACCCTGCTATTTTGTGCAATAGACAAAAACAGAAACAAACACTGCGCATGCGCGAGATTAAAAATATCAAAAGGTGACAATTTACCCACCGCACCCTATATTAACAAAGTCACTAATAACCATGTTCGTTTAGCGAATAGACTGCAATCACACACACACACACACACACACACACACATATATATATATATATATATATATATATATATATATATATATATATATATATATATACTACCGATCAAATGTTTGAGGGGAACCGTTTTAATTTTTAAATTATTCCAAAAAGTATTATACATGGTTAAAATATATGACGGAGGTTTACCTTCAGGTTAAAGTCAGAATGTTCGAAGTACCTGACAATAAACACGCATACAAGCTGAGTGCTGAAAAATGCGAATAAAGATAAAATATTTAGGGCAGATCATTGACAGTAATGGGAGAAAACCGTATCTAGAAAGGGCTGAGGTTATAACAAATATGCCAGCACCTTATAATGTGGCTAAACTCCAGGCCTTCTTGGGATTAGTAAGTTACTATTGCATTTATATCCCAAAAATGTATGATATGAAAGCTCCTTCTAACTAATTTGGCGAAAAAGGGCGCAAAGTAGATATGATCGAAAGAATGCGAACAGGCTTTTAAAAAAATAAAAAAAGCTGTTTATTAGCAGACCTATCGTTAGCGCATTTCGACCCGAAGAGGAAAATCATTGTAACAGCAGATGGCAGTAATGAGGGACTGGGTGCGGTATTGCTTCATAAATTCGAGAGACGGATCTACGAAGCCAATAGCACATGCCTCGAAAACGTTACTGCCCGCTGAACGAAGTTACAGTCAAATCGAAAAATAGAGTTTAGCAATAATCTACGCTGTAAAAAAATCACAGGTTTCTCTACGGAAGAGAATTTATTCTGCAAAAAGACCACAAACCGCTGTTAACAATATTTGGTTAAAAAAAAAGGTATACCAACTCACACGGCAAATCGACCACAGCGTTGGGGTGTAATTCTATTGAATTATAATTTCAAAATAGAATATGTGCCTTCAAAGAAGATAGGTCACGCCGATGGGTTATCAAGATTGATACCAAAATATACGGAACCACTGGAAGAAACAGTAATAGCGGCGCTAAGAGACGAAAGTGAATTGTCGGGTCTGTTATGCAACACTATTAGAGAACTACCGTTTACGCTAGAATACGTGAAAAAAGCAGCGGTGAACAATGATTTCATTAAAAAAATGAAAAAGCAAATCTGGTTGAACGAGACAACCAAAAAAGGAATTAGTGTGTCACCTTTTTCAATCTGCAAACAGGTATTAATATACGCAGATAGAGTTGAAATGCCGGTTACTCTGCAAAAGAAAATTCTGAAAGAATTTCACACTGGCCATCCAGGGATTTCGAGAATGAAATCTCTAATGGGAGGCTATACTGACTGGCCAAGGATGGACCAAGAAAATTTGGTGAAACAGTGCAGAGGATGTCAAATTGCAGAAAGGGATCCATCGGTAAAGATTCAACAATGGCCAAAGACACAGGTCCCATGGACTCGATTGCATATCGACTATGCAGGGCTCATAAATGGATCTTATTACCTGATCATTGTGGACAGTTTCACTAAGTGGCCAGGAATTGTTAAGTGCAGACATCTGACTGTAACAAATACAATAAACGCACTTAATGAATTTGTAAGTCGCTTTGGACTCCCTAAAACTTTAGTCAGCGACAACGGAACGCAATTTACGGGAAGAGAATTCAAGAAATTCTGTACATCATTGTCCATTGATCACGTGACAACGCCAGTATATCATCCAAGATCGAATGGACTGGCGGAAAATTCGTCGAAACCTTTAAACGAGCTTTGAAGAAAAAACAATGCGTGGACACGAATGAAAGAAGCATTCAGAAATTTTTGGCAGTATATAGAATCACGCCAAACCCGAATACGACGTCAGGGTTATCGCCAGCAGAGTTAATGTTAATACGGCGAAGAAAAATGGTAACAAAAAAAAAAAAAAAAAAGCAGATGACTCAAGCGTATCAGCCAGCTGACAAAGTTTTTTTCAAGAACTTTAGGGCTAGGGAAATGTATTGGGAAGAAGGAATGATAAACAAAAGAATTGGACAGGTAATATATGACATAAAAATGGTAAGAATTTCGGTGCAAAAGACATTGGAATCAATTGAGACCCAGACACACTACAGAGGTCACGGAAAATACCGAAGGGATTCCAATGGAAGTCCTGTATGATGCATTTGAAATTCCCGTTCCAGTAATCAACATTCGCCAATGGAGATATCCCCGACCTCAAGGCCAGAGGTACCAGTGTGTCAAACGCCCCCACTGCAAGAAGGGTTGAGGCGAAAAAGACTTAGGAAAAAAAATCAATCGATTAAGTCGAGAACATAAAAAGAGAAAATATTGAAGCTAAATTTCACTGGAAATTTTAGCTCATAGGGAGGTGATGTAATGAATATGCATACACCTGGGTTCCTCGTCACAGTAATATGATTGGCTGGTGTCAGACATAAATACAGACTGATGTGGAGGTACAGGGAAGACGTCTATTGACTACGCCCACTGACGACGCCTATTGACTACGCCTATTGCCTACCACTACGACGAGGACTAGTCCATTACAGTTACCTGCTAGATTGTCCTACCCGGTTTCAGTAGAACAAAACCACTTTGCTACTTCGAAGAAATATATCCCTTTCCAGGACATATTACTAACAATACTTACAAATGTAAAATAAGATCATAAAA
The DNA here is from genome assembly GCA_903632075.3 of Acanthosepion pharaonis. NCBI lineage: Eukaryota > Metazoa > Mollusca > Cephalopoda > Sepiida > Sepiidae > Acanthosepion > Acanthosepion pharaonis. The sequence goes on from CAHIKZ030000353.1 coordinate 573,380, forward strand.
CTAAATTAGAATAATATTATTCTATGTTTAAAAGCGTTTTTTAAATAAGATTCGGAAATTTTGGCGGTAATGAAATTGGTGAGGTACAATTTATGGGGTTTCATTACCAAACAAGGTGTGCGTATTATTCATGAGTAGAAGATCTTTCCCACACATTCAGAACAAATTTAGGGCTAGGTATTATGGATTAAAGTGTATTACATGGGGAATTACGGTAAAAAGAGAACAAAAATCCTTAGTTCGAAAGAGAAAAGAACATAAGTTCCTTAGTTTATTATAAGATAACATATCAATTACGTAAGATAGAAATTCAAAATTACCTCATCAACCAACAAGTACTATGTTGGCATTGTCAAATCAGAAGTGTGATATATATATATATATATATATATATATATATATATATATATATATATATAGGCTCCTGAAAATTTTATTTCGGTTGAGATCTCTGGGGGAGGAAGTGTGGGTATGAAAACAGTGACTATTACGGTTATTATAACAAGACTCTTCGGTAAAGCGAATGGAGTCCTCTCTTTTACTGTGTGTTTATCTAAAAATAAATACGCTAAAATTCACATTTGTGCCTGCCGTGTGCCGAAGGCTTAGTGGTAGAATCTCCGACTAGCGCCAATTCAGCCCGAGTTCGATCTTATCTAGGGGTAACCGGATGTCTAGCTGATAGAGTTGTGATACGGTTAAACATTTTGTCTGTAGATGTCTGACTCTCTCTCTCTCTCTATCTCTCTATCTATCTATATATATGTTAAGACGGAGCACATTTTTTATGTGTCTTCACTGAAAAAAGATAGCAAAATGTGTCGAAATGTGCATATGACTGATTTCTGATTGTCAATTTTCGACGGATGTGCACCAAAATTTACATGCACATGCTCCAAGTTAGCGGGAAGGCCAAGACCGACATTGCATTCCCCAACTCCCATCGATAGTTGAAATAATCGTTTTTTTTATGCTTCTACGGCAGTTTTCATGTAGTTTGCGGCTATTTTCTACTGGCCAGAGTGAGAGCCTATAGCTGACTGACACGAATGGTAACTAGTATGCTAGTATGCAAAAAAAATCGATAGCTTCATTAGTCACAGGTGGGAAAAATTTTAATCTGCATGGCACTTTACTCCAATTGGCTCATTCGCTTGCTTAAACTCAACGTTGATTCTTATTCCGCAGAACTGGGTTCGGTCTGAAAAAGTATTTGTTGTTAACATTCTTTTTTCATTCGGTTTTTCCAATTACGAGTCCTTTTTTTTAAAGCTGATCGTTTTGTGTTCATTTTGTTTAGTTCTTTTTTCGTAACAGATTTAATGTTTAGTATAGAGCTTAGAAAATATTCGCAGTGTGAGATAGGCAAGAAGTAAGGCATGTAGCAACATCAGCCCGGCAAAGGGCACTCCTTTAAAGACAAGGAAGGGCAAAAATATTTTAAGCCAAATGATAGCGATTGCTGTATGAGTCGTACGATTTTTGAATGAAGCACGGGCAACGCCGGGCCATGCTGCTAGTCATATATATTTCTAAACTTTACCTCCTTTTTCATGAAGCTGCATTCAGCAAGATTTGGTAAAATAAACCTGATAAATATTTTGTCACGGTATGTACATAACACAATTATATTTAAGGATAGCTCGACTAAATATTCACTCAGATTTTGTGAGAAGTATTCGAAAACATAATTGGTTTCTGTAGAAAATAGCTAAAATTGTAAGACACATTGATATATGACATCATTTCTGAATAGAGATTTAGAACCTTCTACCTGGTATTCAGGTCAAATAAGAGTAAATTGATTTGACGTGGATACAAGCCTGAAATGAGGCTGGTTTCTTAACTGATCTCATTCTTTTTATCCCGTGAGCTCAGTAACTGTGTACGCGATCCAGAAATGTAATTTGGGTGCGAAATCATCTGGCAGGATATATTTCTCTGACAGCAGAATACAGCTTTGTCAGTTCAAATTTTCCGGGACCATTGATACTAGTTTAGATCTTGTTCTGCTGACGAGATTTGGCAGTGGCTCCTAGGAATGTTCTAAATGTCATCCTGCTCGATATTGGTCGTACTACATATGTAATTACGACACGGCGGCCAGAAAAATTCACTGAAAATATATTGGATGAAATCTAGCTAGAAACTTATTAGTTGATATAAATTATTATATTATTTTTATTATAAATTATTTTCTTCCTGCCATTATTATTATTATTATTATTATTATTATTATTATTATTATTATTATTTCTTTTAATTTCTGGTGTGTACTCGTTTCTTTCCGGGTTCCGACCAGTGACCTAAGATCAGATATGGCATCACGACATTTTCCAGTGAGCAATTTAAAAAAAGAAGCATATTTTACCTATTCGTATTGCGTGGGCTGTGATTGTTATTATTATTATTATTATTATTATTAGTAGTAGTAGTAGTAGTAGTAGTAGTAGCAGTAGTAGTAGCAGTAGTAATTCTTTTGATTTCTGGTGTTTACTCGTTTCTTTTTGGGGCCCGACCAGAGAACTAAGATTAGACATGGCATCATGACATTTTCCACTGAGCAATTTAAAAAAAAAAAAAAACATATCTTATCTATTCGTATTGAGTGGGCTGTGATCGTGATTATTATTATTATTATTATCATTATTATTATTTTCATTTACTTTGATTTCTGGCGTTTACACATTTCTTTCCGGATCCCTCTCAGGGATCTAAGTTTAGAAATGGCATCATGACACTTTCCACTGACAAAAAAAAAAATGACAGATTAAAGCCCTTCGTAAAGTGTGGGCTGTACTTGTCAGAACAATTTTTTTGTATCACTTTGAGGCAACGACTTCCAGGAACCCTTTCAGTTAGTCTACTGGAATCTTTTCCAACCAATCCTAGGTCTCCAACTACAACAGGGATTGTCAATGTTCCCATGTGCCACATTTTTTGAGATTTACATTTCAAGGTCCTTGTATTTTGACAGCTTTTTGAATATCTTCAAAGATACATTGCAGGGACTGCCATATTAATAAGGAGGCACTTATTTTGTTTGTGATCTCTAATAACAATGCCTGGGCGGTTGGCTTTGAGTGTTCTCTCAGTGTCTATTGTGTAGTCCCATAGAATTGTAACAGGTCCTATCCGGGTCTGGGTGGTGTTCATACCAGTTTCTTTCAGTTTCCTTCCCACAGATGTTGAATATTTTCCAGTGCAGATATTGGCCCACTCTGTCATGCCGGGTTTTATATTCAGTGGGTGCCAATATCGTGCAACCTGATACAAGATGGTCAATTGTTTCTGGATATTTATCACAGAATCTGCATTTTAGGCTGACACAATATTTTAGTATATGTGCTTGATAATTTCTAGTTAACAAGCAGTGGTCCTGTGCAGCAAGGATAAACCCTTCAGTTTCAGTTTTCAACCCTGTCCTACGTAGCCACTGATGGGTACGGGTGTTGTCTACATCAGCTTGTTTGGTACGGACAGAGTATTGGCCATGAAGCGGTTTATCTTACCATTGTTTCTGTATCTGGTCGGTTGCATTTGTCTTTGCTTTCCTTTTTAAGTATGTTATTATTATTATTATTATTATTATTATTATTATTATTATTATTATTATTAAATCAGTGAGTTGCCCGCCAAAAAAATGATATATGCATACGAATATACTATAAGCATTATACACATCATTACACCCAGTTTGATAACCTTATACCAGATGCGTGCATTACAGCCAATGTGTGCAGTATACTGACATCGTATAAAATTTCATTTTTTGTCTAGTTAAAAGATGTTCATGTCGAGTAACATAATCCGCTCAGACAAACTCTGATTATAGATGTTCCCCAAGTGTTTATATGTGACTCACAAATCGCCTTGACTACATCATTCTTTAAACTGAAAAAAAACTCTCTAGGCAGCCATAACTCCTGGTCACGAATAGAGATTTAGAATGTGTCAGACCATAGGGGACACATCCAAATCGTTTAGATCAGGCAACTGACTGATAAACAAATCTTGGTACTGAATGTAATATATTCTGCAGACCACTTTTATTCATCATTTCTGGTGTTTTTCTTCTTCTTCTTCTTCTTCTTCTTCTTATTATTATTATTATTATTATTATTATTATTATTATTATTATTATTATTTCCTTGGGTTTCTTCTATATACACTTTTTTTACTGGGTACCAACCAGAAATTTAAAGTCAGAAATTGCTTCATGATCTTTTCTACAAGTACTAGAAACGAATCATCGTCCATTCCTAATCATTTTTGGACCCAGAAAAGGGATTTCAGTGCACACTGCTAACCGCCAAAAATGTCGGGATATGATTTTATTCAAGTGTAACTTCAAAAAATTAATATATGTCAAAATTCAAAACCCGCCTCGAGGATAGTGATTGCTGCAACGAAATTCGAGGCGTCCATAAAAAATCTCATAAAAAATTCCACACCGTCAAATAATTACCGGGTCAGGTTAAGCGAAATAAAAGAAAAAGGCAAATACGACAAATATATTGAAACCATGAAAGGCTACTTAATTTAAATGAATAAAGAAAAGAAGATCTTGCAAAGTGGTACAAATAATATATTTTTTTTTATTGCTGATACTTTATTAATGTTCGCAGATCGCGTAGTATTTCCTTTACAGAAACAGATATTAAACCACATCCACAATGGCCATCCACGGATTTGTACAATGAAATGTCTAAATCGAAGCTATGTTTATTGGAAAAATATGGAGCAAAACATTGAAAATAGGGTTTAAACATGTCGTAATTGTGCACTAGCGAAAAATCACCAGCAATAAATGTTGAACTTTGGCCGGAAACAAATAAACCTTGGTTAAGATTACATCTGGATTATGCAGGACCAATAAAATGATTTTATTACCTTGTAGTGGTAGACAGTTACACGATATGTCCTGAGATTAGTGTAAAAATGCGACAACGGCATGCATAATAACATTTCTGAATGAACTCATCTCAAGATATAGAATACCCAACACTATAGTATCAGATAATAGTACTCAACTGACCACCGGGGGAATTCAACATTTCTGCATGATGTGTGCACTGAAATATGTAACAACTTCATCTTATCACCCAATATCCAAAGGACGTTTTTGCGTAATATAAACGGCAATTTATCCATCAAACCCTGTATGCACGTGACATCCTACGAAATACACATCTTTATATATTTGTAAGATGTCTGAAAGAAAATTGTAGCAAGAGGAACAGAAAAGAGACGCCTGAATCTTCTTGGACTCATACTGAAGAATGGGGGCATGAAAAGTTTAATAGATTAAAGTAAATTTGGCCATAGCGTCCGATAAAAGTCTTCAGAGAATCTTTTTAGTTACCTTCTCAATGACGCTCTAGATGTAATCGGCTATATGGAGATAAGGACAGCCGAGATCTTGCAAGCGTGGTTGCATCGGACTGTTGGATGTTTGGTCTATCAAGGTCCGCCTTGGTTACACCATACTGGCTGGTGATGCCCTCTTCTACCGATTTTGGCCGTTTAGATCATGTACATATTCTTAGGCTATTTCGGTGTTGTGGGTCTTCGGGGATGTTCGCGTTCAGTCTGATCTCTTCTCCTCGACCATACTGCCATGGTTGGCACTTCGGGTGTTGGAACTCTAGACGTTTTTGCTGTTGGGATCACTGGGATAATTAGGATCACTTTGAGCCGCGAGGGAGGCCATTCTGGACTTCTCCGCCGCGCAGAATTGTCCACCAAAATCTACGCGAATGGCCTCACAAAACTTTCTTTGAGTCCAACGCCGATAGTTTTGCTGGCGACGGGGGAAGGTTTTGTTAATTGGAGTCTCTTAGTCTGCGCCCACACGATGACGGCGGGTTCGTGGTTGTCGTTGCCCTCGTGACCTGCAAGGATGCGACAGCTGGATTCGCGATTAGTGTGGCCTATTTCCGCAGCCCACACAGAAAAGTGTGCGATAATAATTGACCGTTGATGAATACGTGTGGATGGCTAACCGCGGTCAGCAGGTGAACTATTCTTGGGGTCGAATCTTATGACCTGATACTGAGAAAATGTCTGATGCCTTTAACCGCTTGATTATGAGAGCATGGAACGTACATAGATTGATAAATATCAAGGACACAAAACGCCCAAAGAGAAGAACAGCAATTGAGTGTCGCGATCTGTCCTCTTTCAACTTCGACGGATCCACATATACGACATTTTGTAATGGGAAGGAAGGAAGGAATGAAAAAAGGAAGCGAACAACGCATCCATGAAAAAAAAGCCGTGAAGACAAAACTCCTCATGTTGCCATCAGCGAGCGCTTAATGACTCTCCGGGTCCCACTGAATCATGGTTCTTTAGTGATTCTCATCTACATCTATGTACTGACCCTTGTCTCTGACGACGCCATCAAACAGATTTTTCGCGACCTTTTTGAACTCGTTAACGCAAACCAACCCAGTACCGGAAAAAAACCGTGATTTTTGGCGACCTCAACGCCAATGATGTCCGTGATCCGTGTATTCTCGTTCGCCATAATATAATCGTATATTTGCTTCTTGATCTCTGCGTAGAACATCACCTGACTGTGACCAATACGCTCTTCCGAATCCTGAACCGGCCCAAACAAAACGGACGCACATCTTGGACTATGTTCTCATTCGATCCCGGAATAAAAGTGGATGATAGATGGATAGGCCACCGTCTTCTGCCCTCACGTCTCAAAATCTCTATTCTCCGCCCACCCAGGCAAGCCAAATCGGGGCATTGACTATATGAAGCTCCAGGACCCTGAAATATTGGGGCTTTTTCAATTATCTGTTGAAAAGTACTCGAACAACTCATCGGACGCGGAGAACATCAACGGTAATCGGACAACCCTGTGCGATGCAATGACATCAGGACTGGTTCGACGTGTAATAGAATGAAATTGACCAGTTGATCAATCAAGAACGAGAAGCACGGCCCCTTCCAAAAAGTGAAAAAGAAAATAGATTTAATAGGAGGCAGCGAAGTACGGCCAAAGACGAATCCGTCAATTCAAAACTCATGGAATGAAGCAAAGGTAACGGAAATCTAATAATATGCGGACCAACAGGATATCCTTCGCTTCTATACGTCCACGAAGGAAGTCTTTGGACCCATCAAATAAGCGGTGGTAGCCTATCCTGGCATCTTCCTCTTAAGCATCATTTGGAAGATCTTCACGCGAATGCTTCTGAATAGACTTTCCCCGTGGCATAAAAGATCCTTCCAAAATCCCAATGTCGTGCTAGAAGTACAGTGAACATAATCTTTTGTGCGCCAAAGATCCAGAAGAAGAGACACTAGGAATAAAATCTACTGATGTTATTCTCTTGAAGCTCCAGAAAGTCTTCGAAAAAGTCTCATGACCAGCAGTGCCAGTCACTTTTGTCTGCTTTGGCCGTTCGGACCGCTTCATGTCTCTGATCTGTATGCTCCATGCCGGAGGGGAAAGCCACTTAAACCATCATCGGATATATTTCCTTTCACAGCTATCCTTAACCATGGCTGAAAAAAAAGCATAGAATTAAAGAAAACTTGATAAAAACAAAATAGAAAAGATGAAAGACCAAACTATTTTTTTGATTATTTTATTAATTTTTTAAAATTCTTTCTAGCACATTCGAAATTTTGGTTAAGATATTGTTTTTTTTTTGCGTCACATTTGTATCAGAAATTTTTCGTCTTCTGTGCGATAATAAATATTTATTTGGCAATTCTTGCAAAATTAAATAATTGTGAATTTTAATGGAACTTACAGGACTTATTTGCAAAAGAATAAAATTATTTCAGAACCATTTTTTAGATAATGTTGGTAGAAATATATTTATACATCTGTTACCCTCCCCTTACTTAATTACTGAAATTTCCAGAAATTAAATTTTATTCCTCTTCATATTTAAATTAGTTAAAAGAAGAAGTCCTTGAAAAATGCAAATTATTAATGTCTTTTTCAAACTCTTACTCATTTACTGAAAATCTGCACTGAAATTTAAAATAAAAATGCAATCAAACGAAGATATTATCTATATATATTACTAAGATTGGGGTAATTTGCATTTTAAGGCCATCACTCATTTCTAATGAAAATTTCCTCGGAATGATCATGCGCGGAAGCTTACTCAGTTAACGGTCTTTTTACTGATCTTACTCGTCTCAATTACTGCGCAGAACCAAAACAATTCTTCAGATACTTGTGTAAATGAATCTTGTATCGAAATTTTATTTGGTAAATGTGTTTAAGTTATTTAGAAAGCAATGACAAATATTGTTTTTATAGTAAAGCTTTTTATATAAATAAACTTTGTAAATAATCACACTTATATATATTTTTTAAATAAACAATCTTTTTAAACCTTCAAAATAAAAAAAAATTGAAAATTAAATTTGTCATTGTTATTATTATTATTTCCTTTCTAGCAATTTTTGTATTTTGTAAATAAAATGAAATCAAGCTCTTTTCAAATTTCACGCAAATTTTGCGCATTAATCCAAGACAATTGAAACGTATGTAAACAGCGCCAATAATGACTAACGTGCTGTAGTCGCGACGCGAATGAATCCAAATATTTATTGTCGGTAACAGAAGACTTGTAGATTTTAATATGATTTTCGAATTAAGCATGTAAATCTACACATAAATGAAATATTTTCAGGAACTGTTCATTAGCATTGAATGCAGGACTTAAGCTGCAATTTACTCTACGCTTGTATCTGTCGGTCAAAAAAGGCAGATAAATCGTGCGGTAGATTAATTTGCGTAAACGAAGACACGTGTATCGAAATAAAACCACCTATAATTACCAGACAGATATGGATTTCTGTTTGATTTGAAATATCACAGGGCCCCATCTGACAGAATGGTAGGTTTAATTCTAAAGAAAATCTTAATTTAAAACCATAATTGGATGGGAATATTCAGCGTGCATTGTAAACAAACCGATCTCACCGGTTTGTTTATATTAGTTTAGGAAAAAAATTAATGATTAAAAAACAAAATTCTATAAGATCTCTTCTTATAAAATCTATTTTATTGAACTCAAAATATATGAAACTGTGAATTTTTTCGGAATTGTCTTAGTAGGTGCGTTAGAAAGAGATATTAACGATCGTTTCGTTGACCGGGTGTAGTAACATTTTTTTTCATTTTCTTTTCGAACACGTGTATATAGATTTTTATTTAAAAATACAAACGAACCGCTTCTATTATTAAGTAACAATTTAATATAAATGTGACTGTAGCATATTTATTAGTGAATATATATTTCCGTTGCTCTGAGTATTCACTTTCATTGTTTGAAAATTCCCCACACAAGAAAAAATTCAACCCCCAAGTGTATGGTCATCTGTAGACGCTTTCCAGTAGAAAATATATATTTTATATAACCCTCTTGAGTTGAGTCGTAAATTGATGGTAATATTCTAATCTTTTAACATATAAAATATAAAATTGAAATAAATTCAAATCAAGATGCAATCAATTAACAGTACAAAACATTCTTATATATTACAGACATTGTCTCTGATTCTCATATCACCTAGGTGGTTTAATAATTACTGTAACAATCATTCTTAAAAAATGTTACAAAAACTAAGTCAACAAAGAGCGGTTGCGAAAGAGCGACAAAGAAGACGACGACTACGGTTAAAAGCAAAAGAGAGACAATGAATCCGCAACCATTATCGAGAACAAGTTCAAGAAAGGCGGAATAATATAAACCAAGAGGAGAGCAGACATTATCTTCAGAATATGAGAAACAGAGATCAAGATAGAAGAAAAGACATGAATCAGGAGGGGAGAGAAGCTATATCTACAGAATATGAGAGACAGAGATCAATATAGAAGAAATGACATAAATCAGGAGGAGAGAGAATCTTAACTTCAGAATTTGAGAAACAGAGATCAATATAGAAGAAATGACAATAAACCGGAAGAGCGCGAAGCTATATCAAAGAATATGAGAGAAACAGAGATCAAGATAGAAGAAATGACATGAATCCGGATAAGAGAGAATCTTATCTACAGAATATGAGAAACAGAGATCAATATAAAAGAAATGACATGAATCAGAAGGAGAGAGAAGCTATATCTACAGAATATGAGATCAACATAGAAAAAAATGATATGAATCAGGACTAGAGAGTAACTATATCTACAGAATATGAGAAACAGAGATCAAGATGGGAGAAATGACAATAATCCGGAGGAGAGAGAAGCTATATCCAGACGATATGAGCAACAGAGATCAATATAGAAGGAATGACATGAATCAGAAAGAGAGAGAAGGTATATCTGCAGAATCTGAGAAAAAGAGATCAAGATAGATGAAATGACATGAATCCGGATAAGAGAGAAGCTTATCTACAGATTATGAGAAACAGAGATCAAGATAGAAGAAATGACATGAATCAGAAAGAGAGAGAAGCTTATGTACAGAATATGAGAAACAGAGTTCAACAGTAAAGAAATGCCATGAATGAAGATCAGCCTTGACTATTCCACATATTTTATGGAAGAGCCGTAACGGATGTATTTCATATATATTTTCACAAAATAATTTAAAGGAAACTTGTTTTATTAAATATGAAGTAACATATAATATATTTTGTATTAACCAAAATATTACAATTTATACAATTTTGATTAACTTATAAATATTCATTGGGTGTTATTTAACTTATCCGTGAAAATTTTACTGGTCCTGCGATTTTAATTAGAAAATGTTTCAATTGTTTTTATAAATAAAATACATTACGGGCAGTATTGCCCCATGAAAAACTTTTTTTGATGAATAATTAATTTTTACAAGAATTGTTTTATTTTTTTTTCAATTTAATTAGAATAAATTATTACGCTTTTATCATTTTAAAAATTATTTAAAATTCTGCATTATTTTAACTCTTTTAGGTATTATTATTAAGAGAAAACGATATATACTAATCATAAATTGAAAGGCTTAGTACAAATCTCCTATCTCAATATTTTAAAAAGAATTTTGTGTTTTATGTGTATAAATGTGCCGATTTTGTACATTTGTTAAAATTTGCGAAATAGAGTTTTAGAAGCCACTCTAATAGAGATCTAATCTTACATTTCAGGTTCAGATTATGAAATAAATGACTTTGGTGAGTCTATTTGTCATCGAAAAAATAGCTGAAGACGAATTTTTAAAAATTGTCCGCCGGTTTTATAAAAATCCTCTATATTGCATCGCAAAACATCTTCAGGTTTTATCTAATATGTACAATTCTCTGACAATATACTAAGACATTTTATACCTTATAAAAAGCTGCTAAGTGAAACAGATAGTGATGAATTCCTACATGCAAACAGTCTCCGACAAATTCTGAATATATCGGTGTAAAAGAAATAAAAAAATGCTTAAGCCTTTACTTAATGGGAAGCCTTAGCCTTCCCCATATTTGGTATGTTCTCCTTGCCAGTGATAATGCATCTGGGCATGGTCCTTTTATACTTAGCTTCCACACTTTCACGATGTGTCATCCAAATATGGCTTAATATTATTCCATCGGGTTCCGAACTGATTTCTATTCACATAATATCTTCATGGAAACGGACTTCCTGTCCTTCACTTACTGCGCCGATATTTTCTGGGAAAAATCGAAGTGTGTATACAAAATATGTTGGTATTTATTGAAAGAGTTGATTTTTTTTTTTTTTTTACATACTCTTCGACAATCAGTCACTACCTAGTGTTTTATTATCTCCAGGGGATTTAGTATCGATAACCCCACTTCGTCGACTTAATTATTGTAGATAAAAAATTTTTATCTCGTAACAGACTTTTTTATATCTGAACCTCCAAAAATATACTGTAATTCTGATTTAATGTTAAATATTTTGAAGCGATATTAGATAGAAAAGAAAGTTCAGTCGGATTTTTTATCATGATAGATTTAATTCTTTATTTTCTCATAAAGACATGGGCGATCATGGCTCTCCATAGTTTCCTATCCTCTGCAACTCTTAGTTCCTGTTATGTTATCCATGTAGGCAGGTTACTTGCTGTTGTCCTTTGATAATCTTGATTTGTAAGTGGTCGTAGAACAGAGCTTTTGAGACACGAAAGCAGATGACGTTGGTCTGTCCAGCAATTATCCGCTCTTGTCCTGAGATCGAATGAGAATCTCTATCTATAAAAGACAGGATGTGTGTGTGTGTGTGTGTGTGTGTGTGTGTGTGTGTGTGTGTGTGTGTGTGTGTGAATGCACGGCCGCAATTTTCGACGGATTTGCACCAAAATTTACATGCACATGCTCCACGTTAACGGGAAGGCCAAGACTGACTTTGCATTTCTCTATTCCCATCGATAGTGGAAATAATCGTTTTTTCATGCTTCTACGGCAGTTTTCATGTAGTTTGCGGCCATTTTCTACTGGCCAGAGAGAGAGCCAATTGCTGGCTGCCACGAATAGGCAGGAAGATTCTATTGGCCAGCATGAGAGCCAACAGCTGACTGACACAAATATTAACTAGCATGCTACCATGCAAAAAAATCGATAGCTGCATTCGTCACAACTGGGAAAAATTTAAATCTTCATTACTCCAATTGGTTCATTCGCTTGCTTATACTCAACGTTGATTCTGATTCCGCAGAACTGGGTTCGGTGTGAAAAAGTATTTGTTGTTAACATTCTTTTTTCATTCGGTTGTTCCAGTTACCATTACTTTGTTAAAGCTGATCGTTCTGTGTTCATTTTGTTTAATTCTTCTTTCGTAACAGATTTAATGTTTAGTATAGAGCTTAGAAAAGATTCGCAGTGTGAGATAGGCAAGAAGTAAGGCACGCCAAAGGGCACTCCTTTAAAGGCAAGGAAGGGCAAAAATATTTTAAGTCAAGTGATAGCGATTGCTGTATGAGCCGTAAGATTTTTTAATCAAGCACGGGCAACGCCAGGCCATGCTGCTAGTATCTCACTATGTCCTGCGAGTGTTAAATCTTCCAAGCTTCCTTTCCTGACATTGTGTCCTACAAATGTTAACTGTCTCTGTCAGAATCTGAGTATAAGTGTCTTATTTGTTTCCAGTTTCCTTGAGACGTGCCCAGTTAATTGTATTTTCAACATCCTTCTGTAGAACTTGATTTATTTTCCTTAAATCTTTTCATTGTCTCTGAGAAGATTATCTTCTATTCAGTAACATAGAAAAGGATCGATATTGTATAAAAGTTCAGCATCCTTCTTTATAATAAAGAATACCTGTTTTTTTATACTTGATTAGCTTTTAGAAGGCACTTTTCCGTATTGTAGTGCATTTTCAGTATTTGGTATTAGAATTTCTCTCTGTTGTTAAAAGAGTTACCAGTGAGCTGTTCAAGTTTGCACACTTCGCCATGTCTCCGTCCGCATGACTCTTGTGAAGAGATATCTGCACATATAGATGGCAATGTTACATGCTTGCGCTACACATTTAGCATCCTATCCATCCATTTAATCTCAAGCCTAATGAAAACCAAAGCAAGATGACAGAACGAATAAAAGAAACCGCTTGTTTTATTTTCCCGGGGTTTGACCTCTCCGGATCGACCGTCTTTAACGAACAGAAGCGGAATTAGGTACGCCCTGAGTCGAACTAACATATACATATGTTATTCTTCTGCTACTTCCTTCGGCCTTAAACCAGAAGGAGTCGTTGGAGCGCCGACGTGTTGAAGTGTCTACCATTATCTTTCATGTCTCGCGATTATGTGCCAGAGCCTGGGTCACCGTAAACGGTTTATTGCTGTGTTTATTATGTGGCGTGTCTTGGAAGTTTTAATCTGACCGAAACTACGTACTCCAGGCTAGATCACACACGATGTCCTCCAGCTAGGTGGTTCGCCTTGGTCGTGAATACATTTCGTGATTAACTATTACTTTTCGCTCCGACATCCAGTGTAAATTATATATATATATATTAACGAAAACCCTACAGTCTAAGCTTGATGTGACATATACTCGGATGCTGGGAGCTATAATTAACATCTCTCGGAGACAACATCCAACTAAATCATAGCTCTATGGACCCATCCCTGATATTTTCACAATCTTACGTGTGTGTAGAACTCGCTTTGAAGGACACTGCTGGCGAGCAAACAAGAACTTGCGAGCGATATATTTTTCTGGATACCTAGCTATGAACCAAGAGAAGTTGATAGTCCAGCAGACAACGACATTGACCTGTTATTCTATAACACAGATTGCCTCCCTAATATCATTTCGAGCTTGAGGCAAGGCCGAAATGGTTGACATGATAGATCCATGAATGGCTGTGCTAACTCGAACGAATAATAAATAAAAAGGGTTTCTTTATCTTACACAGGATAATGCCAGCCCTCATATTACCCAGGAAATTATTTTATCACTATATACACAATACTTTTTGCTTAATCTTCCCTTTACTTATCTTTCTATCATATTTACAGATCATTGCTAACTTTTTTAAATGTAAAACATGTTATTAATTGTAAAAAAAAATAGTGTTATTGATTGTTTATTAGCTTCGACTCCTAGGGAGTTCTACACACGAAGGAGAAACAATTTGCCAAACAAATGATTTTATATAATCGGTTATAAGGAAAATATCTCGATTAAATATAATTATTAAAACCAAAGAAACATTTGTTTCTTTTCCACTTTCAAATAGGACATAACTTACTTTATATTCTAATGGTATTTTAACGTTTTTACAAAGAATTATTTGTATAACATTTAGAAGTAATTACATTTGTACAACATTTTTATGCAAAATCATCTTGGCTTCAGGTCCTTCCGAAAATATAAAATTTTCTAACTATCAGCTTTTCAATATATAAGATCGGCTAAAAAGATGTGAATCGGGTCGGTGGATTTTATGACACATGAATCTTTTTTTCTTTTTTTTAATATCGAAATCTGTTTAATATTTGAGTCTAATCTAGCAGTGTTTATAAACATTGCGTCAACGATGTTATACATGATTGGAAGCATCTACTGGGAAGCGTTTTTTTTTTTTTTTTGGCAACGTCTTACTTTTCTGTGGCAGATTCATTCAGCGGATTCTAGACCCTTCAGACAGAGTAAACAAACTTAAACTTCTAAACAGAAGTATATCAAACTGAAATTTCGAATTCATTTTAAACGCAATCTAGTAGTTGTCATACTGTCCAATATTTGATTCTGACTCTCTTTGTATCTTCTATAACATTCGCATATAAAACAAAAGAATATTATATATCTGCACTGTTGTCCGGTAACGGTAATCGCAGTCATTTCCTTATATAGAAACATTTGGCATTATTTAACCGAGCAACTACTGTTATTTTTGGTTGAAATATGACATATTTCTAATAAATATTCTAAAAATAGGTTTCTCGAGTAATTAAATATTATTGTTCTTTTCAATATTGATGTGGGATTCCTTTTTGACACTTACTTCCAAGTAGTGTTGGGAGCCAGAATCTTTGCTGTATAATTATTTTTGTTCTAATTTAAATCTTAGTTGCTAGCGGAGATGTGGTTTCTGTTTTTCGGCACAATACTTCATTTGTAATTCTGTGGCCTCAGAAAGCTACTCCTCCCTAACCTCTACAGGCTTCATTCTGTAGATGGCATTTTTAATCATCGATCTGATAGAACGGTAGTATACAGTTAGTGGTTTAGATACTTTCGAGTCGTGTATGGCATTTATAAAAAAGTTTTGATTTGACGAAGTTATAGAAGAACATGTTTCCAGTTTTTAGCTCCAATTATTTGGTTTAGTAGCAACGTGCTGCGTTCTGTGAAACTATCGTTAATGCAGCCCATTTTATGTTCAATTTCAATTACATTATGATCTATACTAAATTCGCTATCATTCAAATATGGAATAATACCATTAAAAAAGAAAATGGTTATGATATGGACTGGATTTCAAATTCTTTTATTTGTTTCCATGTTACTATTATTTGTGTGCATTCACTACATCTCTTGAAAATTAAAAAAAAAGGTAAAGAATTATTTTTTGGCAGATTGTCATATACTAGAATTTATCCCATTTTTCATGAAGTAAATAGAGAGATTCATGCACCTAATGAAACCCATTTTATATTATGAGCCATAATAGTGAGACTACCATGTTGTCTATCACTCCACACTGAATGTCTTTCAGAGGGTTATGTATAGAAGCAAACCTGGTAATTTAATAAAAAAATTAGAAGCCTTACCTTTGATCTGAATCTGGCACTTTCAAAGGAAAGAATAACTTCTACCATTTTAACCACAACAGTCTGATCTGCGTATTATTTTAAAAAAAGGCAAAGTATATATGTAAATTTTAATGCGCTTTGTCAGTGGTTGCTTTGTGGGCAATATTTCAGGTCTTATTAGTAAACATGAATGTCACAGGTGTCCGCAGCCTTGGGGTCAGTAGGGCCCGTTGGGGGGCTAATGAAATTTCGATACAGATGAAATCCAAATTTAAGTTGGCAGTTACGTACTTAAACACATTTTCAGAGAGTGGAGTTACATTCTACACAAGTGAAATATGACAGATACATAGCACAATCAGAATATAAGTGTACTGCTTCTCTTTATTGTCTGTCTTGTATATTCTTGTCTAGGATGCCACGTTCTGTCTCCTGAGGATGTCTGATGTAGAGTTACATTTAACGAGCCTGTCTCTAGAGAACTGAGTTCGATACTTGCTTGGTGTCTGAATATTGTAGCGTTTTGACAGATTAATAAATGGATTCATTCTATCTCTTTATTGTTCTGTAATAACTCCTGATTCTTCAGTCGCATTAATTCGACCGCGTTTTTTCTTTCAGATTTTTTACGCGTTCCGTGTTTTTGCTTTAATATTTTTTTTTTTAATTTTTATAATTTTCTTCAGCTGTTTGTTTTTTTTAATTTATTTTTAAATCGGAATCACCCCAAGAAAGGCATTAATCCTGCTAAAACACAGGGTGTGGAAGAATTATTGACAGAAAAATTAATGATGAGCAAGAAGAGAAGAAAGTAATCAGGTGGACAGTAGATAGCGATTGTCATTGCATTTACATTTTTGCAGACTAAAGCTGCTTGGAATGCATGAAGCCGGAAGGGAGTTCCACAAGTGAGAAGTGCGGGAAAAGAAACTGTTAGCCCCTAACTAGGTCTATTGTAAATTGATGAGATCATGATACTAGCCTAGTGTGGCGCTTAAATTCAAAAACTCTATGTACCATAGCACAGAGCCCGTCCGAAATGTCACCAAGAAAGTATTTATAGAAAAGGCACAGATAGGCCACCTTATGGCGTTACAAAGTGACTGGAGGTGAGCCGCCAGATCCAGACCAATAATATTTCTGATTCTTTTTTTGGATCTTATCAAGAAGATTTAAGATCAAGAAGATCTTGGTAAATAGCAGGGGAAACTTTATGTGGCAGTAATAGTCTAAGAATGGGCGAACGCTAGACTTATATGTAAGGGAAATTGTGGAAAGAAAATTGACACACCGGACAGATTGAACATATTTAAACCAAATATGTTCATGCCAACTGCTAAGACAGTTTAGCAGTTGGCATAGCAATGGTTTAAATATAGTCTTTCCACTTAATATCAAAAGAGAAGGAGCAACGTGTCACTTCCACTTGAGGATAGCATCAGCCATGCTGATGAAAGGCAGCGAAGGGTCTCTAAAATGATTAATGGAGAGAAGTGTAGTTTTGGAGGTGTTAAAATTAACAAACCTCTTTTTCCCCAGTTACCCACGGGCTTGTGTCCGTTTTGGACATCAGCTTCCATTTTGACCTTTTCAAGCTGATTAAGCTTCACTATCGATAATTTGGTTACTCTTACATTTTAAATTCGTTTTGTTGCTTTTTCATGCTTATTTTTTTCTTTCTCTAACTTTAATTCTTGTCCATATTTGGTTTATCTGCTTTATTTAATTTGTCCAATATTTTGCTGTTTTTTTCCTCTTTCATTTCCTTATTCATTCTTTCTGTTTTTCTTTCGTTATTTATTTCTTTATTTATTTCAACTTCTTTTCTTCCTTTTCTTAATTCTTTGTTTCTGTCATATATTCATTCTTTTATATTTTATTTACATTCATACTTTCATGTATTCTTTCTACTTTTTCATGTTTCTTTTATTTTTTTCTTTCATTTACTCATTAATTCTTTCTTGCTTGCATTAATTCCTTTTTTTTCATTTTCATCTTTCTTTTCTTCTCTCCGTATTTCTTTCTTTCTTTTTTCTTCCTCTTTTTCTTTGTTTATTTCTTTTTTCTTTCTTTCTTTCTTTTTTCTTTCTTTCATTCTTTCTTTTTCTTAAACTCTCTTTCCTTTTATTTATGTTTCCGTTTGTTTCATTTTCTTTCTTTCCCTTCCCTACTTAATTTACTGCTCCTTTCCTTTCACTTCTGCGTTTTTCTTTCTCAATTATTTCCACATTCTTGCTTTTTACTTGTTTACGCATAACTTTATGAGAAATACATTTAGAAAATTTATATATATATATATATATATATATATATATATATATATATATATATATGTACTGAATTCTAATTAATGCCAAATGCGGAAATTGTGTTACTGTTTCATGTATAAAGTAACAGCTTTCCACCTATGACAATCCGTTATATCATCATTAAATATACATAGACCTCTGGAATCAATAAGTACATTAGCAAATATTGCTAATCTATCCCTTGGCACAAGAGATGAAGCACCATTTAAATGCGTGCTTGAAGTATTTCAATATCCGGTTAGCAAGAAACATGCATTGTTAATAATGATATTATTTCAATGTATATTCGCATTATCTTTTCACCTTTAGCACTGACATTTGACGACGATTCATATAGATAATATCAGGCAAATCCACAGAATATTTAGGTGACTAGTTATAGCTGTGTGGCGTATTTGGCAAAAGGTCGTTCAGAAGAAAGAAGGACGTAATAAAAACAGCGCTAGACTACAACAATTCAGAAGTGGATGGAATATAAATAATCACTTTCAAAGTCCCTGAAACTCATTTTCAAAAGCAGGAACTAAAATATGATCATACTAAGCTACCTACAAGCACAGCAGGAAAAAGATCCTATGATAAAAAATTTATAAAGCTTATCTGAGAGAAAAGATTTAGAATAGAAGAA